>CM056720.1:72327156-72677463 GCA_029844215.1 Przewalskia tangutica
TTTTACGCGATTATGCCTATGCGCAAAACCTTGGAGCGAAGAGGCAAAACGGCCGTAGTAGAGGCTGCTAGTAGAACCGAGAGGAAATGCAGCGCGAGCGGTCATTACGGAGATAGTTCTTGGGCGGCGAGTTTCTGCGGCGCCGCCCGGCCCCAGCGAAGGTTAGGCGCGGCGATGGGCTGCGAGACAGCGATGCACAGGCCTCAGGTCCAGCTGGCTGCGAAGCGGAGGGAGATGGAGTTACAAGGAGATGGCGGTTCACGGCGGGAGGATCGTGGCAGAGCATGAGAAGTGAATCTGGCGATTCGATTCGATAGCCGTGGATTCATCCCGGTCGGATAGTTTGAGGCTACGGGATTTTCCGAGTTGTATCACTTGAGTTCTACGGGTCGAGGCACGAGGATGATCCGCAGGAGTTCATCCGCTCGATTCTGAGGATCATCGAGTGATCAAGGCTTGAGACCGAGTCCGTGATTTCGGTTCGCATCGTTTGCGTGATACCGCATGATCGGTAGTTTGATTCATGGGAGCTGTCGGGAGCATGCGCCCCGGCTGTTTGGGACGAGTTCTCGGAGGCATTTCTCACCATTTCTTGCCGCGGATGAGGAGGCACGGCCGGCGAGTTTACGATCTTTGAGGCGGGAGGGCCTTGCATAAGTACAACGTGAAGTTCGACTTCGTTGGCTCGATATGTCCTGCGTTAGTAGCTAATATGGAGGGCAGAGTGCACCGCTACGTCGCGAGCTTGATGACTACTTGGCGGTCTTATGCGGTGTATCGTCAGCCATGGACATCGCCGCATCGCGAGCTCATGCACTAGGGTGTGAGCACGAGAGACCGACGGATTGACGATATCAGCAGAAGAGGCGGGACAGCAGGTCCTTTGGTAACTTTCAAGGCGGACCGCCTCGTGCAGACTAGTTATACGCCGCCGCAAGATCAGAGTGGTCCTCTACGATCTTCGTGGCCTCGAGTATTCGGGAAGCGGTCGGGCTCGAGGTTCAGTTTCGAGGAGTTGGGGTCTTGGCGCAGAAGCCACCCGACCTAAGTGTAACAGTGGTAACCCCATTCGAAGTGTCGAGGACTTGTTTACATGTGGCGGCGGGGCCATTTTGCGAAATTGTCCTACCGTGAGGTAGCGCGAATGTTGAGACTTCGACCGGGATCATTGCGGGTTCTTCGCCCGATAGCCAAGCGGGGTGTTCATATCTGCGGAGCCAGGCGAGGGTCGTGGTGGAAGTTCCCGATTATAGCGGTCCTTGAAATCGCCTATTTGTTTTTGTAATATCAGTATATCCTTGACCTACAGAGACTAGTATGCATTTGTATTAAGATAAGTATATTTTTAATTATTATGTTCTGATAGCATTATGTTGGTGTGATAATTCCATGGGTAGTGTAAGATGGAAGTGGTAGCTTTCATGACGTGAATTAGTAAGATTGTTCCGGATCGGGGAACGAGAGAGATTGGGCGCGATAGCGGGTCGGGTTGAGGCCAAGTCGCGGGTCAACCCGGATTGAGGTGGGTCGATTCGAGGTGGTCCGTAGGTGGTAGGTCGCGAGGTGCTAGCCCAAGTTTAGGTAACCGTCGTATGAGTTCGGGGATGTGTTCGATCAGAATCGGATCGTGAAGGCCGGAGATAGGCCTTAGAGTAAATTGAAGCTAGTAGGAGCTGTTGTGAGATTAGAAATGATTTCCTCGTTAGCTTGGATTTGTATGTTATACTATGGCCATTGATGGCGTGATTGGTTTCGTAAGTATAGTAGTGAAGACTATCTGCACGTTCGTTTGGAGACTTAGAAGGAACATTCGGGCGAATGTTTCTAAGGAAGAATGTTATACCCGTA
Organism: Przewalskia tangutica; assembly: GCA_029844215.1. Taxonomy (NCBI): domain Eukaryota; kingdom Viridiplantae; phylum Streptophyta; class Magnoliopsida; order Solanales; family Solanaceae; genus Przewalskia; species Przewalskia tangutica. Next base: position 72,329,005 of record CM056720.1, read on the forward strand.
GTTCCAGTATGTATGTGAGGGCGTGCGTGCGAGAATACGGCGTAAATTTTGGAAAGAAAGGAAGATGTGATTTTTGACGGAAAAGTTCCGTTTTGTGAAGAAAAAGGTTCGTTAATGAATTGGATTCCCGATTTGGTATTTGGACTTCTTGGATTATATTAGAATTTTGAGGTTTTATTTTCGAAATGGTCACGTGGGACCCACGGGAGAAATTTACTGGTTTTGTGGGCGCTTTGTTTTGAGATTTCCATTATTTTGGATATTTTCTAAGACGTAAATATTTTAGACAATTGAGGCGACACGTGTCACCCCACGTGGCACTTGGTCGAAATGGGTGGGACAGTGGTAGGCATCATTCCTCGGCGATTGGCCTCACACTTGGCACCATTTCGTTTGGCCATGTGGTGTGGTGGGACCCACACACACATGGCCCAATCTTGACCACTACACTTATATTGATCTTGGCCGCTTGGATTCTTCTATAAATACCCGCTTGGCTTGAAGAGTAAAATCATCCCTCACCGAAAGCTTTCCAAGCAAATGTTTTCCTCCCTGTGTAGATTTCGTCCCCTCCTCTTGTGTAGAAAATACTTGGTGTATTGTTGTATAATCCCAAATACCTTGGCCTAGTATCCAGTAGTATTCCAAAGTTATTTCAATACTGTGAGCAGGAAATACTACTTTATTCCAATAGCCAGTAAACGAAACCCTAGAAAAATCTTCCTAGCTTGGTGGAAGTATTTAGAGAAGTTGTTTAGAAACTTCTAAGAGGTCACTTGGAGCGGGTTGGAGCGTATGATTGGAGCTAAACGTTGCTCGGATCGACTTATAACTTGGATAATTTTGGGCTTATCGAGGTAATGATCTACGCCCCCTATCGTAATTAGATATTACATGTTGTAGTAGTTATACTTGAGTATATTATATTGGAAGGATGATTATAAAGGATTAATTGTATTTACATTGGGTGTACTTACAGTAGACTTGTGTAAGTATTATTGTGAAGCATATTTGAACACGTCAGGTTAGATGTATAATCCGCAGGAGTTGTTGGCACAGTAGCGGGCACAGTTAGGAGAGATTTATGTGATAGCGGGGAAGTCTTTGCTAGAAATTTACGTAGAATAAGGAATCTTGTGTTTAGAATATTATAAGTAGAGAGCTAGAACTAGATTTATATATTGTGGTTGTTATAGGTGGATCTTTCTCTGTAGCGGCATACTTGACTTGGCTTGTGGTTTAAGCTAAAGGTATGTGATTCTTCCTATACTCTTGAGAATGATTGTTGTGAACTATATAGGACGGTAGACGTACGTGTGTGAAACGATTTTGTTTGTTTTAAAACATAAAGTGTTATAATGGCTTTATGGGAAGTTAGTTATAACGACTTTATGAAGATAAAAGAAAGATTTGGTTTTGTGATAGAAACGACTTGATTTTGAAAGTTAAGAGACTTGATCTTGAAAGATAAGAGACTTGACTTATAACGACTTGTTTTTGGAAAGGAGAAGTAACTTGATTTAAGTATAGGTTACTTGTTTTGAAAGAGTAAGTTAATTGGGTTTTAAAAAGTATACTTGATGTTGTTCTAAAAGAAAAGCACTTGGTTTATAAAGTATAAAGTACTTGATTTTAAAAGCCTTGTAAAGATTTTACGAAGGTGAAGTAATTTGGTTTTAAAAGTAAAGCGTGTTTTCTTTATATACTGCAGTATTAGTATCACGTGGCTTTTACGTAGAAAGAGGTCTTTTGAAAGAAGGAAAGTATGTAGTATTTTGGGTTTGAAACTGGATTGTTGATTAAAATGAATGTATGTTAAACTTGCCTACGCTTGTTGTGATAGTCTTTGATGTGCAAGTGTTTTGTTGATGTCTTTAGTGACTGCAGGGAGTGGCTATCGGATTGATTATTTGGACATCTTGACGCGTTGGGTGGTCCGCGAGTATCGCCCACTTTGAGTATTGATGGTTGTTTCGCTTGTCGTGACTCTGCAGGAGGGCTATCGATTTATTTCCTTTGGACATCGCCGACGTGATAGATGTTCCACGCACGCGCCGATAGGATGGTTTCATGGCCATGACTTCCGAGGTAAGATGTCGGGGCACGCGGTCATTGTGAGGTTCGATCGTTAGTCCATGGACCGCTAATCCACGAAGCTTGCCGCGTGACGAGCGTCACGGGCTTGGTTTTATGCGTGTGGTTCAGCACGCTTTAGATACTGTTCGTCATTTTCGTGTCTGGTAGTCTCGGTAGATAGCTTAAGATACTTGCCTCGGTCATATCTTGTGAGACGGTAGGCTATTGTCGTTAGCTTAAGATACTTGCCTCGGCGATTGCGTGGCTAGCTTTGGACCGTAGTTGGCTTAGTACCTTGCAGTGATGGGATATGACTAGCTTTTGGACCGTAGTTGGCTATTCTACTCGCCCGTCGGTTTTGATAGCGCAGCAGGATCTAGTGTTCGTGTTCACATATGGGTGTTGTTTACATCATGTACTGCGATGAGGAATGAGTTCCACGCATGAGTGGTATTATGGGCGTGAGACCCATAATTATGTGTAGTGATTATTACGGGGATATCGTCCTTACTTGACATAATCATTTTACTTATTGCGAAATGGTTTTATAAAATGATGAAATGTGATTTCATTACGCATTTTCGATTTCACATACTTGGTACTGTTGTCTTGACCTCCTTCGGAGGCCGCGTTCATCCGCCATAGAGGTACACCATTGGTTGATCTCGCCATAGGATCGCGATTCAGCCCGGAAGCTCGTTCCTCGGAGGCTTATCTTTTGGTATAGTCCACTGTCATTGTAGGTACTTGTACATTCGGGTATGGCGGGCCACTGTCCGTCATAGTTGTCAGATATCTTAGAGTGCAGCCTTTGTTGTGGCGGGGTTTGTAAAGGATAAGCTGTCGGGTTTTATGTATATCTTGAAGGCAACGGTTGGGTTGGCTGTTTATTTATTTATGTCTCATTTCATGTGTAAAGTTTTTATTTCCGCTGGTTTTCTCGATGTTGTATCACTAGGGTGCCCGGTAAGGCACGATGTGAGCCGAGGTTTCGGGGCGTCACGTCTCTGTACTACATAGTTATACACATATCATGCTAGAACAGATAGGAAGAGGTTCATATCTCGCGACGATTATCGACTAATAGCAAAAGCGCTCCAAGTACCTCAAACCGCTACACTCTCGCAGCGCATCACTCCACACGTAGTACTACAACCTATAGAGGCCACAAAGCGCTATTAATATCTTTAGATCCCGACGTAGAATATTCTGAGAAAATTCGGCACACTCTCCCGCAATGTAAATCTCTCCTCTATCGGGCTACCAAGCCAACCAGGGTTAACACGCCTAACCTGACGTGTACAATTCTACTCACAAAGAATACTACGCAAGTCTCTGTCTGATCCATGTAATTACGATTCACTTCTTAAAATTCAAAGCTTAAGTCGCAAGACATTGCGTAAGTATTATTCAGCTTAAGTCAAAAGACATTGCCGCAATTATAATGTTCAGTTCTATATATAGTATACTTTAACTATATATTCCTACAACATGTAATTTCCAATTACAATAGAAGGTCAAGAGTGTTTACCTCGATAAGCCCAAAATTATCCGAGTTTATATGTCGATCCTGAGCAAGGTTTAGCTCCTACTCCGTGCGCTCGACCGCTCCAACCAACCTCAGAAGTTCTAACTTCTACTTATAACTTCAACTACGTGAAGATTTACTTAGGGGTTCGTTTGTGACTGAGGGAAGTATAATAGTATTTTCTGGGCTTGTAAAAGGGTACTTTGGAAAGTACTACAAGGTATTTGGCTAAAGTATTTTGGGCATTATAACAATACTAGGAGAGTATTTCTATACCACAACAAGGGTATTATACTAAAACAACTAGGCTAGGGGTACCCACTGCCAACCACTACAAAAGTGGGGGTAGGTTTCGCCAAGGGGCCTTCAAGAGGGGGTGTGGTGGACGAAAGCTCGAGGAGAGGAGTATTTTGAGACTTAGTTAGATTTCTCAAGTTTTTGGATGAAGAAAGTCTTCAACTGAGGGTATTTATAGGTCAAGTGAAGGCCAACCAATGGCCAAGATGAAGACAAGTGCATAGCAAGTGTAAGGCCAAGATTTAGCCATGCTACCTTATCCATCTACACAAAATATCCTACCTAACCCTTGACCGAAAATGCAACCAAAAACGCAAAGGCTAGCTCTTTGCGTCACTCCTTCCAATTAGGGTGACAAGTGTCGCCTCTCGCTGTCCAAAATGTTTCGTCTCTCGGAAAACTCCGAAAAACTAAAAAGGCCATCGCCGGAATTTTCCCCTCGAAATGTTGTGTAACTGTTTCGTCGAAAAACGACTCTAATCGGGTGTTGTGTACAAATTTCGAAACTAGCCAACTTTAAGGCTCAAATTGCATACGTACGCCTCACGTGCGCACTGCTGAAATACGCGGGTATAACATTCTCCTCCTTAGAAACATTCGTCCCGAATGTTCCTTTCAAGGCGGATAACGAAGAATTTCTTCTAACAAGTTGCCAACGCCACACCGCCACGAAATATCACACGCGTTCTCTTCCTTCCTTACTCGTCGTGCCGCTTCCGGACACTCAACTCCTCTAGTATACGTGCACTTGATCATCGCTTTAGTTCCAAAACTTTGGAGTCACTACCTCCAACTTGGTCATCTTACTAACGCATCTCCCTTAAGGCCATTCCCGCCTTCATGATCCGCTGGTCGAACATAACCACGAACTCATACGACGGTCATCTAAACTTGGGACTAGCACCTCGTGACCTACCACCGCGGGACCACCTGCTGACCCCACCTCGAAGCAGTGCGGGTTGGTCCGCAACATGGCCCCAACCCGACCCACTGTCGCGCCAACTATATCTCATCGACACGTAACAATCTTGCTAAATCACAACATTAAAGATACAACTTTCATTTACCCAACCTGTGACTTATCACACAATACATTCTAGGCATAAAATGCACTCGACAAGGATCACTCGCAAAAATCTTGTACTCAAGACGGACTTACATCTAAGGTCTCAACTTTAATATTCTAAGGTTCATCATTTCCTCACCCCAAGGCTTACCCTTTTTCCCCCACCAGGTTCACAAATCACATTTTAGCACAAAGCTATCCGAACATAACACTTAACACATTAACATAACATCAAAACATACAAGCCTCTGAGGGTTATGATATACACAAGCTACCGCTCCACTCTAATCGTAAGTCCGCCTGCGAGTGTAATCGCAGAAAGCGATGAACACCGCCATCGATCCGCAGTGCGCCAAGCCGGTACCTCTCCTATAAGCACGCTCGTCACATGGCTCACGGCGGCGCAGTGAAACAAGCACCGATAAAAAGACGACATTCCGGGATGATGTTTGCCACATCGTGCGGCGAGGGACATGAATCCGGCTAGAACCTATGTATATCACGTGAACCGAAGCCACGGAGTTCGACCAGCTCGAATACTGAACGCCCCGGATCGTGGGAGGACCACTGTCTTGGTGGAGGTACATAACTAGATCACGAGGCGGTCCGCCTCGAAAGTTACCAAAGGACCATTGTTCGCCTCTTCTCGCCGATCTCGGTCATTCCGTCGACCTCTCCGTGCCTCACATCCTAGTGCATGAGCTTGCATGCGGGCAATGTCCATGCGGTGAAGAGCTACACCGTACAAGCCTCGCCAGTAATCGTCCAGCCCGGTGACGTAGCGGTGTACTCGTCCTCCATATCGGCTACCATAGCGGAACATACCGAGCTAATGAGTCGAACTCACATTGTACTCTAACCGTCGCCGCCCCGCCTCAACGTCAAAAATCATGCCCGAGCCCTCCTCATCTGTGGAGGCAAGAAATGTGCAAGAAATGCCTCGAGAACTCGTCCCAAATCTGGAAGTGCATGCTCTTCCGGGACAGCTCCACGAATCAAACGATCAATCTGCGATCACGCGGTGATGCGAACCCAATACCACCGACTCGCCTCGAGACTCGATCACCCTCATGATCCGTAGCTGCCGGATAAACTCACGAGGTCGCCTCGGCTCGATCCATGTAACACCGGCGGCTACAACTCGTAAAGTCACGTAGCCTCAAACCGCTCGCCTGGGTGAACTATGGGTGCTGCGGGCCGGAACTCTGCGTCCACCTATCCTCATATCGCCACGACCGCGGCGAATCGCCATCTCCTTGTACCCATCTCATCCTCCGGTTGTGGGGACCGAGGCTCGTGCGTAGTCTCGGCACCAGCTGCGGCTTTAAACTCTCGGTCTTTGCGGCGTCGCGAAACCGCCGTCGGGCTGCTTGTCAGTCTTGACGCTGCGCCTCGTACTCCTCAGATCTCACTAAGCTCCTCGATCGCCTTGCCATCGGGCTGGGTTACGCGAGGCATAATCGTAAAGGAAAGGAATACGTCGGAGGGTCCAATTTATCACACGACTCTAAGGCACGATCTCAGAATGAGAAGAATGGAAACCAATCCTAAATGTCATATAGCCTCCTGATTATAGATGTGGTGCACAACACACCGATAATCAAGACTCTACTAGACACGGTCGTAGACACTTTCCGAGGACTAATCGCTCGATACCACTTTTGTCACGACCGAACCGGGCGTGGTCGTGCCTTACCCTGCACCCTAGTGATACAACATCGAGAAAATCAGCGGAAATAAAAACATGAACATGAATTAAGAGAAAAGATAAATAAACAGGCCAACCAAAAGCGATTGCCTTCATCATATATACATAAATACCCGACGCTTATCCTTTTTAACAAACCCGCCACACTTGCATTACTGCACCTCTAAGTAACAACTATGACGGACAGGCCCGCCATACCACGAATGTACAAGAACCCTACGGACTCGTGGTAACATACCAAAGATAAGCCTCGAAGGCAGAGCTTCAACACGCTGAATGTGATCCTAAGCGGGGATCGACAGTCGATGTACCTTTACCTGCGGCATGAACGCAGCCCCCCGAAGGAGGTCAGTACAACAGGTACCAAGTATGTGAAACTGTAAAATACTGTAAATGACATCATAATAGTCTATATAAAGCAGGAGACATGTATGATAACCAAACTACAGTTCACAACATAAAAGCAGTCATGTCAAGTCAGGGACTCACGCCCTCAAAGTTATCCTCACGCCTGGAACTCCTTCCTCACCGCGCGATCTAGGTACAAATTATGTGATACGTATAACAGTCTCAACCCATCTTATGGACCCAATATAGAAAAGTGTGGAATACATTCCTGCTCATCCCATGAACCTAGGTCGAAGTGGAATACATTCCGGATGAGCCGGTAGTCAAGTGAAATCGTTCGGATGAACCGGTAATCAAGTGAAATACATTCCCGGATGAACCGATAATCAAGTGAAATACATTCCCGGATGAACCGGTAATCAAGTGAAATACATTCCCGGATGAACCGGTAGTCGAGTGAAATACATTCCCAGATGAACCGGTAGTCGAGTAGAACACGATTTGCAACAAGGCTATCACACGCAACATGGTCAAGTTTCATAACAACAAGCATAAGCAAGTTACACACAACTCAAGGTACTTTCATTTTATGTCAAAGTCCGGATTTTAACCCTAAAGTACTATGTACGTTAAATTCCTTTTAAAGATCCATTTCTTTTACGAAGGTCACCCGATACCCGTAGTATAAAAAAATAGAGTGACTAACATTGTTAAGTAAACCAAAATGCTTTCCTTTGTAAAATCAAGTAACAACCTTATTTTCCAAACGTTCAAGTTTGCCTAATTTCAAAAGCTCAAGTTTCTCATTTTAGAAAAGGTTTCGTAGTTCATAGTTTTAAATCCTTTAAAACATAATTCTCCTTTAAACGTTTTGAGAAACATATGTCTTATATGTGAGTAGGTTATTCTTGTTTATAATTAATCTTATTAAGCAGCCATGATCTAGGAAATGTAATATCATTTTGTCTTATCTTAGCTTCTATGCAGATGGAGGTTTCTACTGGTTTTAATACCATACTTCGTTATTCAATACATTTTCCTTTATTTACGCTGCAGTGGTTTGTCGATACTCATTCTGATTTCCGAAATCAGTAAAACATTATTCCTCTTAAAACCAAGTACTCATTACTCACGAATGAGTTTTCACACTTTTAACAAAATTCATATTAATACCATTAAGTCAAGTCTCTTATCTTCTAAAAATCAGTAACCCATTCTTTTTATCACTCTTAAGACGTTATACCTAACTTCCCATAAAGCTAGTACAACTCTTATGTTTTCAAAGCCAAGTATTACTACACATCAAATCCGTTATAAGTCAAATCAGTTACCCTTTGAAACCACAAAGCATTTTCTTACCTACATAAAGCATAAATAACCAACTACCCATAAAGCCGTTATAACACTTTATGTTTCAAACCAATCAAATACTTTAAACACATGTACGTCTACCGTACTACATAGTTATACACATATCATGCTAGAACAGATAGGAAGAGGTTCACATACCTCGCGACGATTATCGACTAATAGCAAAACGCTCCAAGTACCTCAAACCGTCGGCTACACTCTCAGTCAAGCAGATCACTCCACACGTAGTACTACAACCTATAGAGGCCACAAAGCGCCTATTAATATCTTTAGATCCCGACGTAGAATATTCTACAGAAAATTCTAAGGCACCTCCCGCACATGCAGAAATCTCCTCTATCGAGGCCGGCCAAGCCAACCGAGGGGTTAACACGTCTAACCGGACGTGTACAATTCTACTCACAGCAATACTACGCAAGTCTACTGTAATACAGTCCTATGTAATTACAGTTCAGTTCACTTCTTAAAATTCAGGCTTAAGTCGCAAGACATTGCCGTAAGTATTATTCAGGCTTAAGTCAAAAGACATTGCCGCACAATTATAATGTTCAGTTCTATATATAGTATACTTCAACTATATATTCCTACAACATGTAATTTCCAATTACAATAGAAGGTCAAGAGTGTTTACCTCGATAAGCCCAAAATTATCCGAGTTTATATGTCGATCCTGAGCAAGGTTTAGCTCTACTCCGTGCTCTCCAGGCCGCTCCAACCAACCCTTAGAAGTTCTAACCAACTTCTACTTATAACTTCAACTACGGGTGAAGATTTACTTAGGGTTTCGTTTGTGACTGAGGGAAGTATAATAGTATTTTCTGGGCTTGTAAAAGGGTACTTTGGAAAGTACTACAAGGTATTTGGCTAAAGTATTTTGGGCATTATAACAATACTAGGAGAGTATTTCTATACCACAACAAGGGGTATTATACGAAAACAACTAGGCTAGGGGGGGGGTACCCCACGGCTAACCACTACAAAAAAAGGGGGGGTAGGTTTCGGCCAAGGGGCCTTCAAGAGGGGGAGGGGGGTGTGGTGGACGAAAGCTCAAGGGAGAGGGAGTATTTTGAGACTTAGTTAGATTGCTCAAGTTTTTGGATGAAGAAAGTCTTCAACTAGAGGGGTATTTATAGGTCAAGTGAAGGCCAACCAATGGCCAAGATGAAGACAAGTGCATAGCAAGTGTAAGGCCAAGATTTAGCCATGTGCTACCTTATCCATCTACACAAAATATCCTACCTAACCCTTGACCAAAAATGCAACACCAAAAACGTGCAAAGGGCTAGCTTTTGCCGTCCACTCCTTCCAATTAGAGGGTGACAAGTGTCGCCCTCTCGTTGGTCCAAAATGTTTCGTCTCTCGGAAAAATCCGTAAAAATTAAAAATGCCATAGCCGGAATTTTCCCTACGAAAGCTGTGGAAACGTTTCGTCGAAAAACGACTCTAATCGGGTGTTGTGTACAAATTTCGAAACTAGCCAACTTTAAGGCTCAAATTGCATACGTACGCCCTCACGTACATACTCTGGAAATACGGGGTATAACAGAAACCTTTTCTAAAATGAGAAACTTGAGCATTTGTAATTAGCCAAACTTGAACGTTTGGAAAATAAGGTTGTTACTTGATTTTACAAAGGAAAGCATTTTGGTTTACATAACAATGTTAGTCACTCTATTTTTTTATACTATGGGTATCGGATGACCTTTGTAAAAGAAATGGATCTTTAAAAGGAATTTAACGTACGTAGTACTTTAGGGTTAAAACTCGGACTTTGGCATAAAATGAAAGTACTTTGAGTTGTGTATAACTTGCCTATGCTTGTTGTTGTGAAGCTTGCCTATGCTTGTTGTTGTGAAACTTGTCTATGCTTGTTGTGATAGCCTTTGTTGTATTTCTGTACCCCCGCGTCTCTCGATGGAGGGCCGGTTGATTTGTTATGAACGATTATACACCGAGTCCCACGAGATGGGCAGGGACACGTATTCCATTTGATTATACACCGAGTCCCACGAGATGGGCAGGGACACGTATTCCATTTGATTATACACCGAGTCCCACGAGATGGGCAGGGACACATATTCCATCTGATTATACACCGAGTCCCACGAGATGGCGAGGACACGTATTTCATCCGATTATACACCGAGTCCCGAGATGGGCGGGGACATATTCCATCCGATTATACACCGAGTCACGAGATGGCGGGGACACGATTTCATCCGATTATACACCGAGTCCCACGAGATGGGCGAGGACACGTATTCCATCCGATTATACACCGAGTCCGAGATGGGCGAGGACACGTATTTCATCCGATTATACACCGAGTCCCGAGATGGCGAGGACACGTATTCCATCCGATTATTCACCGAGTCCCACGGACGGGCGGGACACGTATTTCATCCGGTTATCATACATGTCTCTGCTTTATATAGACTATTATGATTTCATTCTGATCTTTTCTGATTTCACATACTTGGTACTGTTATCGACCTCGCCGGGCTGCGTTAAATGCAGTGGAAGTACATCGGTTGTGGATCCTCGGTCCTAGGATCACAGTTCAGCGTGTCGGGAAGCCGCATTTCTTCGGAGGCTTATCTGTTGGTATGTTACCCTGAGTCTGTCGCTTCTTATTCATTCAGGGGTCTGGCGGGCCGTCCGTCATAGGCCATAAAAATCTTAGAGTGCACCGCTGTTGTGGGCAGGGTTTGTAAAAAGGATAACTGTTCGGGTATTTATGTATATATATGATGAAGGCAACTGTTTTGGTTGGCCTGTTTATTTATCTTGTCTCTTAATTCATGTTCATGTTTTTATTTCCGCTGATTTTCTCTGATGTTGTATCACTAGGGTGCCCGGGGTAAGGCACCAGTCACGGGCCCGGGTTCGGGTCGTGACAACGTAACCCGACCTGTGTGTAGGCTCAGGGTAATATGGCGTAATCCGGCCTATATGTAGGCTCGGTGTATCTCATAACATAATCCGGCCTATTTGTAGGCTCGGTGTATTTCATAACATAATATGACCTATTTGTAGGCTCGGTGTGATGTTCCTTACATAACATTTTTAAACCATCTTTTCACTTCTTCTTAAGTCGTCATAACAACTTCCCATAAAGCTATTATAACAACCTTTCATTTTAGAGAACTTAAGACACTTTTATTCTTACAACAATAGGAAAAACTAGACCCAAAAATACTACGTACATACATACTTAAAAAGAATCATAAAACTCCTTTCTTTTTAAAGCTCAAGTCACACACTCTTTTGGAAACCATCTTCTTAACTTTCGAAATAAATTAAGAAGCCATACTTTTTAAAGTTTAGTCATTTCCACTCATAAAATCAAGGCTTATAGTCTTAACCCCTCGTAGCATACACTCTTTAAAATCATATCGCTTAAAACTTCATAATCCTTAAAAGACAATCAAAGTTCATAGTCTTAAAACTTCATAACATACATTCTTTAAAGTCAATTTACTTATACTTAGAAAATCATATCATCAACACTTTAGAAATCAAGTCCCATAACTTGAAAAATAAAGTTTCATACATTCCCAAAACCAAGTAACTTATTCTCTTTAAAACCATATAACTTCCGTAAACGTGGGGCCCACTCCTTAGAAACTCATGAAGAACTCCTCTTCAAGTTCCATCTTCAAAGTTGAAGAACACCTTAGGATTTCGCCTTGCGACTAACGTAAAAAAGTTGTTTTTCCGAAATCTTTCTATTGAGATATCCTTACAATACCCTTAGGGACCTTAGGTTAAAGTCTTGTGAATAATGGATCAAAACTACAAAAATTTCTTGTGGAAAAGGGGACAAACCCGAGAGCACTTACTTGAACAAGAATGTTGTGATTTTTTTCTAAGTGTTGAAGACAAGTCTTGCACTAGTGTAGTGTATATATAACACAATGGAGGGCTTATATTATAACAAATGTGAGGCTAGGATGAAGAGCATTAATTAAATAGCCAAGTGGACAAGTTGACTTGGTCAATTTTCTCAAGCTTTGAAGACTTAATCTTCCACATAGGTCAAATACCATACTACCCTTGTATTATTTCGTCCAAGACCATTGGGGGGTGCCACGTGTCGCCCTCCCATTCATCCATAAAATTTCGTAACCCTCGTGGGCCCCACAAACCGTAAAATTTCTCGGGTGGGCCCCACGTGACCAAATCCGTAAAAATAAATTTTCATAATGTTAATAAGTATCATACTCTTCAAATAATGCATTTTGAGAATCTAATTCTCATCAACGAATAATTTTCCTTTCCGACGTTCGGACGATTTTCCTTCGGAAAGCAATTGTTCCTTTCGTACCCATTTTCAAGTCTTGTGTTCACGCGTCTATTCTCGTATACTTGTCCTATAATTCTGGGGTGTAACAAGAAGAGTGCCCAGGTAGGGGCACCAGTCACGGGCCCGGGATTTGGGGCGTGACAAAAATCATCCAAGACCAACTTAAGGGGTGGGGGGGTTGACACGTGTCGCCCTCCCATTCGTCGCAATATTTCGTTTTCTGACAATTCCATAATTCCGATAAATTTTTACTAGTCTTAAATCTTAACATTTGAATTCTTACGTATGTTCTTATAAACATGCCCTGGAATTTCGGGGTGTAACATTCTTGCCCCCTTAGAAACATTCGTCCTCGAATGTTCTTTCGGAGTCAACTTATAAATAGCGACATAGTCTCCTTTTACAATCCCGACATACCAATAATGCCACACGTGGCCACATAATAGCACTTAAGCAAAATACTTCAATTAAAACTTGACAAGTAAGCGAAAATGAATTACCTGAAGGTGTAGGGAATAAATGAGGATACTTCCTCAACATGTCTTCCTCCGCTTCCCAAGTTATCTCCTCCCTGTTATCATTCCGCCACAAGACTTTGACGGAAGCCACATCCTTGGTCCGTAGTCGCCTGACCTAGAGATCGAGTATCGCTATGGGACTCTCCTCATACGATAACCCCTCTATCACCTGGACCTCGCTAGCTGGGAAAACTCTCGATGGATCTCCGATACACTTCCGCAACATAGAAACATGGAAGACCGGATGTACTGCCTCTAAATCTGATGGCAGATCCAACTCATAGGCAACCTTGCCTACTCTACGGATGATCTGGTAGGGCCAATGTACCTTGGGGTAAGTTTCCCCTTCTTCCCGAACCTCATTACACCCTTCATGGGTGATACCTTCAAGAAGACCCAATCGTCTACCTGAAACTCCAAATGTCGACGCCGATTATCTGCATAAGACTTTTGCTGACTCTGAGCTGCTAACAGTCTGTCTTGGATAAGCTTCACCTTATCCACAGCCTGCTGAATCAAATCTGGCCCAACTAACTGAACCTCGCCCACGTCGAACCAACCAATCGACGACCTACACTTCCACCCATATAAAGCCTCATATGGCGCCATATGAATACTAGAATGGTATCTGTTGTTATAAGCAAAATCTGCAAGAGGCAAATGATCCTCCCAGCTACCCCTGAAATAAATAACACAGGCTCGCAGAATATCCTCAAGTGTCTGGATAATATGCTCTGCCTGCTCGTCGGTCTGGGGATGAAACGCAGTATTGAGACTCACTTGTGTCCCTAATCCCTTCTGGAAAGACCTCCAGAAGTTAGCCGTAAACTGGGCTCCTTTGTCTGATATAATCGATATAGGGACTCCGTGCAGCCTCACAATCTCCCTGATATACAATCTGGCATAATCCTCAGCCGAATACGTAGTCCTGACTGAAAGAAAGTGGGCTGATTTCGTCAGCCTGTCAACAATAACCCAGATGGAGTCATACTGTTATACCCCGTATTTCCAGAGTATGTACGTAAGGACGTACGTAGAAAATTTGAAACTTTTGATTTGGCTTGGCCGAATTAAACTTTGTTCACAACACCCGGTTAGAGTCGTGTTTAGACGAAACGTTTTCACAGCTTTCGTAGGGAAAATTCCGGCTATGTCATTTTTAATTTTTGCGGATTTTTCCGAGAGACGAAACATTTTGGACCAACAAGAGGGCGACACTTGTCACCCTCTCATTGGAACACCTTGGACGGCATTTTGGACGAAATGGGCTATGTAAGGCACGCTTTTTGTGCCTTGGCTAAAGTCAAGGGTTGGTAGGATATTTGTGTGTAATACATCCTAGCCCTACACTTGCCTAACACTTGGTTTAATCTTGGCCTTTGGTTGGCCATCCCTTGACCTATAAATACCCCTCTCCCTTTGATGAATTCTTCATCCTTTCCACAAATCTCTAAGTGTTAAAATCCCCCCCTCTCTTGTTGTTGTTCTCGTCCCTCCCCTCGCCGAGAGCCCTCCCCAGTGTGGCCTTGTGGCGAGACTTCACCCCCTCCTAGTGGTGTTGTTCTCGTATAATATACCCCTCTTGGTAGAAATACTCTCAAAAGTATTGTTATAATGCCCAATTACCTTAGCCAGTATACCTTGTAGTATTCTAAGGTTATACTTATATGAAAAGCCCAGAAATACTATTATACTTCCCTTCCGTCACAAAACCGAAACCCTAAGGAAAATCTCCATAGTTAGTTGGAGTATTAAGTAGAAGTTGGTTAGAACTTCTAAGGGTTGTTTGGAGCGGGTTGGAGCACACGGAGTAGGAGCTAAACCTTGCTCAGGATCGACATTAAACTAGGATAATTATGGGCTTATCGAGGTAATTATCTTGTCCCTCTATTGTAATTGGAAATTACATATTGTTAGAATATATAGTTGAAGTATACTATATATAGAACTGAACGTAGTTATCGGCAATGTCTTTTGACTTAAGCCTGAATAATACTTACGGCAATGTCTTGCGACTTAAGCCTGAATTTAAAGAAGAATCTTGACGTAATTACATAGGCTGTATTACGGAGACTTGTAGTAGTACCGTAGTAGAATTGTACCGTTAGGGTTAGGCGTATAACCCCGCTGGTTGGCTTGGTGGCCAGGCCTCGGTAGAGAGGAGATCTACTGTTGCAGGGAGGTCGCCGAATTTTCGGTAGAATGTTCTGCGATGAGATCTAAATGTTAATAAACGCCTTGTGGCCTTATAGGTTGAAGTATTACGTGTGGCGCGATCTACTTGGCTTAAGGAGTAGCCGACGGTTGAAAGTACTTGGAGCGTTTTGCTATTAGTCGATACTCGTCGCGAGGTATGTGAACCTCTTCCTATCTCTTCTAGCATGATATGTGTGAACTATGTAGATGCGGTAGCGTCATATGCTAAATGTATTTGATTGGTTTAAAACATAAAGTGTTATAACGGCTTTATGGGAAGTTGGTTATAACGACTTTATGTTGGTAAGAAAACACTTGTGGTTTTAAAAGGTAATCGATTTGAACTATAAGCGGCTTGTCATGTGTTAATAAAGAACTTGAAGTTTTTCAAAAGATTTTTGAATCATTTCGAAAGAAGAAGTAATACTTGGTTTTTGAAAACTTAAGAGTTATACTAGCTTTATGGGAAGTTAGGTATAACGGCTTAAGAATGTTTCTTGATTTGAAATCGGAATGTGTATCGACAAACCAACTGCGGCGTTAATAAAAGGAAATGTTTTGTGATTAAGTATTATTAAAACCAGTAGAAACTTCCATCTGCATAGAAGCTAAGATGAGACAAAATGATATTTCCTAGATCATGGTTGCTGTAATAAGATTGTTATAAACAAGGATATCCTACTCACACATAAGGCTTATGTTTCTCGGATAGTTTAAAAGAGAATTATATTCTTAAATGAATAAGACTATGAACTACGAAACCTTTCTAAAGTAAGAAACGTGAACATTTGAAATTAGGCAAACTTGGACGTTTGAGAAATAATGTTGTTACTTGATTTTACAAAGAGAAGTGTTTTGCTTTACTTCAAAAGATAATCACTCTAGTTTTCATATACTACGGGTATTGTGTGACTTTTGTAAACGTAACGTATCTTTTAAAAGATAATGTATGAAGTACTTTGAGAGTAGATACTCGATCTTGTTAATATGATAGAATGTACCTTGTGTGTATAACTGGATTGTGTTGGTTTGTGATAGCCTTGTAATACCTTCGTGTTGATTTGATAAGTAATCATATTAGGATGCTACGTGTGTTAGTATTCTGTGATGTTTGTGTAAAGGGATTTTCCCTTGATTGTGCTTATGATGTTTAAACGATAAACTGTTATGTTGGTATTATACCACTCACCGTGTTTCCGGGGGTTAAGCTGCCCTCCGATGCGGGGTAGACTCAGGCGGTCTGGGACCATGATTCGAGAATACCTCATGCGGGTCCTGGGGCCTATGCGGAGCTACGAGAGTTCCAGGTTAGTGTGCGGCCTTTATGGTCATGCGGTCTATGTGGCCATGCGGACTGCGAGTCCAGGACGATGCCGGGGAGTAGCTACCCTCGATGCGGGGTTATACCTCATGCGGGCCTATGAGATTGGCCTATGCGGAGCTGCGGGGAGTTCCAGGGCTAGACGCGCACATTTGATATTGCGGGCGAGTGACCAGCTTTGATCATGTGACGGTCTAGACAGATATCATGATTCAGTTTACGACCTTGTTAGTACTGTGGGTGTTAGTAGTCGGCTATGCCTTCGTACTTACCCTGTACTGTTTTATTTGGGCACAGGTGGGACCTGTTGTTCATGTGTGTTCCTTGGTGCTTTTCTATCATTGGTAGCGGTGAGGAAGGTATTCCACGGGCATGATTGATGTTGTGGGCGTGAGACCCATTGTTATATTGAAGTGATGACTTCGAGGGCGTGAGTCCCTGACTTGATATGACTGCTTATTTATTGTGAACTGTAGTTTGGTTATCATACATGTCTCCTGCTTTATATAGACTACTATGATTTCATTTACAGTATTTTCAGTTTCACATACTCTGCACTGTTGTCTTGACCTCGCCCGAGGCTGCGTTCATGCCGCGGTAAAGGTACACCGATCGTTGATCCTCGCTCTTAGGGTCAGCGATTCGGCGTTGGGAAGCTCCGTTCCTCCGGAGGCTTATCTTGGTATAGTCCCCTGTTGTTGTAGGTGTTTACATTCAGGGGTATGACGGGGCCCTGTCCCGTCGTTGTTGTCATATCATTCGTAGAAGTGCAGTAATCTTGTTGTGGGCGGGGTTTGTAAAAAGGATTAAAGCTGTTCATTTGGGAAGAGTTGTTATTTATATATACCGAAGGTAACCGCTTTGGTTGCTTTGTCTTCTTATTTCCTTTGTCTTATTACACTGGTTTCATGTATTGTCTTTATGTTCCGCTGATTACTCTGATGTATGTCTACTTGGGTGCCCGGGGTAAGGCACCAGTCACGGGCCCGGGTTCGGGTCGTGACACATACTTCCTCTGAGTACGAGGTAACCCTGTAACAAAGTCCATGTTGATCACCTCCCACTTCCATGTCGGAATATCAATAGCCTGCAATAGCCCACCGGGCTTCTGGTGCTCAACCTTGACTCTTGCGGTTAGGACACTGCGCAACAAAACCGCCACGTCCTCTTGTGCCATCCACCAATACATACATCCGAGGTCATGGTACATCTTAGTCGACCGGATGAATAGAATAACGCGCGTATGCGCCTCCCGAAATCTGGCGTGAAGTCCTGCAACATCGGGAACACACAATCTGCCCTCAAACCTTAGCACCCCATCAGGTGCTACCTCAAATAGACTTTTCTCATCTCGAAGAGCCGTATCTCGATACCGTATCATAACTGGGTCCTCATATTGTCGCTTCCTCACCTCATCAATGATGGAAGACTCAGCAATCTCACGAACCCGTACCCCACTATCATCGGTATCGACCAATCGAACCCCAAGGCTCGTTAGCTGATGGATCTGACGGACCATGTCCTGTCTCTCTGGCTGTACCTATGATAGACTCCCCATCGATCTACGACTCAAAGCATATGCAACCACATTGGCTTTCCCCGGATGGTATAGGATGTCAACATCATAATCCTTCAACAACTCTAACCACCGTCTCTGCCGCAAGTTCAGCTCTCTCTGCCTAAAGATGTACTGGAGGCTCTTGTGGTCTGTATAAATATCCACATGAACCCCATATAAATAATGTCTCCAAATCTTCAAGGCATGAATAATTGCGGCCAACTCTAAGTCGTGGGTAGGGTAATTCCTCTCATGTTTCCGTAACTGTCGGGAAGCATAGGCTATAACCTTGCCGTGTTGCATCAATACGCATACTTGCCCGATACCCGAGGCATCACAATAAATCACGTATCCCTCTAACCCCTCAGGAAGAGTAAGAACTGGAGTCGTCGTCAACTTTTCCTTCAGTAACTGGAAACCCTTCTCACACCTGCCTCATCCGGAACTTAGCCGTCTCCTAGTCAGCCATGATCTTGATATCTGTTACACCCCGAATTTCAAGGACATGTTTATAAGAACGTACGTAAGAACTCAAAAATGTTAAGATTTGAGACTAGTAAAAATTTATCGAAATTGTCGGAAAACGAAATATTGTGACGAATGGGAGGGCGACATGTGTCACCCCCCCTTAAGTTGGTCTTGGAAGAAATTGGCATGGGTAAAAGGGTCATTTGACCATAAGTTAGATGACCAAGTCTTGCTAAGTCTTGAAGCTTGATATTGTTGACTTGTCAAAGGGCCACTTGGGCTAGATCCATGTGAAATTTATCTAAGCCACACATTTGTGCAAATCTCAACCCTCCATTGTGTTATATATGTATACTAGTAGCAAGACAAGCTTCCACACTTAGCCAAATTTTCTAGAAATTGAAGAACACAAAAGGGGAACTCTCGGCCAAGGCTAGGGTTTCAAGAAAAAATTTTTGTTTGTTGTTCAATAAGCTCCACACTTTAAACCAAGGTTCCTAAGGGTATTGTAAGGTTATCTCAATAGAAAGATCCCGGAAAAATATCGTTTTCGTATTAGTCGCAAGGTGAAAACCTAGTCACTTTCCTAGGTTTGGATTGGAAGATTTAAGGGAAGTTGTTTGTGACCTTCTAAGGGCTTCAAGTGGCGGATTTGAGTGTCGAGGAGAGGCTCTAAGTTGCTAGGGAGCGACTTCGGATCTTGAAGTGGATTAAGGCTCGCTAAGGTAGCAATCTTGTTCTCTTAAGTATTATAAGATTACATATTGTTGTAGCCTTACATTTTAACTAGCATGAAGTATATGTATTAAGGTTTGATATGTGATATGGATTGTGGAAGCATATAGCCGAAATTTCATTGTTAGCCCTTTGAAATTGAAATACAATTTGGTCGTTAATTAGAATCGTCGCATGTTACCTACTTGAGGATTGTAGTAGTTATAATCAATTGCGGCTTAATATCATGTTATACTAAACAACTTGGATTGAAAAGGAATTGGATAAGAATTTGTGTTGTTGTACCTCAAGTAGCCGTGAATGACATAGTATGTTGGACTAGTGTGATATCAATTGTGGGGCGGAATTTTACACGTCTTGTAGGCGTGTAATCCCCTGTTGTTAAATTCATTGATTGAGCCTTAAATGTGGCGTGTTTGGTTATTGTATTCGGGCCTTGAAAAAGGTGGAAAAGTATGTAGAAACAAAGGAAGTGTTGTCCGATTTTTCGTAGAATTTGGAGATTTTACACTTAGAATATTCTACGTTTGAAGCTAGAGGTTAATAGACATATTATGACCATTATAGGTTGAAGTACTACGAGTAGCGTATTCTACTTGAAGGGTGGAAAAGCTAGCAAGGTTATAGTACTTTGGAGCATTTTGCTACTTGTCGATAATCGTCGCGAGGTATGTGAACCTCTTCATTCTTTTGGCATGATTCTATGTATGGAATATACATGTGGTAGTATTTCATGATTCCTTCTACTCTTAGAAATTAAGAGGTATGTATGTTGATTTACTCTATGTAAAAGCTACGTCTAAGAAATCCTAAGTTCTTACCAAGTCTTATGGGGGATGTTGGTAAGAGTCGTTAGGAAGTATTTTGTCACGACTCGACCCCGGGCCGCGACTGGTGCCCTACCTGGGCACCATTCTAATCATACAACATAATAAACTGCGGAAGATAAATAACACTTTTTTTTTAAACCAAGGCCAAGCCGATAAGGCTGCCATAACATAAAAATTACCCGAAAGGGTCTACACTGTTTAACAATGTAAAAACAACTCTAGTCAGTCCAGCCCACAGATGAATACAGACCTCTAAGATTTGAACAAATACTATGACGGGACAAGGCCCCGCCGTACCCCTGAATATACATAGCCATGACTGTCACGACCCGACCACGGGCCGCGACTGGTGCCCTACCTGGGCACCCTTCTAATCATACAACATAATAAACTGCGGAAGATAAATAACACATTTTTTTTTAAAACCAAGGCAAAGCCGATAAGGCTGCCATAATCATAAAAATTACCCGAAAGGGTCTACACTGTTTAACAATGTAAAAACAACTCTAGCCAGTCCAGCCCACAGATGAATACAGACCTCTAAGATTTGAACAAATACTATGACGGGACAAGGTCCCACCGTACCCCTGAATATACATAGCCATGACAACTCCGGAACATTGGAGCCATCTCAAAATGCTGAATCAGGATCCTAAGCTCGCGGATCCACAACTGTGTACCTAAACCTACGGACATGAGCGGCCCCAGAGAAGATTCTAACAGTACGAATATGGAACGGAAAATAAGGTACAGTAACAAATCATAACTGTACAAAAGAATGACAGGGGCAAGTATAAAGAAAGGGTAAATACCAGATCCTACCGTGTCATTTCTATCTCGTGAACTTAATCGTACCTTATTATCTTTTCCCATTTTTCCATAAGAGTATAGTCAAATTCTTACGTACATACTTAAGAAAAACCGTCAAGTTCATTACCATATAACTTACTTACCTTGCATAACCTAATTCGACCCTTTATGGAGGGACGCCCATACTGCCTGGCCCAATCTGGGACGCGATAAAGTCACATAAGTCTGCCCATAGAGGTATACTGCCCGGCCCATTTCTGGGACGCGATAATGTCATATAGTCTGCCCATAAAGGTATACTGCCCGGCCCATTTCTGGGACGCGATAATGTCATATAGTCTGCCCATAAAGGTATACTGCATAAAAATAGGAGGCTCACGATCAAAACAGGGTCCCTCGCCCGTAGTATCGATAAGCAATCCTACTACTGGGACTATTTCACCCGCATAGGTCCTATGGACCCGCATGAGGTATTCCTCGCATAGGCTGTACCCGCCCGCATGGGACTATTTCACCCGCATAAGCCCATAAGGACTCGCATGAGGTATTCCTCGCATCATGGGTAGCAAATCCACGGAACAGGTGGTATAATTTCTTGGGGGTTTACCCCTCATTTATACTCTTACCCTGAAGCAGGTGGTATAACGTCTTGGGGGTTTACCCCTCATTTATACTCTTACCCTGGAGAAGGTGGTATAACATCTTGGGGGTTTACCCCTCATTTATACTCTTACCCTAACTCAGTGGCCATCATACATAACATAAGCCCTACCGGCTTATCATACATAACATAAGCACTACCGACTTATCATACATAACATAAACACTACCGACTTATCATACATAACATAAGCACCATCGGCTTACCATACATAACATAAGCAAGTTAAGAAATCCTCTAACTTCTTATTAACTTGTTCATATACACTCTCATTTTTGTTTACTTAAGGCACTAACATGCCATTATAAAATCCGGGAATTTAACCCAACGTACTACGTGCCTCTACTCCTTTAAAATGATTCTCTTTCAAATAAAACTTCCAAGATACTAATAACCGTAGTATCAAGTCATATCTACTTTTCAAGACAAGTCACAATACCTTTTAGAAATACATTTATAGGCTTCTAAATTAAGTGACTTCTTTCTTTAAAACCTTAAGCAATTGGTACCTTTAAAACAATTTGCCCTTCTTTATTTCAAATCATTTCTTTGCATACATTACTGAAGAAAACCATTCTTTTAATCTTCCATAAAGTTGTTATAACCAACTTCCCATAAAGCCGTTATAACTCTTTATGTCTTAGACAAATTGATTCCTTTATGACCAAGAAACTATACTTTCAATTCAAATCACATAGCTTTCAAAATACTTCAAGTCTCTTAACTTTTAAGAAAACAAGTTTCTTAACTTTAGAATGGCAAGAAATCAATACTTTCCAAATCAAGTATTCTATACTTTTAAATCAATTCATTTCTTCCTTTAAGAATCAAGTCCCATAACTTGAAAAATAAAGTCCTTTAACCTTTTAAAAATTGAGGTTCATAGTCTTAAAACTTCATACGTAAATTCTTATAAATTAAGTAACATATACTTTGGTGCGTTTTGAATAATTTATACTTATTTATAACGATCTTAATCGAGTAGCCATGATCTAGAAAATGTAATACAATTTTGTCTTATCTTAGCTTCTATGCAGATGGAGAATTCTACTCATTTTAACTTAATTGATTGTCATTACATTTTCCTTTATTAACGCTGCAGTGGCTTGTTCGATTCTTATTCTCATTTGTGCCGTAACTTAGCCAAGTCAACTTGGCTCCAAATACCTCCTAACGACGCTTACCAACATCCCCCATAAGACTTGGTAAGAACTTAGGATAACTTAGACATAACCTTTACGTAGAGTAAATCAACATACATACCTCTTAACTTCTAAGAGTAGAAGAAATCATGAAATAATACCACATGTATATTCCATACATAGAATCATGTCAAGAGAAGGAAGAGGTTCACATACCTCGCGACGATTATCGACAAATAGCAAAATGCTCCAAAGTACTTCAACTTTGATAGCTATTCCATCATTCAAGTAGAATACGCTATACCTAGTACTTCAACCTATAATGGCCATAATACGTCCATTAACCTTTAGCTTCGAACGTAGAATATTCTAAGTGCAAAGTCACTAAATTCTACGGAAAATCGGACAGCACTTCCTTTGTTTCTACATACTTTGCCACCTTTTTCAAGGCCGAATTCAATAACCAAACACGCCACATTTAAGGCCCAACAATTCAGCTAACCAAAGGGGATTACACGCCTTAACAGGACGTGTAAAATTCCGCCCCACAAATTAATACGAAACTAGTTCCATATTTAAAGCCATTCTTGACTAAACATATACAACAACACAAAGTCCTTTTCCAATTCTTTTTCAATCCAACTTCTTAGGTCTAACATGTTATATTGTCATAAACAACTTAACAATTATAATTCCTTCCTTATATAACATGTGACGATTAAACTAATAATCCAATTGAATTGAAATCTCAAGGCTAAACATACTACTTTTCGGATTAGGGTTCCAATATCCATAACACTTATCAACTTCATAATATATATATATCTCATACTTGCTAATATCCATATCTACAACAATAGGTAATCTCAATTACTAAAACGACAAGAATTTTACCTTTTCAAGCCCTTATAATTTCCAAGATTCAATGTCGCTCCTTAGCAATTCTTAGCTCCTTTCCTTTTCGCTCCAATCCGCTATTTGAAGCCTTTAGAAGCTCACAACCAACTTCTCTTCCATTTCCAATCAAAACCTATGAAAATGCCTTAGGTTTTCGCCTTGCGACTAACGTGAAAACGTCGTTTTTCCGAAATCTTTCTATTGAGATATCCTTACAATACCCTTAGGGACCTTGGGTTAAAGTCTTGTTGCTAATGGATCAAAACTACAAATTTTTTGTGTGTGAAACACCCTAAAGCCGAGAGCAACATGAAACATACACAAAGTCTCTAAATTTTTCTAAGTGTTAAAAGAGCTAGTCTTGCACTATTTGTGTAAATATAATAAAATGGATGGCTTAGATTGCAACACTTGAGTGGCTAGGATGAGAGTAATTAATTAATTGGCCAAGTGGACAAGTTGACTAGTCAATAAACTCAAGCTTTGAAGACTTATCTTCCTTGATGGTCAATGACCATTTTACCCTTGCTTCAATTTTGTCCAAGACCAATGTGGGGGTGCCATGTGTCGCCCTCCCATTCGTCCATAAAATTCTGTAACCCTCGTGGGTCCCACAAAACGTAAAACTCCTCGGGTGGGCCCCACGTGACCAAATTCGTAAAAATAAATTTTCATAATGATAATAAGTTCCAAACTCTTCAATTAATGCATTTTGAGAATATAATTCTCACCAACAAACATTTCTCCTTTCCGACGTTCGGAAGATTTTCCGTCGGAAAAACAATTCTTCCTTTCGTACCAATTTCAAGTCTTGTGTTCCTTACGTACATTCTCTTAAACATGTCCTTGAATTACGGGGTGTAACATTCTTCCCCCCTTAGAAACATTCATCCCAGAATGTTCTTTCGGAGTCCAATCTAATTAGATAGCGACATAGTCTCCCTTTACTGCACCCTTCATACAACATATGTCACCCATGGCCACATAACAATACTTATACTAAATGTCAACCTTGGCACTCACGAAGCCAACTAGTCCATACTCATAATGACCTTAAAGTCTGTCATAAACATCTCTACTAGGTCTACTAGGGTCTGACGACTGTATCATCACCGGGAAAATCTCATATTCCGCTCATTTCTCCATAAATACACTCGCGGTGTAGTTACCTCGAAAGGTTCTTATGGATTCGGCTCTATTCCTTTACACTTGGTTGTTATCTTTCTTCTTTGGTCGTGCGCTTTCCGTACTTCCAACTCATACTAGCATACATACATAACTTCCATCGATTACGGCCTCACAATCTTTGGAGTCACACTTTTAAACAACATAAGGCCATTTCCAATTCCCACGACCTGGTTCCGGTGGAACGCGTCCACGAACCCGTAAAACAATTAACTAGACTTGGGTCTTGCACCCTCGTGACCCTATCACGTAGCGGAACTACTACCAACTGATCCCACTCCATTTCAAACTATGAGGCGACCCGTAATAGGTCCTCAACCCGACTCAACGTCGCACTTAACTCTTATCCTTGGTCTGACTTAAAATCTTATTGCCAGAGAAAGCCTTATATATCTAAGGTCTCGGCAGTTATCAATATTCTTAGGCTCGCAATTTCCATGCTCCAAGCCTACCTTACCGATCCTCAGAACGGTACAAAAACTTCTCATAATACCATAATCGTGTCATCTTGGTCACAACAACCATTACTTACTCTATACGGACCTCATCCGTACAATTCTCTTAAGCCTACCACGTAGCTTAATATATATACATGGTATTCCATTAAGTTTCTTAACATGACTTCTTAAGGGTTCACTGCCCTATCAGACATCTCATCCTTTCCCAATTATCTCAAAGTAATACGTAAAACCTCGATGAGAATTCTTTAACTATTTCATACCTTCCCGGTATCTAGTTAGTCTTTACCAACTCTTGGTAATCTAAAATCATTCTAGGAAACACGCGTCTGACCCTCATACATAATTCCGTATAGATGTATGTCACAATACCAACTATACTATAATCATTACCAACCTGGATACGCAATCCACATAGTCCTGCGAATTCGCTTTGCGCTACCGTGGCTGCAATCAACATAACTCGTTGGGAGAGGCGACCTAACAACACAACTCTATCGCACGATCTCGGTGAGAAGAATGAAACCAATCCTAAATGCCCTGCGGCCTCCA
Organism: Przewalskia tangutica; assembly: GCA_029844215.1. Lineage (NCBI taxonomy): Eukaryota > Viridiplantae > Streptophyta > Magnoliopsida > Solanales > Solanaceae > Przewalskia > Przewalskia tangutica. The sequence goes on from CM056720.1 coordinate 72,355,036, forward strand.
CGATTATAGATGTGGTGCACAATACACCGATAATCAAGACTACTAGACACGGTGCGTAGACACTTTCAGAGGACTAAGCGCTCGATACCACTTTTGTCACGGCCGACCGGGCGCGGTAGTGCCCTACAGGCACCCTTCTAATCATACAACATAATAAACTGCGGAAGATAAATAACTGTTACACCCCGTAGTTCCAGGGTATGTATGTGAGGACGTACGTACTAGAATACGACACAAAAATTGGAAAGGAAGAAAGATATGATTTTTTCGACGGAAAAGTTTCCGGATTTGTGAAGGAAAAAGGTTCGTTAAAGGGAATTGGATTCCCAGATTTGGTATTCGGACTTTTTGGAATTTTTAAGAATTATGGAATTTTATTTCCGAAATTGGTCACGTGGGGCCCACGAGAGAATTTACGGTTTTGTGGGGCCCACTTTATTTTCGGATTTTTGACATTACGGATATTTTTTTCGGAAGATGAAATATTTTGGACGAGTAGGGGGCAACACGTGTCACCCCCATGTGGCCCTATGGCCGAAATTAGGGGCACTTGGACGTTTTTGTGGAGGACAAGTGGCAAGCCACTTGTCCCAATTTTGTGGTGGACATATGGTTGGTAGAATACCCACACACTTGTCCCCAATCCTCACCTTACACTTGCTTTGATCCTAGCCATTGGTTGGCCTATAAATACCCCTTATGTTGCAAGACTTTATTCATCCACTTAGAGAGTTTCCAAAGCTTGAAAAATTATACTCCCTCCCCTTAGGTGTTCTCGTCCAACTCCCTCCTTTGTGTAGAAAAATTCTTCAAGTGTTGGTATAGTCCTAAATACCTTAGCCTAAATCCCTTGTAGTATTCCAAAGTTATCCCAACATAAGAGCCCAGAAATACTACTTTTTTTCCAATAGTCGCAAAATGAAACCCTAGGAAAATCTTCATAGTTGGTTGAAGTGTTAAGAGAAGTTGTTTAGAAACTTCTAAGGGTTTCTTGGAGCGGGTTGGAGCGTACGGAATTGGAGCTAAGCGTTGCTCAGGATCGACTTATTAATCTTGGATAATTTTGGGCTTATCGAGGTAATGATCTTTGTCCCCCTATTGTAATTGGATATTACATATTGTAGTAGTTTAGAATTGCGTATAAGATATATTGGAAGGATGATTATAAAGAATTGAACTGTATTTACATTGGGTGTATTCTGATAGACTTGTAGTATTATTGTGGGGCAGTGTTGTACACGTCCGGTTAGACGTGTAACCCCCTTGGAGTTGTTGGCTTGGTAGCGGGCCTCGATAGAGGAGGAGATTTGTGTGGTTTCAGGGGGGAGGTGCTGCCGAATTTTCTGTAGAATAAGGAACATTGTACTTAGAAATGTTCTACGAAGGGATCTAGAAATTAATAGACGTTTTGTGGCCTTTATATGTTAAAGTACTACGAGTAGCGTATTCTACTTGAAGGGTGGAAAAGGCTAGCAAGGTGATAGTACTTAGAGCATTTTTCTAATTGTCGATAATCGTCGCGAGGTATGTGAACCTCTTCCTATCTTTTCTGGCATGATGTTGTGAACTATGTAGTACGGTAGACGTATGTGTGCTAAACGAATTTTGGTTGGTTTAAAACATAAAGTGTTATAATGGCTTTATGGGAAGTTAATTATAACGACTTTATGTAGGTAAAAGAATGGTTTATTGATTTTATTAAGAGACTGGACTTATATTTGACTTGATATGAAATGTGAAGAACTTGAATTGTATTAGAAGTTGTGAAACCTCATTCGTGAGTAATGAGTACTTGGTTTTTAAAGAATAATGTTACATTGATTTCGGAAATGGGAATAAGAATCGAACAAGCCAATGCATCGTTAATAAAGGAAAAAGTAATGACAATTAATTATATTAAAACAAGTAGAAACCTCCATCTGCATAGAAGCTAAGATAAGACAAAAATGTATTACATTTCCTAGATCATGGCTGCTTTAATAAGATCATTTTTAATAAGTACTGATTTTCTTAAATTCCAAAGTAAGGAACTTGATTTCTAAAAGAAAAGAGATTTGAAAATTTGAAGTGTTTTGGTTTAAAAGAATGGCAGGGTTTTGTTTTATTATTGGATTTAAATTGGTAACTTGATTTTGGGAAAAGTATAAGTAACTTATTTTCAAATATCGAACTTTTCTTGATGAGAAAAATATAAGTGGCTTGGTTTTAAAAGGTAGGAGTACCTTGATCTTAAAAGAGTTAGTAACTTGGGTTTTAAAAGTATACTTGACGTTGTTTTAAAAATGTAAGCCACTTGGTTTAAAAAGTATAAAGTACTTGATTTAAACATAAACGTGTTTGGTACTACGGATAATAGTATCGAGTAGTTTTTACGTAAAAAGAGATATTTTTGAAAGGATTAATGTATGTAGTACTTTGGGGTTAAAACCCGGATTTGTTGTCATAAAATGGAAGTCTAAGAGTATGTTAAATTTTCCTATGCTAGTTGTGATAGCCTTGGTGGTATTACTATGTTACCGCGTCTCTCGGTTGGAGGGCCGACTGACTTGTTGTGAATTTGTTGGACGTCTGGCGGTGTGGAGGATTCCAGGTATCTTCCATTTTTTGATCTTGGCCATGCTTATACCGATGAGAGATCCGGCATGCGACCGAGATCTGGGTTAGATGCGTCGTTTCATTGGAGAGTCAGCGGTGTGGAGGATTCCACGGGTATACTTCCATTGTTATTATCACGTGGACATGTCTGCACGATGAGGATTAGGGCGTCTTGCCATGTAGCGGGTTAAAATCCCGGTATATTATTATTGTCAAATGGGAATGTCTACACCGATGAGGTATTTTGGAGGGCATGTGACCATTACTATTATTCCATGGCCTAGCTACCCATGAAGACCATCTGCCGATGAGGATTAGGGGCATGGTATGTCGATCATTATTCCATGGGCTAGCTCCCGCGAAGACTGCGCTGCGATGAGGATGCAGAGGCGCGTTATGGCCATGTTATTACAGATGAGGATTAGGCACATGCGGCGTATTATATATATATATGTGTGTTGTATATGTATGCGCCCGGCGGTGAGGTAGGATGCCCTTTGGCGGGTCACATGGTTATATGTTACACCTACAGTGCCAGCGGTGACGGAGGATTCCGAGCGAGAGCTATATATATGTCTTGTATATGTATGCCGAAGCGGTGAGGTAGGATGCCAGGCGCGTCACGTGAGTATGATTTATGTCATAGGCTGGATGAGGAAGGAATTCCACGGGCATGAGTGATGACTTGAGGCGTGAGTCCCGGACTAGACTGGCTTATATGTTGTGTCTTTGTAGTTTGGTTATCATACATGTCTCATGCTTTATATAGACTATTATGATTTCATTTACAGTATTTTCAGTTTCACATACTTGGTACCTGTTGTACTGACCTCCTTCGGGGAGCTGCGTTCATGCCGCAGGTAGAGGTACACCGGTTGTTGATCCTCGCTCATAGGATCACAATTTAGCGTTTTGGGAAGCTCCGTTTCTCCGGAGGCTTATCTTTGGTATAGTCCCCTGTCATAGTAGGTACTTGTACATTCAGGGGTATGGCGGGGCCCTGTCCCGTCATAGTGTGGTTACATTCTTAAGTGCAGAAATCTTTGTTGTGGGAAGGGTTTGTAAAGGGATTTAGCTGTTCGTGTTGATATATATATATCTGAGGAAGGTAACCATTTTGGTTGCTTTGCTTATTTATGTCTTGTTTGAGCTTAAAGTTTTTATTTAGCTGATTTTCTCGATGATTGTATCACTAGGGTGCCGGGGTAAGGCACGATCATAGGCCCGAGTCGGATCGTGACAAAAGTGGTATCGAAGCGATTAGTCCTCGGAAAGTGTCTGACCGTGTCTAGTAAGTCTTGATTATCGGTGTGTTGTGCACCACGTCTATAATCGAGGAGGCTACGAGATATTTAGGATTAGTTTCCATTCTTCTCACTCTGAGATCGTGCCTTAGAAAGTGTGTTATAAGTTGGACTCCTTTGGCGTATTCTTTTGTACGATTATGCCTCTGCGCAGCGGCAGAGCCCGAGAAGGGCAAGCGAGAGGCTGCGAGTAGAAACCTGAGAGGTTGCGAGCACGAGCCCGATCTTTACCTAGGTGGTACTTGGATGGGGAGTTACTGCGGCGCGCTAGCGAGGAGTTTAGAGCGGCAGCGGTAGCTATTGAGACCACGATACCGAGTCTCGGTTCCACGACCGGGGCGAGGATATGAGTTACAAGAGATGGCGATTACTAGCTAGGCTTGTGGCTAGGAATGAGGACGACGAGTCGGAGGTTCCGGTAGTACCGATGGTTCACCACTAGATCCGATAGTTTGAGACTTGGGACTTCTTGAGTTGCGATCCACGAGTTCTATGGATCGAGGCGAGAAGACCCTCGGGAGTTTATTCGGCAGTGCGGCGGATCATGAAAGTGATCGGGCCTCGAGGCAGTCGGTGGTATTAGGTTCACATCGGATGCGTGATACTGCAGTCGACTGGTTTGATTCATAGGAACTATCCCAGGGGAGCATGCGCCTCCAGCTGGTTGGGACGAGTTCTCAGAGGCATTTCTTACACTTCTTGCCCTCGCGGATGAGGAGAGCTTGGGCGAATAGATTTATGATGTTAAGCGAGCAGCGGGCGGACGGTTCGGGAATACGATATAGAGTTTGACTCGTTGGCTCGTTATGTCCCGCTTTAGTGGCGGACATGGAGGATAGAGTGCCCGATATGTCACGAGACTTGATGATTATCTAGCGAGAGTTATGCAGGAGTAGCTCTTGTAGGGCATGGACATTGCCGTGCTGAGCTTATGCACGAGGATTGAGAGCGTAGAGGCGGCGTGGGACTAGGATCAGCGTAAGAGGGCCGGGGCAGCGGGGACCTTTGGTAACTTTAGCGGACCTTCTCAGCGGTGGTTATGCGCCTCGCCCGATGCAGTGGTCCTCCGATCTTGGGGCGTTCGGGATGTTCGAGGCAGTCGGGGCTCGAGGCTTGAGTTTTTGGGGAGGAGGGTGTTAGCGGGCGGAGCCACCCTACCTCGGTGTGGTGAAGTGGTAGACCCATCTTGGAAGTGTCTTACTATTTCGGCGGACTTGTTATGCTTGCGGCCCAGCGGGGCCATTTGGCGAGGCTGTCCGGCGGAGTAGCGGTGGGATAGCACGGACTCTGAGATCGATTGCGGGTTCTTCACCTTCCATAGCTAGGCGGGATGTTCATGCCGTGAGCCACGGCAGAGGTCGCGGTGGAAGTTCCCAGTTTTAGCGGTCCTTTGAACCGCCTATTTGATTTTCAGGTATATTCTTAACCATCTAGAGACTAGTTTGTATTGATGTTATGATGATGTGTTAAGTGTTATGTTCGGATGGCATGGTGATAAAATATGATTTAGAAGCCTGGTTAGTGAAAAGGGTAAGTCTGGGGATGAGACAATTGTGAACCTTAGAATTTATAACAGTTGAGACCTTAGCTGTAAGGCCGTCTTGAGTAAAAGATTTTACGGTAAATCTTTGTCGGAGTGCATAGTATACGTGGAGTTTTGTGTGATAATTCCATGGGTAGTTTGAGATAGAAGTGGTAGCTTCCATGACGTGAATTAATAAGATTGTTCCGGATCGGGGAACGAGAGAGTTTAGCGCGATAATGGGTGGGTTGAGGCGGTGCGGGTCAACCCGCAGCCCGGAATTAAGTAAGGTAAATTTGAGGTGGTCCCGCCAGATGGTGGGGTCACGAGGGTGCAAGGCCCAAGTTTAGGTAACCGTTGTACGAGTTCGCGGATGCGTTCGACCAGAATCAGATCGTGAAGGCCGGGAATGGCTTTAGAGGAAATCGAAGCTAGTAAGATGACCAAGTTGGATAATAGAAACCCCAAGAGTTCAAATCGAGCGATGGTGAAGTATGATGCAGCGTAATAGAAAGAGTTCAGGTGTACGAGAAGGGTACGACAAGTAAGAAAAGAGGCGAAGATGTGTTAAGAAATGGGAAGTGTCCTTCTTATAAAGTAAAGACGTGAAGAAAGTATCCTTTGGACCATGGGTGGAGCTATTAGTATTGTTATACGCTTTAGAGATGATTCTTCGTTGGCTCGGATGTGAGTTTTTGCGCGTATGTTGTACTATGACCATTGGTGGCATGATTGGGTTGGTAAGTATAGTAGTGAAGACTATACCGGCGCATGTATGTTTTGAGACTTAGAAGGAACATTCGGGACGAATGTTTCTAAGGGGGGAAGAATGTTACACCCCGTAATTTCAGGGTATGTATGTGAGGACGTACGTACGAGAATACGACACAAAAATTGGAAAGGAAGAAAGATATGATTTTTTCGACGGAAAAGTTTCCGGATTTGTGAAGGAAAAAGGTTCGTTAAAGGGAATTGGATTCCCAGATTTGGTATTCGGACTTTTTGGAATTTTTAAGAATTATGGAATTTTATTTCCGAAATTGGTCACGTGGGGCCCACGAGAGAATTTACGATTTTGTGGGGCCCACTTTATTTTCGGATTTTTGACATTACGGATATTTTTTTTGGAAGATGAAATATTTTGGACGAGTAGGGGGGCGACACGTGTCACCCCGTAGCCTATGGCGAAATTAGGGCAACTTGGGCGTTTTGTGGAGGGAAGTCAGCGGCCCTCATCGAGAGACGCGATAGCATAGAAACACAATTCTTGCACAACAAAGGCTATCACAACAAGCATAGGAAAGTTTCACAGCAACAAGCATAGGCAAGTTATACATAACTCAAGGTACTTTCATTTTATGCCAAAGTCCGGGTTTTAACCCTAAAGTACTACGTACGTTAAATTCCTTTTAAGAGATCCATTCCTTTTATAAAAGTCACCCGATACCCGTAGTATAAAATAGAGTGACTTACATCTTTTAAGTAAACCAAAACAACTTCCATACCTTCCTTTTTAAAACCAAATTAAGGCAATACCATGCCTTCTTTTTGGACCAAAACACTTCTCTTTTTAAAGTCAAGTTACCACATTAAAACCAATGATAAAACCCTTATTTTGTTCTCATAAAGTCGTTATAACTAACTTCCCATAAAGGTATGTTATAACACTTTATGTTTTAAACAAATTTAAGACAAAGCATTGCCTTTCTTTTCCTAGAGTTCGGTTGCCTAATTTCAATTACTCAAGTCTCTTTATTTTAGAAAAGTTTCATAGTTCGATGTCTTAATCTCCTTTAAAACAATTGAGTAACATATGCCATGGCGTGACGATTTATTACGGTTTATAACCATTTATTAAAGCGACCATGATCTAGAAAATGTAATATCATTTTGTCTAAATCTTAGCTTATGCGGATGGAGGTTTCTCTTGGTTTTAATACAATACTTCATTATTGATACATTTTCCTTTATTAACGTTGCGGTGATTTGTCGATACTCGTTCGATTTAGAAATCAGTAAAACATTATTCCTTTTAAAACCAAGTACTCATTACTCACGAATGAGGTTTCACACTTTTAACAAACTTCATATCGATACAATTAAGTCAAGTATTTATCTTTTAAGATTGAGTCTCTTAACTTCTAAAAATCAGTAAACCATTCTTTTATCTCTCTTAGGGCGTTATACTAACTTCCCGTATAGCTAGTATAACTCTTATGTTTTCAAAACCAAGTATTACTCTTCTTTCAAAAGGTTTCTTATTTCTTTTGAAATACTTCAAGATTCTTCTTATTAGGGCTTAAGTCGAAAGACATTGCCGTAACACTACATTCGATTAACACCGTCGTCTAAGTACTATATATATATTCCTTTTAAAATATTTCAAGGTTCTTATTATTGAGCTTAAGTCAAAATACATTCTTGTACAACTATATTCGATTAGCACGCGTCGTCTATCATATTATATATACATCTTATTGGGCTTAAGTCAAAAGACATTTGCCACGCGTCGTCTACGTACTATATATATATTCTTTTAAAATACTTCATGCTCGAAGTATAGGAAGAATCACATACCTCGCGACGATTATCGACTATAAGCAAAGCGCTCGCGTGACAATAACCCGGCTAGCCTTGTCCACCTTCCAAGTAGTTCATGCTACTTGAAGAACATTCAACCAACAACGGTTATCAGTCTACTGTAAATACAGTCCTATGTAAGTACAGATTAATCTTCTACTTAATTCTTCTGATGTGATTTCAGTTCAAGTCTATTCTGTAATATCCTTCTATTACAGTTCAAATCTCTTCTATGAATCTTATATTCGTTTCTATACTACTACAGTATGTAATTTCCAATTACAATAGAAGGACAGTAGTATTTACCTCGATGAGCCCAAAATTATCCAAGTTTAATGTCGCTCCTGAGCAACGTCAAGCTCCTACTCCGTGCGCTCCAACCCGCTCCAAACAACCCTTAGAAGTTCTACGCAACTTCTACTTAACACTTCAACCGACTATGAAGGTTTTCCTTAGGGTTTTGTTTAGTGGCTAAAGGAAAGTATAATAGTATTTTTCGGGCTTTTCGTATAGAGGTAACCTTTGGAAAGTACTACAAGGTATAAGGGCTAGAGTATTTTGGCATTATAACAATACTAGGAGAGTATTTCTATACCACAAAAGGGGGTATTATACGAAAACAACTAGGCTAGGGGGTGGGGTACCCCTCGGTTAGAACACTACAAGGGGGGGGACCCTCTCGGCCAAAGCTTCTCAAAGGGGGGGGGGGGGGGAGGGGCTTTGGACGAACACAAATCTCAAAGGGGGAGGGATTTTTAGACTTGGAAAATGATTTTAGGATGAAGAAGTTCATCAACTTAGAGGGGTATTTATAGGTCAAGCAAAGGCCAACCAATGGCCAAGATGAAGACAAGTGTGGTGCAAGTGTAGGGCTAGGATTTTCCCATGTGTCCTTATCCATCTACTACACAAAATATCCTACCTAACCCTTGACTAAAAAAAACACAAAAAACGTGCCAAAGGGAAGCCCTCTTTGTCGTCCAATGAGGGTGACAAGTGTCACCCTCCCGTTGGTCCAAAATATTTCATCTCTCGGAAAAATCCGCAAAAATTATATATGACATAGCCGTATTTTTCCCTTCGCAAGTCTTGTAAAACGTTTCGTCGAAAAACGACTCTAATCGGGGGTTGTGCACAAATTTTGAACCTATGCCTACTTTAAGGCTTAAATTTATAATACGTACGCCCTCACGTACATACTCTGGAAATACGGGTTATAACAACCTTATCCACACTCTTGTATCAAGTGCGCTTTGACTACCACCTCACTTGTCGAACCAGACTATCGGTGACTGCACTTCCTCCCATATAAGGCCTCATAAGGCGCCATCGGATCTTTGGAATAATAGGCGTTATTATCGCAAACTCTACTAGCGGCAAATGATCCTCCCGGCTACCCACGAAATCAAAAACACGGGCTCGCGACATATCCTCGAAGTGCGGATGATGCGCTCTGCTGTCCGTGCATGCGAGGATGGAATGCGATCTTGAGGCTCACTGCGTCCTAATCCTACGGAAAGACCTTGAAGTTAGCGTAAGCCAGGCTCCTGCATGCGATATGATAGAAATAGGGACCCGTGCGATCTCACGATCTCTCGGATGTAAAGTCTAGCATAATCCTCGGTAGAAAAAGTCGTCACGGCGGGAAGAAAGTGGCGGATTTAGTCGACTGTCGGCGATAACCGGATAGAATCATGCTTCCTCGAGTGCGAGGTAACCACGTAATAAAGTCCATGTTGATCACCTCCCACTTCCGCCGGAATCTCGATAGCTGCAACAACCCACGGGCCTGCGGTGCTCGCCTTGACAACCCGACCTTCGGGCGAGCAACAAACTCTGCGGCGTCCTTGCCGGGCCGTCCACAATACGGTCGAGGTCGTGATACATCTTTATCGACCGGATGGATGAAATGCTTGTATGTGCTTCCCTAGAACCTGCTGCCGAAGTCCAGCAATATCTGGAACACACAACCTGCCCTCAAATCTTAGCACCCCATCAGGTGCTACCTCGAATGGACTCTTCCCCTCACGAAGAGTCGTATCGCGATCTGGGTCATACTCGGATCCTCAGCGTCGCCTCTTCGCCTCGCCGGCGATGGAAGACTCGGCAACCTCTCGAACTCGAACCCCACTACTATCGAATCAATCAATCGGACTCCAAGGCTCGCTAGGCGATGTAACTTTCGCGGACCGTGCCCTCCTCTCTGGCGCCTCGATGAACTACCCGTCGACCTACTAGGGCATACGCCACTACATTGGCCTTCCCGGGTGGTATAGGATATCGACTTCATAATACTTGAGTAGCTCTAACCACCGTCTCTATCGTAAGTTCGGCTCCTCTGGTGAAGATATCTTTGGAGAACTCTTGTGGTATGTGTAAATATCACATGAACTCCATACAAATAATGTCTCGAGATCTTCAAGGCGTGAATCACAGCGACTCTAAGTCATGTGTGGGGTAGTTCTTCTCATGCTTCTTGAGTTGTCGAGATGCATAAGCTATAACCTTGCCTGCTGCATCAACACACATCCCGGCCGATGCGCATCACAATAAACCACATGGCCGTGCGGACTTAGGCGAGGCGGTCGTCAACCTCTCGCCGGTAACTAGAAGCCCTCCTCACAAGCATCCGTCGCTGAAACTTAGCGCCTTACGAGTCGACAGTCAAAGTCTTTGAAATAGAAGCAAACTTCTCTACGAACCTCAGATAATACCTGAGGCCCAGAAAGTTGCGCACTGCGCCGGTGTAGTAGGTGCAGGCCAAGTCGACCGCCGATCTTAGTTGTATCCACCCGAATACCATCGGCCCCAACAATGTGCCCTAAGAAAGCCACCGAAGCCAACCAGAACTCACACTTCGAAAACTTGGCATATAATCGCTAGTCCTGGAGAACTCTCAACACTGCCCTCAAATGCTCCACATGCTCCTGCTCTGAGCGAGAATAAACCAAGATGTCATCAATGAATATTATCACAAACGTATCCAAAAATGGTTTGAACACTCGGTTCATCAAATCCATAAATACTGCCGGAGCATTGGTCAAGCCGAAAGACATGACCCTGAACTCATAGTGCCCGTACCGGGTCCGGAATGCAGTCCTAGGGACATCCGTCTCCCTAACTCGCACCTGATGGTAACCAGATCGTAGGTCATTCTTGGAGAAGCATTTCACACCCTGCAACTGGTCGAACAAATCGTCAATCTTGGGGAGGGGGTATCTGTTCTTAATAGTCACCTTGTTCAGCTGCCTGTAATCAACACACATGCGCAGCGTCCCATCCTTCTTCTTCACGAACAACACGCTCCCGGGGAGAAACACTGGGTGCGATGAAGCCGCTTCTCCGCAAATCTCTCGGTGGTCCTTGACTCTCTCAACTCTGCAGGTGTCATTCTGTATGGCGGAATGGATATCGGTCGGGTATCAGGCAGAATATCAATGCAAAACTCTATCTCCTCTCGGGAGGATGCGGGAGGTCGTGCGGAAACACGTGCCGGAACTCTCGACTCTGGGCGAATGAAGGTGCGGTATCTCGGCCTCGATATCAAATGCGAATGAGATGGTAGATATACCCATGCACCATCTTCCTGGACTTGAGGTAGAAATAAACCTACCCTCGGCGACACGGTGTTCCTCCCACTCGATAACGGCTCCCGAAGCTGGGCTGTACCACTCTCTCCTACGGTCTACATTGGCGTGGCGGAAGCTAGCCAATCCATACCCATAATCACGTCGAAGTCTGTCATATCCAACTCTATCAAGTCGGCTGGTCGGCGACGCATATAATCCTTTAGGCAAGCCACATATACCATTCGGCTACCGAATCACCCGGCATAGCTACCTCAAAAGGGTCTATGGACTCGGGCTCTATCCACATCCTACTAGCGATAAGGGAGATATATATGACAAGGTAGAACCGGATCTATCAAGGCATGCGTCATAACAAGAAAGCGATAAGGTACATGGCGACATCCGGTGATGCCTCACAGTCTGGCGGTGGGCCGGGGCATATATGCGATTCGAGGACATTGGGCTGGGACCGTGCCACGACCTGCGCGACCTGTGGTCCATGAGTACCACCCTCGGGGTGAGTAAGCGTAGGAGATGAAGTGTTATACCCGTATTTCGGTATATGCGTGAGGCGTGCGTATAAAAGTTTAAGCCTTAAGTTAGGCAGGGCCAGAAAATTTTGTTCCTGACCGAAAAGAATCGTTTTTAAATGAAGCGTTTTACAAAACTTGCGAAGGAAAATTACGGCTATGTCATTTATAATTTTTGCGGATTTTTCGAGAGATGAAATATTTTGGACCAACAAGAGGCGACACTTGTCACCTCAGTGGGCGATCAAGGTGGCGAATTGGTGCCCGTTTCGTGGCATGTTTTATGGCCTAATCCATGGGTCGATGTTTGTGAGGAATTGTGGAGTAGGGTTAGGGTGCACTTGGGTAAATCTTGGCCCTCCACTTGCCCCCCACCTGGGTTGTTCATGGCGGTTGGTTTCCCTTTAAATACCCCCCCCCCCCCCCTTTGAAGACTTCTTCATCCTAAAATAATTTCTAAAGTCTTGAAATCCTCCTCCTTGTAGTGAAGCTCTCGTCAAGAGCTCCCACTTCCCCCTTTAGTGGCCCTTGGCCAAGACACAAACCCCCTCTTGAGTTGTCTCGTATAAATACCCCCCCCCCCCTTGGTAGAAAAGTATGTTCGCAGTATTGTTACTATTCCAAAATACCTTAGCCTTATACATTGTTGTATTCCAAAGTTACCTCTATCATAGAGCCCGGAAATACTACCTTATGTCCTTTTAGTCTCAAGCCGAAACCACAAGGAAAATCTTCATAGCGGTTGAAGTATTAAGAAGAAATGCGTAGAACTTCTAAGGGTTGTTTGGAGGCGGGTTGGGCGCCCATAGTAGGAGCTAAGCGTTGCTCGGGATCGACATTTAAACTTGGATAATTTTGGGCTTATCGAGGTAAATATCTTGTCTCCTATTGTAATTAAGTTTACATACTATTGAAGTATAAGAATTAAGTATAAGTTATATACAAGGAAGGTATATAAGAAGGAATTGTACTTACATAGGACTATATTCTGATGAACTTGTGAAGTTTGTGGGTAAGGAAGTGTTGCCCAATTTTCCGTAGAATCTTGTATCTAGATTTATTCTCTAGGAGTAGTCTAGACATTGATAGACTTGTATAACCATTATAGGTTGAAATCTGCGAGTAGCGTATTCTACTCGAGAAGGGTGGAAAAGGCTAAGCCGGACTCTGATGCTTTGGAGCTATTTGCTAATAGTCGATAATCGTCGCGAGGTATGTGATTCTTCCTATACTCTTGGGCATGATATTTTAAAGTATATATATAGTACGGTAGACGTACGTGTGTTAACTGAACGTAGTTTTACGGCAATGTCTTTTGACTTAAGCATGAATAATAAGAATCTGAAGTATTTCAAAAGAATTAAGAAACCTTTTTGAAAGAAGAGTAATACTTGGTTTGGAATCTTAAGAGTTATACTAGCTTTATGGGAAGTTAGGTATAACGGCTTAAGAGAGATAAAAAGAACGGTTTATTGTTTTTAAGAAGTTAAGAGACTTAATCTTAAAAGATAAGAGACTTGACTTATTATTAATATGAATTTTGTTAAAAAGGTGTGAAACCTCATTCGTGAGTAATGAGTACTTAGTTTTTAAAAGGAATAATGTTTTACTGATTTCGGAAATCAGAATAAGTATCGAACAAACCACAGCAGCGCTAATAAAGGGAAATGTATTGACTATTAATGTATTATTAAAACCAGTAGAAACCTCCATCTGCATAGAAGCTAAAGAGGAGACAAAATGATATTACATTTCCTAGATCATGGCTGCTTTAATAAGATTGTTATAAACAAGAATAACCTACTCACATATAAGGCATATGTTTCTCAAATTGTTTTAAAGGAGAATTATATCATTAAGTGATTAAAACTATGAACTACGAAACCTTTCGAAAATGAGAAACTTGAGTATTTGAAATTAGGCAAACTTGAACGTTTGGAAAGAATATTGTTACTTGATTTTACAAAGAGAAGTGTTTTGATTTACTTAAGAAGATAGTCACTCTATTTTTATACTACGGGTATTGTGTGACTTTTGTGAAAGAAACAGATCTTTTAAAGAGTTAATGTATGAAGTACTTTGGGGATAAAAACCCGAACTTGTTAATCATAAAGTAGAAAGTACCTTGTGTGAATAACTTGATTGTGTTGGTTTGTGATAGCCTTGTAATACTTCCTTGTTGATTTGATAATTAAACATGTTAGGATCTTTACGTGTGTTAGTGTCTTGTGATATGCATGTAAAGGGGTTTCCACTTGTTGTGCTTATGTTTTCTAGCGGTGGCGTTATGATAGTATTACATCACTCACCTCTTGACATGATTAGGGGTTAAGCGCCCTCCGTCACGGGGTAGACTCGGTGATGCAGGACCATGATTCGAGAATACCTCATGCGGGTCGGGGACTATGCGGGCTACGAGGTTCGGAGTTAGTGTGCGGCCCTTGTGGTCATGCGGTCTATGTGGCCATGCCGTGCGAGTCGGGGCGTTGCGGGAGTAGCTACCCTCGATGCGAGGAATACCTCATGCGGGCCATTGGAGTGGCCTATGCGGGCGGCGGGAAGTTCGAGGACTGAAGCGCGCATTAGATCTTTAGCGGCGAGTGGCGGCCGATCATGTGGCGGTCTAGGCAGATCTCGTAATCTGATTTATGGCCACTGTTGTGCGTAGGTTTTAGTAGTCGTCTATCTTTGTCACGACCGATCCGGGCGTGGTAGTGCCTTACCGGGCACCCTAGTGATCTGACATCGGAAAACGGCGGAAAATAAAACATAAACATGAAACAAGATATATGATCATAAAAGCAGCAACCAAAAGCGATTTGCCTTACGTATATAAACATAAAACCGAACAGTTTAATCCTTTTTACAACCACCTTACGATTACTACGGACCTCTAAGATTTACAACAACCGTGTGGCGGGACGGGGCCACCGTACCACGAATGTACAAGAACCTGACTCGGGAACACATACCAAAGAATAAGCCTCGGAAAGCGGAGCTTCCAATCTGTTGAAATGTGATCCTATGGCGAGATCCACTACCGATGTACTCCTGCGGCATGACGCGGCCCGAGGAAGGTCGATGCAGACAGTACAGTATGTGGCGTAAAAATACGTAAATGAAATCATACTAGTCTAAATAAAGCGGAGGCGTGTATGATAAGCAAACTCTGATTCGCGTATAAGCGGTCATGTCGATCGAGGACTCACGCCTCAAGTCATCACTCAAATATAACTATGGGTCTCGCGCCCACAGCATCAATCGTATTCGCGTCGTGCTGCATGCCCGGAGTCTGCATCGGTGTAGACATGTCCGTGATGACAATAATAACAATGCCCGTAGCGCGTGCCGAGTCTGCGCCGGTGTAGACACGTCCGTATGACATTAACAACAATAATCTTGGGTGATCAACCCGCCCCACGCGCGCCCGGTGCGCCGGTGTAGGCGTGTCCGTGTAACCACAATAACAATATATCGTGTAATCGACCACATCGCGTGACACGTACCCCGGTCTGCGTCGGTGTAGACATGTCCATGTAACCACAATAACAATATATCGGTAATCAACCTGTCGCGCATGCCACGTACCGGAATCTGCGCCGGTGTAGACATGTCCGTATGACATCAACAACAATATACGCGCAACCGGGCTATCACAAACAAGCTCGAGCAAATTACCATACTTACAGACTTTTATAAAAGATCACTCCTTCCCGAAGTCACGATATCAACACTTGCACAACAAAGGCTATCCAGCAAGCATGGCGAGTTACACAACAACAAGCATAAGCAAGTTACCACAACGCGAGAGTACTTCCGTTTCGTATCAAAGTGCGGGTTTTAACCCTAAAGTACTACGTCGTTAACTCTTTTTAAAGGATCCGTTTCTTTCACTTTGAAAGTCACATAATACGTAGCATAAAAATAGAGTGACTATCTTTTAAGTAAACCAAAATACTTCCTTTGTAAAATCAAGTAACAACATTATTTTCCAAGCGTTCAAGTTTGCCTAATTTCAAATGCTCGAGTTTCTCATTTTAGAAAGGTTTCATAACTAAATAGTCTTAATCTCTTTTAAACCAAGTGAGTAACATATGTCTTGTCGTGGTAGTTTATTCTTGTTTACAACAATCTTATTCTGACCATGATCTAGGAAATGTAATACAATTTTGTCTTATCTTGGCTTCATGCGGATGGAGGTTTCTCTGGTTTTAATAACAATTTGTTATTTGTCAATACACTTTCCTTTATTAAGCGGCTCTTGTGGTTTTGTTAAACCACTTATTCTCATTTCCGAAATCAATAAAACATTATTCTTTTTAAAACCAAGTACTCATTACTCGCGAATGAGGGTTCACAACACGTTTAACAAAATGTTAATTACCAAGTAAAACAAGTTAAGTCTCTTATCTTTCAAGATCAAGTCTCTTAACCTCTGATCAATAAACCAATCTTTTACCTACATAGAGTCGTTATAACTAACTTCCCATAAAGCTATTATAACACCCTATGTTTTAAACCAACAACTCGTTTAGCAGTATGCGTCTACCGTACTACATAGTTTACAAAGCATCATGCTAGAAGGATAGGAAGAGGTTCACATACCTGCGGCGATTATCGACAAAAAAGCAAGCGCTCGCGATCTTGTAACGACTGGCGTTTCCACTCTTCAAGTAGAATCGCTACTCGTAGTACTTCACATAAGGCGCGGCGTCTATTAACCCCGCCTTGCGGTTCCATATTACTGAGAAAATTCGTGACACCTCCCCGCACAGCGGCGTAAATCTCACTCGATCGGTGGCTACCAAGCCAACCGGGGTTTATCGTCTAACAGGGCGTATACAATTTCTACTATCTGATAATACCACAAGTCTACTGTCTGATCTATGTAATTCTGATTCGATTCTCTTCTTTAAATTGAGCTTAAGTCAAAAGACATTGCCACAAAGCTATGTTGATTATATATAGTATACTTCAACTATATAATCCTACAACATGTAATTTCCAATTCTGATAAGGACAAGAATATTTACCTCGATAAGCCCAAAATTATCCAAGTTATAAAAGTCGATCTGAGCAAGGTTTAGCTCCTACTCAAGTGCGCTCCAATCCGCTCAAACAACCCAGAAGTTCTAACCAACTTCTGCTTAAATCTTCAACCAACTATGAAGATTTCCTTAGGGTTTCGGTTTGAGACTAAAGGACAAAAGGTAGTATTTAGCTCTGCGTATAGAGTAACTTTTGGAATACTACAAGGTAAAGGCTAAGGTATTTTGGGCATTACAACAATACTTGGAGGAGTTTTCAATACCACAAAAGGGGGTATATGTCTGAAACAACTAGGCTAGGGGTACCCTCGGCTGAAACACTACCGAGGGGAGGGTACCCTCTGGCCTGAGCCACTCAAAGGGGGAGGGGGTGTGGCGGACGAACACAACAAGAAGAGGGGAGGGAGATTTCAAGACTTGGAAACATTTGTGGATGAATGAAGTCTTCACAAAGGGAGGGGTATTTATAGGGAAGCCAAGGGCCAACGATGGACAAGATCAAGCCATGTGCGAGGCAAGTGTAAGGCCTTGATCAAGCCAAGTGCACCTAACCTACTCCACAAAACAAGGCACCAAACAAGCCGTAAAACAAGGCACAAAACAAGGCCAAAACAAAGCCGATTGGCCTGAAAGTGACAACCGGCCATCCATACGCCCAGAGGTGACAAGTGTCACCTCTCGTTGGCCAAAATGTTAAATCGCTCGGAAAAATCCGCAAAAATACAAAATGACATAGCCGGAATTTTCCCTACGCAAGCTCTGTAAAACGTTTCGTCGAAAAACGACTCTAATCGGGTGTTGTGCACAAATTTCGAACCTATGCCAAACTTTAAGTCTCAAATTTTCGTACGTACGTCTCCACGTACATACTCTGGAAATACGGGGTATAACATATGCCTTCGTACTTACCCCGTATGGTTTTTTATGACACAGGTGGGACCTGGTGTTCATATGTGTTCCTTGGTGCTTTTATATCATAGACTGCCGGCAGTGAAGAAGGTATTCCACGGGCATGATTGATGTTGTGGGCGTGAGACCCATAGTTGTATTTAAGTGATGACTTTGAGGCGTGAGTCCACGACTTGACATATTGCTTATTTATTGTGAAGCTGTAGTTTGGTTATCATATGTCTCTGCTTTATATAGACTACTATGATTTCATTTCACGGTATTTTCAGTTTCACATACTTGGTACCTATTATCTTGACCTCGCTTGAAATTTGCGTTCATGCAGCGGTAGAGTACACGGTGTTGATCCTCGCTCTTGGAGTCACGATTCAGCGTTTGGGAAGCTCGTTTCTCGGAGGCTTATCGGTGGTATAGTCACTGTTCTTTGTAAGTGCTTACATTCGGGGTATGGCGGGGCCTGTCCGCCGTTGTTTTCATATCATTCTTATAGATGCATGAATCTTGTTGTGGGCAAATTGTAAAAGGATGTAAGCTATTCTAGTTGTTATATATATATATGCCAAAAGGCAACTTTTCTCGAATAAGCTGTTTTACACTTCACTTTATTCATGTCTTGTTTTATATTAGTGATTACTCGATGTATAGCTACTTGGGTGCGGGTAAGGCACGATCACGGGCAGGTTAGTCGTGACAAAAGTGGTATCGAAGCGATTAATCCTCGGAAAGTGTCTGTTTGTATCTAGTAAGTCTTGATTATCGGTGTGTTGTGCACCACGATAATCGAGGAGGCTATAAGATATTTAGGATTGGTTTCCATTCTTCTCACTCTGAGATCGTGCTTAGAGGCGTGTTATAAGTTGGACCTCTAACGTATTTCTTTCCACTGCAGTTATGCCTCGCGTAAGGCAGCCCGGGCCAGAAGGGCAAAGCGGTAGGAGGCTGCGAGTAAACACGAGAGAGATTCTGAGGGCAGGCCCAATCATCACAGGGTGGTGCTTCATTCGGGGATTACGCTCGTCGCTAGCCCGAGTTTAGCGGTGGCAGCGATTCCTCTGCGGCCATGATATTTGAACGCCGGTTCCACGAGAGCAGAGAATATAGAGTGCCCGGATATATCACGGGTCTTGATGACTATCTAAGAGGTTGTGCGAAGTAGCTCTTGATCGAGGCTTGAGCATGGCACGTATGCGGGCTTATGCCGCAGCGGCGGAAAGCGTAGAGATCGGCGGATTAACCAAGATCGGCGAAGAGCGAACAACGAGGTCGCTTTGGTAACTTTGAGCGAATCGCCTCAGTGGCGAGAATGAATATGCGCCTCCGCCCGGTCAGTGGTCCTCGCGGGGTTCGGGGCGTTCGGGGTATGCGGAGTTGGTCGAACTCGGGCTTCGGTTCCACGGCTACGTAGGTTCCAGCCAGCCGGATTCAGTTTTTCTCCAGTGTTCACAGTGTGACAGGCGTCATCCCGGGGAATGTCGTCTTTTAGTTGGTACTTGTTTTACTTGCGGCCAGCAGGGCCATTTTTTTTTTGCGAGAAATTTGTCCGACCAGAGTTGGCACGGATATAGAGACTCAACCTTCAGGATCAGTGGCTAGTTCGTCACCTTCCAGCTATCGCCCAGCAGGCGGGATTGATTAGAGCGACAAAGGAGTGAAGTTGTAGATCTGGTAGATCCTTAACCTACAGAGATTTGTACGTATGATAAGATGAGTATGCCTTAAATGTTATATTAATTGTGATTATAAATCATGGTTAGTTAACCAGGTAAGATTGGGGATAAGGAAAGTGTGAGCCTTAGAGTTTTATACGTAGAGACCTTAGAGGTAAGGCCATCTCGAGTAAAAGATGTATTTTTATGTTTGACCCTTATCGGAGTGCATAGTACACGTGAGATATGTTTGTGTGATAAGTCACGAGTGGTATGAAATGAAAGAGGGTAGTTGAGCTAAGAAGACCACTAGGTTTTCGTGACTCGATGAGAGATTGTTAGGATCGAGAGCAAGAGTTTCTTGCGATAAGCGGGAGGGTTCTTGGACGATTGCGGGTCAAACCGCGGCTTTGCATTGTGGTGGGAGTCAGTTCGGGGTGGTCCGCGGTGGTAGTCCGAGGTGTTAGGCCCAAGTTTGGTTAACAGTCTGAGTTCGTGGATCGTTCGACCGATGGTCGGGCCGATAAGTCGACCCGTCTTGTCTTTGATCGGGGCCGTTTACTCGGCGAGAGGTTATGCGTGATGTTATGTCGAGAAAGGTTGTAAGGCTGCGATGTGCCTACTTTCACCCTATGTGACGGTGGAGCCAGTTCTGACTATTTCTTTTGGAAGTTTTACGAGCGAGTTAGGATCTCAGTGAGTCTCGATGCTCGCGTTAGCCCTCGGGCGGTGTTTGGATTTCGGTGTTGTGAGGATGGTTGCCTCGCGTTGAGGAGTGTTTTAATAGCTACCATTTCGGTATTCGAATGTCGCTTTATGGCGCCTTGTAGGGGCGGAAGTGTAAGTTGCGGTCGATTGGTTCGATGTCGGCAAGGTTGGATAGTTGGTTCATACTTGTTTGGCGGGATGGGGATAGGGTGAAGCTTATCGAGAAGAGGTTATTGGCGGCTCGAGTCAGCGAAGTCGTGCGGAATGTCTGCGACAGCGGCTTGGAGTTGAGGTTGGCGGTGGGTCTTCTTGAAGGTACCACCGGAATGGGTGTGGCGAGTTTTAGAAAATAGAGGAAACATGGCAGTACTTTGGGCCGCTTTGGATCATTTGAAGAGTAGGCGGTCGCCTATAGGTTAGCATTGTCGTCGGACTTGGGAAGCGTCGTCCGGTCTTTCATGTTGTTATGTTCGGAAAAGTATCGGAGATCCGTCAAAGTGATCGATTAATGATGACCAAGTTGGAGATAGTAACCCGATTTGGAAAGCTGACGATAGAAATGTAGTAAGTTATGAGAAAGAGTTGAGTGAGCGAGAAGAATGCGTCGAGTAAGGGAAGAAGCGAGCAGTGTTAAGAACATAAAAGTGATCATTTAGTTTGTAAAGAAAAGGTCACGAAGGAGTATATTTTAGCCCTTGGGTAGGAGCTTTTGTAGTAATGGAGGTGGTTCGCCGTGGACTTGGATTAAGTATTTGCGGGTGCTTTACGTGGCGGTGTGGCATGATTGTTTTCGTAAGTATAGCGGTGAAGACTATCTTGGCGCGTGTTAGTTTGAGAATTAGAAGGAACATTAGGGCCGAATGTTTCTAAGAGAGGGAGAATGTTATACCCGTATTTCCAGTATATGCGTGAGGGCGTGCGTATAAAAGTTTAAGCCTTAAGTTAGTCGAGGACCGAAAATTTTTGTTCCTGACCCCGAAAGAATCGTTTTTCGGCGAAGCGTTTTATAAAACTGCGAAGGGAAAATTACGGCTATGTCATTTATAATTTTTGCGGATTTTTAGAGATGAAATATTTTGGACCAACAAGAGGCGACACTTGTCACCTCAGTGGGCGGTCAAGGTGGCGAATTGGTGCCCGTTTCGTGGCATGTTTTATGGCCTAATCCATGGGTCAATGTTTGTGAGGAATTGTGGAGTAGGGTTAGGGTGCATGGGCAAATCTTGGCCCTCCACTTGCCCCCACTTGGCTTGATCATGGCCATTGGTTTCCTATAAATACCCACACTTTGAAGACTTTTCATCCTAAAATAATTTCTAAAGTCTTGAAATCCTCCCTCACTTGTAGTGAAGCTCTCGTCCAAGAGCTCCTTCCACTTTGAGTGGCCCTTGGCGAGACCACAACCCACTCTTGAGTTGTCTCGTATAAATACACCCCACATGGTAGAAAAGTATTCTCAGTATTGTTACTATTCAAAATACCTTAGCCTTATACCTTGTTGTATTCCAAAGTTACCTCATCGTAGAGCCAGGAAATACTACCTTATGTCCTTTTAGTCTCAAGCCAGAAACCACAAGGAAAATCTTCATAGCCGGTTGAAGTATTAAGAAGAAGTTGCGTAGAACTTCTAAGGGTTGTTTGGAGGCGGGTTGGGCGCCAGTAGGAGCTAAGCGTTGCTCGGGATCGGCGTTTAAACTTGGATAATTTTGGGCTTATCGAGGTAAATATCTTGTCTCCTATTGTAATTAAGTTTACATACTATTGAAGTATAAGAATTAAGTATAAGTTATATCTGAGGAAGGTGTCACGACGTTAGGACGTGGTAGTGCCTTACCGGGCACCTGGTGATCTGACATCGAGAAAACCACGGAAATAAAAAAACCTTAAACATGAAATGAGAGACATGATAGATAAGCAGGCCAACCAAAGCGATTTGCCTTGGTATATATACATAAAAACCCGAGCGATTATCCTTTTTACAAAACCGCTTCCTGGCGATTACTCACAGACCTCTAAGATTTTTTTCCAGCGGCAATGGCGGGGCGGGGCCGCCGTACCACGAATGTACAGAGACTACAACTCGAAACTGCAAAGATAAGCCTCGAAGGAAGCGGAGCTTTCAACGCTGAAATGTGATCCTAGGCGAGGACCCGCGATCGATGTACCTCTACTGCGGCGTGACGCGGCCGAAGGAAGTCGATGCAACGGTACGAGTATGTGAAAGCGTAAAATCTTGTAAATGAAATCATAGCGATCTATATAAAGCGAGGGACATGTATGATAACCAAACTACGATATCTGACATATAAACGATCATATTAAGTCGAGGACTCGCGCCTCCAAATCATCACTCGTGCGGTGGAATTCCTTCCTCACGCGGCGATCTATGATATGATATCAACGAGCGACAATCAAATGGGAGCATACGTGCGCTACGCGTCGTGTCGGTATGTCGAAGGAAACAATAAAAGCATTCCAAATGGAAACATACGTGCGCTACGCGTCGTGTCGATATGCCCAAAGGGAAACAATAAGCGACATTCCAAATGGAAACATACTGCGTGCGCTACGCGTCGTGTCGATATGCCCGAGGAAACAATAAGCGGCATTCCAAATGGAAACATGCGTGCGCTACGCGTCGTGTCGATATGCCCCGAGAAACAATAAGCGATATCAAAATGGAAGCATGCGTGCGCTACGCGTCGTGTCGGTATGTCAGCGATTAGCAAAAGTAACACAATCAGCGAGGCGTGCGGTGGAATTTCTCGTCGCTGTAGCGCGTCGAGTAAGTTCTCAACAAGTCAGCCGACCTCCGTGAGAGCGCGGTAGTATAGAAACACAATTCTTGCACAACAAAGGCTATCACGACAAGCATAGGCAAGTTTCACAACAACAAGCATAGGCGAGTTTCACAACAACAAGCATAGGCGGGTTTCGCAACAACTCAAAGTACTTTCATTTTATGCCAAGGTCGGGTTTTAACCTAAAGTACTACGTCACGTTAAATTCCTTTTAAGAGATTCGTTCTTTTTATAAAAGTCACCCGATACGTAGTATAAAATAGAGTGACTTACATCTTTTAAGTAAACCAAAACAACTTCCATACTTTATGTTTTAAACCGTTTTAAGACAACATGATGCCTTTCTTTTCCCTAAAGTTCGGTTGCCTAATTTGATTACACGAGTCTCTTTTTAGAAAAGTTTCATAGTTGATGTCTTAATCTCTTTTAAAACAATTGAGTAACATATGCCATAAGCGGTAGGTTATTCTTGTTCATAATCAACCTTATTAGCGACCATGATCTAGAAAATGTAATATCATTTTGTCTCGTCTTAGCTTATGCGGATGGAGGTTTCTTGGTTTTAATAATACTTAATTATTGATACATTTTCCTTTATTAGCAGCGGTGGTTTGTCGATACACGTTCGATTTCGAAATCGGTAAAACATTATTCCTTTCAAAACCAAGTACTCATTACTCACGAATGAGGTTTCACACATCTTACAACATTGAATCAATTTAATTAAGTTAAGCCCTTTATCTTATAAGATCCGTCTCTTAACTTCTAAGATCAAATAGCCGTTCCTTTTTTTTTTTTATCTCTTTTAGGCGTTATACCTAACTTTCCATAAAGCTAGTATAACTCTTAAGTTCTCAAAGCAGTATTACTCTTCTTTCAAAGGGTTTCTTAATGAAAGACTTGAGTTCTTTATCATCACCATCAAGTCGGTTATAACTCGAATCGATTACCTTTTAACAATCGCGGGCTTTTTCTTATCTACGTAAAGTGTTATAACCAACTTCCCATAAAGCGGTTATAACCACTTTATGTTTTAAACCAATCAAATACATTTAACACACGTCGTCTGCGTACTACATAGTTTTACACATATCATGCTAGAACGGATAGGAAGAGGTTCGCATACCTCGCGACAGTATCGACTAATAGCAAAGCGCTCAGTACTTCAAGTCGGCTACTCCTTAAGCCACGTGATCGCACCACGTGGTACTTGACTATAAGGCCACAAAGTGACATTAACATCTAGATCTCATTGTTCCATATTCTCTGAGAAAATTCGACACCTCACATGGCAGCGTAAATCTCCTCTATCGAGGCTGCGAAGCCAGCAGGGGTTTGCCGTCTAACGGACGTGTACAATTCTACCAGTAATACTACACAAGTCTCTTATGTCTGATCCTATGTAATTACAGTTATTTCACTTTAAATTGAGGCTTAAGTCGCGAACATTGCGTAAGTATTAATCGAGCTTAAGTCAAAAGACATTGCGCCTGATTATAATGTTGATATATATATAGTATACTTCAACTATATATTCCTACAACATGTAATTCCCAATTACAATAGAAGGTCGAGTGTTTACCTCGATAAGCCCAAAATTATCAGTATATATGTCGATCTGAGCAAGGTTTAGCTCTACTCGGCGCTCCAATCCGCTCAAACAACCCAGAAGTTCTAACCAACCTGCTTAAATACTTCAACCAACTATGAAGATTTCCTTAGGGTTTCGGTTTGAGACTAAAAGGACAAAGGTAGTATTTAGGGCTCTACGTATAGAGTAACTTTGGGAATACTACAAGGTATTTGGGCTAAAGTATTTTGGGCATTAAAACAATACTAGGAGAGTATTTCTATACCACAAAGGGGGGGTATTTATACGAGACAACTAGGCTGGGGTACCCGCCGGCGAGCCAAGGGGAGAGTGTGGTGGCTCTCGGCTGAGCTCGACTAGGAGGGGAGAGGGACGAAAAGCTCAAGCTAAGAGGGAGTAGTTTGAGACTTAGATAGATTGCTCAATTTTTGGATGAAGAAAGTTCATCAACTAAGGGGGTATTTATAGGTCAAGTGAAGGCCAACCAATGGCCAAGATGGTGCCAGTGCAAGGCAAGTGTAAGGCGAAGATTAAGCCATGTGCAGCCTTATCCATCTACACAAAATATCCTACCTAACCACTTGACCACAAATTCAACACAAGCGTGCCGCTTAGCCCGTTTGCCGTCGACCTCTTCGATGTGAGGTGACACGTATGTCGCCTCCCGTTGATCAAAATATTACGTCTACCGGAAAAATCCATAAAATTATAAATGACATGGCGAATTTTCCCTACGAAAAGCTGTGAAGCGTTTAGTCGGCGACTCTAACGGGTGTTGTGTACAAATTTCGAATCTTGCCTATCTTAAGGCTCAAATTTTATCACGTCGTCCTTGCGTACATACTGCGGAAATACGAGGTATAACATTCTCCTCGCCGAAACATTCGTCGAATGTTCCTTCTCAAGCGGATAACGATAGAGTTAACCACAATAAGTTGCAGCGCCCATGGCCACGAAACACCGGCGTAAATACTTACATCCAAGTCACGAGAAACACCTCTAACATCACAAACTTTTGTCACTTTGCGCGAGGTTCTAGTGTCGCTCGTGACCCGACAAATTATGCCGGATGCGTCGATTCTGAGTCTAAAATATACATCCTTGCATACTCCTTAGAAATGATCATATCTATGCTCGCAATACATGCTGCCTCTGCCCTTACTCGTCGTACTCTTCTCGCACACTTGAACTCTTCTAGTATCGTACCACACTTTAGTCAACGCACATTTCCAACCCGAGTCACTACCTCGAACTTGGTCATCTTACTAGCCTCGATCTTCCTTAAGGCCATCCCAGGCCTTCACGATCGCTTCTGGTCGAACACGCGCGAACTCATCGATGGTCAACTAAACTTGGGCCTAGCACCTCGTGACCACTACCACTGGCGGGACCGCCCGAGTGACCTACCTCGTCCGACTCACGGGTTGATCGCCTGTAACCGTCCTCGGCAGAGCATCATCGCCGACTCTCGTTTCTCGATCGGAACAATCTTACCTCTACGGTCATGAAAGCTACCACTTCCGTTTCACACTACCGGACTTATCACCTGATACATTCTAGGCATAAAATGCACTCAGACAAGGATCACTTGCAAAAACTTGTACTCGAGCGGCGCATATTTAAGGTCTCAGCGTAATATTCTAGGGTTAAATCATTTCCTCACCCTCAAGCTTACCGCTTCTCACTAACCACGTTCTACATCACATTTTAGCACAAAGCTATCTGACATAACACTAATCACAACATCAATACATACAAAACTCTAGAGGTTAAGGATATACACGAAAGTAGGCGGTTCGGAGGGCCAAAGCTGAAACTTCATGCGACCTCTCGTGGCCGCCGGTGTATGAACATCTGCTGGCTATGGAAGGTGAAGAACCCACAAGTGATCTCGTGATACGTGCTATCTGCAGTCTTGCCCACAGTCGGACAGTTTCTCCCAAAATGGCCTGTGTCGCATGTAAAACAAACTCGGACTAGTACGACCTCACGCTGGAGTCTACCACGCAGTCCTGCGAGTAGGGGTGGCTTGGTGGCTAACACCCTGCTCTCCGAAAATCTGAACCCTTGGAGCCACGACACGCTCCTGAATACTCTGGATGCTCACGAAGATTGTGGAGGACCACTCTGTCTTGGCGGGCGCGTAACTAGTCTGCTTTGGCGGTCCACCTCGAAAGTCACGAAAGGACCTGCTATTACGGCCTCTTACTGCGACCTTGATCGTTCGTCGATTTCTCGCTCCTGCCTCCAGTGCATAAGCTTTGTATGCGAGCGATATCGTGCGGTTGAAGAGCTACACGAACAACTCTACGCTGGGTAATCGCCGAGCCTGTAACATATCGGTGCACTCGATCCTCCGTACTAGCCAGCTAATGCGGGGGCGTCTGGGCCAATGAGTCGAACTCCACATTGTACTCGAACCGTGCGCGGATTACGCGCACCAAAAATCGCCGGCGAGCCCTCGCCATGCAGTGGAGGCGAAGTGTGCAGAAATGCCTTTGAGAACTTCGTCCCATAAGCGGAAGTGCCTCTCCCGGGGCGGCTCGCGAATCAAACGATCATTGCGGTATCACGCGGCCGATCACGAACCTAGGACCGACTCGGTCTCCGTGCCTTGATCACTCTCATGATCGTGTAGCTGCGGATGAACTCACGTGGATCATCGCCGAGCCTCGACCCGTAAAACTGCGGAGGTTACGTCTCGAGAAAATCCGTAATCTCAGCTATGCGCTCGGGGTGAACTACGGGTGCTCACTGGAAGGCTGCTGCGTCGATCTATCACCGTGTGCAGCCTGACCACGGCCATTAAGCGGGCCGTCTCGCGTAACCCGTGTCCTGCGGCTGTGGGTGGAGGCTCAGTATTGCGGTCTCTGTGAGGCTGCCATTGCTCTACTCGTATCTTCTCTGCGCCTTGCCCACGGGCGGGTTGCCTTGCGCGGAGGCATAAGCGGTAAAAGCGAGATCGTCGGAGGGTCGACTTACAACCACGACTCTGCGGCACGATCTCGAGAATGAGAAGAATGAAACCAATCTAAATGTCCTATAGCCTCACGATTATAGATGTGGTGCGCAACACGCGATAATCGAGACTACTACTAGACGCGATGCGTAGACACTTTCAGAGGACTAAGCGCTCGATACCACTTTTGTCACGACCGTTCGGGCGTGGTGGTGCCTACCGGGCACCTGGTGATACAACATCGAGAAAACCGGCGGAAATAAAAAACCTTAAACATGAAATGAGAGACATGATAGATAAGCAGGCCAGCCAAGCAGTTGCCTTGGTATATATACATAAAAACGAGCGGTTATCCTTTTACAAAACCCTTCCAGCGATTACTCTGAGACCTCTAAGATTTTTTCAGCAGATGACGGGGCGGGGCCCGTACCACAGATGTACAGAGACTACAACTCGGAAACTGCCAAAGATAAGCCTCAGAAGGAAGCGGAGCTTTCAACCCGAAATGTGATCTAAGGCGAGGACCCGCGATCGATGTACCTACACTGCGGCGTGAGCGGCCCGAAGAAGTCGATCTGACGGTACAGTATGTGAAAGCGTAAAAATCGTAAATGAAATCATAGCGATCATATAAAGCGGGACATGTATGATAACCAAACTACGATATCTGACATATAACGATCATATTAAATCGAGGACTCGCGCTCCAAATCATCACTCGTGCGTGGAATTCCTTCCTCATGGCCGTGATCATGATATGATATCAACAAGGCGGCAATCGAATAGGAGCATACGATGCGGCTACGCGTCGTGTCGGTATGTCGAGAAACAATAAAACGGCATTCCAAATGGAAACATGCGTGCGCTAGCGTCGTGTCGATATGCCCAAGAAACAATAAGCGACATTCAAATGGAAACATACCGTGCGCTACGCATCGTGTCGATATGCCCAAAGGAAACAATAAGCGGCGTTCAAATGGAAACATACGTGCGCTACGCATCGTGTCGATATGCCCAGAAACAATAAGCGATATCAAAATGGAAGCATGCGATGCGCTACGCGTCGTGTCGGTATGTCAGCGATTAGCAAAAGTAACACAATCAGCGAGGCGTGCGGTGGAATTTCTCGTCCTTTGTAGCGCGTCAGTAAGTTCTCAACAAGTCAGCGACCCTCCATCGAGAGGCGCGGTAGTATAAACACAATTCTTGCACAACAAAGGCTATCCGCGACAAGCGTAGGCAAGTTTCACAACAAGCATGGCGAGTTTCACAACAACAAGCATGGCGGGTTTCACGACAACAAGCGCGGGCGGGTTTCGCAACAACTCAAAGTACTTTCATTTTATGCCAAGGTCGGGTTTTAACCTAAAAATTACTACGTGCGTTAAATTCCTTTTAAGAGATTCATTCTTTTTATAAAAGTCACCCGATACAGTAGTATAAAATAGAGTGACTTACATCTTTTAAGTAAACCAAAACAACTTCCATACTTTATGTTTTAAACCATTTTAAGACAACCTGATGCCTTTCTTTTCCTAAAGTTCGGTTGCCTAATTTCAATTACCAGTCTCTTTTTAGAAAAGTTTCATAGTTGATGTCTTAATCTCTTTTAAAACAATTGAGTAACATATGCCATAAGCGAGTAGGTTATTCTTGTTCATAATCGACCTTATTAGCGGCCGTGATCTAGAAAATGTAATATCATTTTGTCTCATCTTAGCTTCATGCGGATGGAGGTTTCTCTTGGTTTTAATAATACTTAATTATTGATACATTTTCCTTTATTAGCTGCGGTGGTTTGTCGATACGTTACGATTTCGAAATCGGTAAAACATTATTCCTTTCAAAACCAAGTACTCATTACTCGCGAATGAGGTTTAGCACATCTTACAACATTGAATCAATTTAATTAAGTTAAGCCCACTTATCTTATAAGATCACGTCTCTTAACTTCTAAGATCAAATAGCCGTTCCCTTTTTTTTTATCTCTTTTAGGCGTTATACCTAACTTTCCATAAAGCTAGTATAACTCTTAAGTTCTCAAGCAGTATTACTCTTCTTTCAAAAGGGTTTCTTAATGAAAGACTTCAAGTTCTTTATCATCACACGTCAAGTCGGTTATAACTCAAATCGATTTACCTTTTAACAATCACGGGCTTTTTCTTATCTACGTAAATTTGTTATAACCAACTTCGTAAGCGTTATAACCGCTTTATGTTTTAAACCAATCAAATACATTTAACACGCGTCGTCTACGTACTACATAGTTATACACATATCATGCTAGAGCGGATAGGAATAGGTTCACATACCTCGCGGCAGTGTCGGTAATAACAAAACGCTCCAGTACTTGAGCCGTCGGCTCTCCTTAAGCCACGTGATCGCACCACCGTAATACTTGAACCTATAAGGCCACAGCGCTTATTAACATCTAGATCTCATTGTTCCATATTTCTGAGAAAATTCGGCCTCCCCACAGCAGCGTAAATCTCTCTCTATCGGTGACTACAAGCCAACCGGGGTTGCACGTCCTAACCGGGCGTGTACAATTCTACCAGTAATACTACACAAGTCTCATGTCTGATCTATGTAATTCTGATTATTTCCTTTAAATTGAGCTTAAGTCGCGAGACATTGCGTAAGTATTATTCGGGCTTAAGTCAAAAGACATTCGCACAATTATAATGTTCAGTAATATATATAGTATACTTCAACTATATATTCCTACAACATGTAATTCCCAATTACAATAGAAGGTCAAAGTGTTTACCTCGATAAGCCCAAAATTATCCAGTATATATGTCGATCACGAGCAAGGTTTAGCTCTACTCGGTCGCTCCAATCCGCTCAAACAACCCTTAGAAGTTCTAACCAACTTCTGCTTAAATACTTCAACCAACTATGAAGATTTCCTTAGGGTTTCGGTTTGAGACTAAAAGGACAAAGGTAGTATTCCAGGGCTCTGCGTATAGAGGTAACTTTGGGAATACTACAAGGTATTTGGGCTAAAGTATTTTGGGCATTAAAACAATACTAGGAGAGTATTTCTATACCACAAAGGGGGGGTATTTATACGAGACAACTAGGCTAGGGGGGGTACCCGCCGAGAGCTTGAGGGGAGGGTGTGGTGGCTCTCGGCCAAGCTCAACTAGGAGGGGAGAGGGACGAAAAGCTCAAGCTAAGAGGAGTAGTTTGAGACTTAGATAGATTGCTCAATTTTTGGATGAAGAAAGTTCATCAACTAAGGGGTATTTATAGGTCAAGTGAAGGCCAACCGATGGCGAAGATGGTGCCAAGTGCAAGGCAAGTGTAAGGCCAAGATTAAGCCATGTGCAACCTTATCCATCTACACAAAATATCTACTAACCCTTGACCACAAATTCAACACAAAAAGCGTGCCACGCAGCCCGTTTGCCGTCAACCTCTTCGATGTGAGGTGACACATGTCACCCTCCCGTTGGTCCAAATGTTCGTCTCGGAAAAATCCGCAAAAATTATAAATGACATAGCGAATTTTCCCTCTGAAACTGTGGAAGCGTTTAGTCAACGACTCTAGCAGGGTGTTGTGTACAAATTTGAATCTTGCCTATCTTAAGGCTCAAATTTTATCGTGCGTCATACGTGCATACTCTGGAAATCTGAGGTATAACGAAGGTATATAAGAAGGGAATTGAGCGTACTTACATAGAATTTGTATTCTGATAGACTTGTGAAGTTTGTGGGTAAGGAAGTCTTTGCCCAATTTTCCGTAGAATCTTGTATCTAGATTTATTCTCAGGAGTAGTCTAGACATTGATAGACTTGTATAACCATTATAGGTTGAAATGCTGCGAGTAGCATATTACTTTCGAAGGGTGGAAAAGGCTAAGCCGGGACTACGATCTTTGGAGCTATTTGCTAATAGTCGATGTCGTCGCGGTATGTGATTCTTCCTATACTCTTGGGCATGATATTTTAAAGTATATATATAGTGCGGTGAGGCGTCGTGTGTTAACTGAACGTAGTTTTACGGCAATGTCTTTTGACTTAAGCCTGAATAATAAGAATCTGAAGTATTTTAAAAGAATTAAGAAACCTTTTTGAAAGAAGAGTAATACTTGGTTTGGAAGCTTAAGAGTTATACTAGCTTTATGGGAAGTTAGGTATAACGACAAGAAGATAAAAGAAACGGTTTATTGTTTTTAAGAAGTTAAGAGACTTAATCTTAAAAGATAAGAGACTTGACTTATTATTAATATGAATTTTGTTAAAAAGGTGTGAAACCTCATTCGTGAGTAATGAGTACTTGTTTTTTAAAAGGAATAATATTTTACTGATTTCGGAAATCAGAATAAGTATCGAACAAACCACAGCAGCGCTAATAAAGGGAAATGTATTGACTATTAATGTATTATTAAAACCGGTGAAACATCCAATCTAGAGAGCATGTAGCTAGAAGAGAGAAATGATATTACATTTCTAGATCATGGCGACTTTAATAAGATTGTTATAAACAAGAATAACCTACTCACATATAAGGCATATGTTTCTCAAATTGTTTTAAAGGAGAATTATATCATTAAGTGATTAAAACTATGAACTACGAAACCTTTTGAAAATGAGAAACTTGAGTATTTAAAATTAGGCAAACTTGAACGTTTGGAAAGAATATTGTTACTTGATTTTACAAAGAGAAGTGTTTTGATTTACTTAAGAAGATAGTCACTCTATTTTTATACTACGGGTATTGTGTGACTTTTGTGAAAGAAACAGATCTTTTAAAGAGTTAATGTATGAAGTACTTTGGGGATAAAAACCGAACATTAATCGTAAAGTAGAAAGTACCTTGTGTGAATAACTTGATTGTGTTGGTTTGTGATAGCCTTGTAATACTTCCTTGTTGATTTGATAATTAAACATGTTAGGATGCTACATGTGTTAGTGTCTTTGTGATATGCAGTAAAGGGGTTTCCCTTGTTGTGCTTATGTTGTCTAGCAGTGGCCGTTATGCTAGTATTACATCACTCGCTCTTGACATGATTAGGGGTTAAGCTGCCTCCGTCGCGGGGTAGACTCGAGGTGATGCAGGACCGTGATTGAGAATACCTAAATGCGGGTCCGGGGACCTATGCGAACAACGAGGTTCGAGTTAGTGTCGCGGCCCTTGTGGTCATGCGGTCTATGTGGGCATGCGGTGCGAGTCGGGGCGTTGTCGGGAGTAGCTACCCTCGATGCGAGGAATACCTCATGCGGGCCATTGGGTGGCCTATGCGGAGGCTGCGGGAAGTTCGGGACTGAAGCGCGCGTTAGATCTGCGGCGAGTGGCGGCCGATCATGTGGCGGTCTAGGCAGATCTCATGATCTGATTTATGGCCTGATGCGTGGGTTTTAGTAGTCGGCTATGCCTTCGTACTTACCGTCACGGTTTTATTATGACACAGTGGGACACGGTGTTCATGTGTGTTCCTTGGTGCTTTTATATCATGGCTGCCGTGATGAGGAAGGTATTCCAGGCATGATTGATGTTGTGGGCGTGAGACCCATAGTTGTATTTAAAGTGCCCCTCTCTTGTTGTTGTTCGTCCCTCCCCTGGCGAGAGCCCTCCCCACTGTGTGGCCTTGTGGCCGAGACTTCACCCACTCCTAGTGGTGTTGTTCTCATTATAATATACCCCATCTTGGTAGAAATACTCTCAAAAGTATTGTTATAATGCCCCAATTACCTTAGTAGTATACGCTTGTAGTATTACAGGTTATACTTATCTGAAAAGCCCGAAATACTATTATACTTCCCTTAGTCACAAACCGAAACCACTAAGGAAAATCTCCATAGTTAGTTGGAGTATTAAGTAGAAGTTGGTTAGAACTTCTAAGGGTTGTTTGGGCGGGTTGGAGCCTGCGGAGTAGGAGCTAAACCTTGCTCGGGATCGACGTTAAACTAGGATAATTATGGGCTTATCGAGGTAATTATCTTGTCCTCTATTTTAATTGGAAATTACATATTGTTAGAATATATAGTTGAAGTATACTATATATAGAACTGAGCGTAGTTATCGGCAATGTCTTTTGACTTAAGCTGAATAATACTTCTGTGATGTCTTTGCGACTTAAGCTGAATTTAAAGAAGAATCTTGTTTGTAATTACATGAGCTGTATTCTGTGAACTTGTGTAGTAGTGTAGTGGGTAGAATTGTGCAGTTAGGGTTAGGCGTATAACCCCACGGTTGGCTTGGTAGCCGGCCTCGGTAGAGAGGAGATCTCTGTTTGTTGCGGGGAGAGTCTTCTTAGAATTTTTCGGTAGAATGTTACTGCGATGAGATCTAAATGTTAATAAAGCGCCTTGTGGCCTTATAGGTTGAAGTATTCGTGTGGCGCGATCTCGTGGCTTAAGGAGTAGCCGAAGCGGTTGAAAGTACTTGGGCGTTTTGCTATTAGTCGATGCTCGTCGCGAGGTATGTGAACCTCTTATATCTCTTACAGCATGATATGTGTGAACTATGTAATGCGGTAGGCGTCGTATGCTAAATGTATTTGATTGGTTTAAAACATAAAGTGTTATAGCGGCTTTATGGGAAGTTGGTTATAACGACTTTATGTTGGTAAGAAAACACTTGTGGTTTTAAAGGTAAGCGATTTGAACTATAAGCGGCTTGTCGTGTGTTAATAAAGAACTTGAAGTTTTTCAAAAGATTTTGAATCATTTGAAAGAAGAAGTAATACTTGGTTTTGAAAACTTAAGAGTTATACTAGCTTTATGGGAAGTTAGGTATAACGGCTTAAGAATGTTTCTTGATTTGGAAATCGAGAATGTGTATCGACAAACCAACTGCGGCGTTAATAAAAGGAAATGTTTTGTGATTAAGTATTATTAAAACGGTAGAAACTTCCATCTGCATAGAAGCTAAGATGAGACAAAATGATATTTCTAGATCATGGTCTTTGTAATAAGATTGTTATAAACAAGAATATCTACTACTACATAAGGCTTATGTTTCTCGGATAGTTTAAAGAAATTATATTCTTAAATGAATAAGACTATGAACTCTGAAACCTTTCTAAAGTAAGAAAGCGTGAACATTTGAAATTAGGCAAACTTGGGCGTTTGAGAAATAATGTTGTTACTTGATTTTACAAAGAGAAGTGTTTTGCTTTACTTCAAAGATAATCACTCTAGTTTTCATATACTACGGGTATTGTGTGACTTTTGTAAGCGTAACGTATCTTTTAAAGATAATGTATGAAGTACTTTGAGAGCGGATACTCGATCTTGTTAATCATCTGATAGAATGTACCTTGTGTGTATAAGCTGGATTGTGTTGGTTTGTGATAGCCTTGTAATACCTTACGTGTTGATTTGATAAGTAATCATATTAGGATCTCGTGTGTTAGTGATACGTGATGTTTGTGTAAAGGATTTTCCCTTGATTGTGCTTATAATGTTTAAGCGATAAAGCTGTTATGTTGGTATTATACCACTCTAGTGTTTAGGGGTTAAGTGCCCTCGATGCGGGGTAGACTCGGTGATGCAGGACCGTGATTGAGAATACCTCATGCGGGTCTGAGGGCTTTATGCGGAGCTCACGAGTTCGAGGTTAGTGTGCGGCCTTTATGGTCATGCGATGCATGTGGCGTGCGGTGCGAGTCGGGGCGATCTTGGGAGTAGCTACCCTCGATGCGGGGTTATACCTCATGCGGGCCTATGAGATTGGCCTATGCGGGTGCGGGGGATTCGAGGCTAGGCGCGCATTTGATATTGCGGGCGGTGACGGCTTTGATCATGTGGCGGTGCAAGCGGATATCATGATTCGATTTACAACCTTGTTAGTCTTGTAGGTGTTAGTAGTCGGCTATGCCTTCGTGCCTTACCTGTCTTTGTTTTATTTAGACACAGTGGGACTGTTGTTCATGTGTGTTCCTTGGTGCTTTTCTATCATTGGCTAGCGGTGAGGAAGGTATTCACGGGCGTGATTGATGTTGTGGGTGTGAGACCCGTTGTTATATTGAAGTGATGACTTGAGGCGTGAGTCCACGACTTGATATATTTGCTTATTTATTGTGAGCGTAGTTTGGTTATCATACATGTCTCTGCTTTATATAGACTACTATGATTTCATTTCTGATATTTTGATTTCACATACTCGGTACTGTTATCTTGACCTCGCCCGAAGTGCGTTCATCTGCGGTAAAGTACGCGATCGTTGATCCTCGCTCTTAGGGTCACGATTCGGCGTTGGGAAGCTCCGTTCCTCGGAGGCTTATCTTGGTATAGTCCCTGTTGTTGTAGGTGTTTACATTCGAGGGTATGGCGAGCCACTGTCCGTCGTTGTTGTCATATCATTCGTAGAAGTGCAGTAATCTTTGTTGTGGCGGGGTTTGTAAAAGGATTAAAGCGTTCATTTGGGAAGAGTTGTTATTTATATATCTGAAGGTAACAGTTTTTAGTTGCTTTGTCTTCTTATTTCCTTTGTCTTATTACCTTTGGTTTCATGTATTGTCTTTATGTTCGATTACTCGATGTATGTCTCTTGGGTGCGGGGTAAGGCACGATCCGGGCGGGTTGGTTGGTCGTGACGCATCTTCCTGATGCGAGGTAACCACGTAACAAAGTCCATGTTGATCACCTCCCACTTCCGTATCGGAATATCAATAGCTGCGATAGCCGCGAACTTACGGTGCTCAACCTTGACCTGGCGGCGATTAGGACAACTGCGCAACAAAACACCCACGTCCTCTTGAGCCGTCCCGCAATACATACATGCGAGGTCATGGTACATCTTAGTCGACCCCGGATGAATAGAATAACGGGCGCTGTGTGCCTCCCCCAGAATCTGCTGACGAAGTCCTGCAACATCGGGAACACACAATCTGCCCTCAAACCTTAGCACCCCATCAGGTGCTACCTCAAATAGACTTTTCTCATCTCGAAGAGCCGTATCTCGATCTGCGTATCATAAGCGGGTCTCGTATTGTAAACGCCACTTTCATCAATGATGGAAGACCGGCAATCTCACGAACCCGTGCCCGCTATCATCGGTATCGACCAATCGAACCCCGAGGCTCGTTAGGTGATGGATCGACGGACCGTATCTGTCTCTCTGCATTGTACTATGATAGACTCCCCGTGATCTGACTCAAGCATATGCAACCACGTTGGCTTTCCCGGATGGTATAGGATGTCAACATCATAATCCTTGACAACTCTAACCAGTCTCTGCCATGAGTTGACTCTCTGCCTAAGATGTCTTTGGAGGCTCTTGTGGTCTGTATAAATATCCACATGAACCCCATTATAAATAATGTCTCCAAATCTTGAGGCATGAATAATTGCGGCCGACTCTAAGTCGTGGGTAGGGTAATTCCTCTCATGTTTCGTAGCGTCGGGAAGCATAGGCTATAACCTTGCCGTGTTGCATCAATGCATACTTTCCGATGCAGAGGCGTCGCGATAAATCACGTATCCTCAACCCGCCGGGAAGAGTAAGCTGAGTCGTCGTCGACTTTTCCTTGATGGCGGAAACCACTTCTCACGCCTCGTCGGCTGGAACTTAGGCGCATACGAGTCGCCCTAGTCAGCGGTCTTGATATCTGTTACACCCCGAATTTCAAGGACATGTTTATAGAGCGTGCGTAAGAACTCAAAAATGTTAAGATTTGAGACTAGTAAAAATTTATCGAAATTGTCGGAAAACGAAATATTGTGACGAATGGGAGGGCGACATGTGTCACCCCCCCTTAAGTTGGTCTTGGAAGAAATTGGCATGGGTAAAAGGGTCATTTGACCATAAGTTAGATGACCAAGTCTTGCTAAGTCTTGAAGCTTGATATTGTTGACTTGTCAAAGGGCCACTTGGGCTAGATCCGTGTGAAATTTATCTAAGCCACGCATTTGTGCAAATCTCGACCCTCCTTGTGTTATATATGTATACTAGTAGCAAGACAAGCTTCACTTAGCCAAATTTTCTAGAAATTGAAGAACACAAAGGGAACTCTCGGCCAAGGCTAGGGTTTCAAGAAAAATTTTTGTTTGTTGTTCAATAAGCTCCACTTTAAACCAAGGTTCCTAAGGGTATTGTAAGGTTATCTCAATAGAAAGATCCAGGAAAAATATCGTTTCGTATTAGTCATGAGTGAAAACCTAGTCACTTTCCTAGGTTTGGATTGGAAGATTTAAGGGAAGTTGTTTGTGACCTTCTAAGGGCTTCAAGTGGCGGTTGAGTGTCGAGGAGAGGCTCTAAGTTGCTGGGAGCGACTTGGATCTTGAAGTGGATTCAGGCTCGCTAAGGTAGCAATCTTGTTCTCTTAAGTATTATAAGATTACATATGGTTGTAGCCTTACATTTTAACTAGCATGAAGTATATGTATTAAGGTTTGATATGTGATATGGATTGTGGAAGCATATAGCCGAAATTTCATTGTTAGCACTTTGAAATTGAAATACAATTTGGTCGTTAATTAGAATGTCGCATGTTACCTACTTGAGGATTGTAGTAGTTATAATCAATTGCGGCTTAATATCATGTTATACTAAACAACTTGGATTGAAAAGGAATTGGATAAGAATTTGTGTTGTTGTACCTCAGTAGCCGTGAATGACATAGTATGTTGGACTAGTGTGATATCAATTGTGGCGGAATTTTACCGTCTTGTAGGCGTGTAATCCTGTTGTTAAATTCATTGATTGAGCCTTAAATGTGGCGTGTTTGGTTATTGTATTCGGGCCTTGAAAAGGTGGAAAAGTATGTAGAAACAAAGGAAGTGTTGTCCAGATTTTTAGTAGAATTTGGAGATTTTACACTTAGAATATTCTACGTTTGAAGCTAGAGGTTAATAGACATATTATGACCATTATAGGTTGAAGTACTACGAGTGGCGTATTCTACTTGAAGGGTGGAAAAGCTAGCAAGGTTATAGTACTTTGGAGCATTTTGCTACTTATCGATAATCGTCGCGAGGTATGTGAACCTCTTCGTTCTTTTGGCATGATTCTATGTATGGAATATACATGTGGTAGTATTTCATGATTCCTACACTCTTAGAAATTAAGAGGTATGTATGTTGATTTACTCATGTAAAAGCTACGTCTGAAATCCTAAGTTCTTACCAAGTCTTATGGGGATGTTGGTAAGAGTCGTTAGAAGTATTTTGTCACGACTCGACCAGGGCATGGCCCGGTGCCCTACACAGGCACCGTTCTAATCATCTGACATAATAAAGCTGCGGAAGATAAATAACACTTTTTTTAAACCAAGGCCAAGCCGATAAAAGTGCCATAACATAAAATTACCGAAAGGGTCTACCTGTTTAACAATGTAAAAACAACTCTAGTCGATCCGGTAGCGGATGAATACGGACCTCTAAGATTTGAACAAATACTATGGCGGGACAAGGCCGCCGTACCACGAATATACATAGCCATGGTATCACGCGACCGACCACGGGCGCGGCGGTGCCTACACAGGCACCGCTTCAATCATACAACATAATAAGCTGCGGAAGATAAATAACATTTTTTTAAAACCAAGGCAAAGCGGATAAAGTGCCATAATCATAAAAATTACAGAAAGAGTCTGCCACATTTAACAATGTAAAAACAACTCTGGCAGTCCATTACGGATGAATACGGACCTCTAAGATTTGAACAAATACTATGGCCGGGACAAGGTCCCACGTACCCTGAATATACATAGCCATGACAACTCGGAACATTGGAGCCGTCTCAAAATGCTGAATCGGGATCCTAAGCTCGCGGATCCAGCGTAATACCTAAACCTACGGACATGAGCGGCCCCGAAGAAATCGATCTAACAGTGCCGAATATGGAGCGGAAAATAAGATGCGATAACAAATCATAAGCGTACAAAAGAATGGCGAGGCAAGTATAAAGAAAGGGTAAATACGAGATCCTAAGTGTCGTTTCTATCTAGTGAACTTAATCGTACCTTATTATCTTTTCCCGTTTTCCATAAGAGTATAGTCAAATTCTTACGTGCATCTTAAGAAAAACCGTCGAGTTCATTACCGTATAACACTTACCTTGCATAACCTAATTCGACCACTTTATGGAGGGCGCCCATCTTGCTGGCCCGATGGGGCGCGATAAAATCACGTAAGTGCGCCCGTAGAGGTATCTTGCCGGCCCGTTTCGGGGCGCGATAATGTCATATAGTGCGCCCGTAAGGTATCTTGCCGGCCCGTTCGGGGCGCGATAATGTCATATAGTGCGCCCGTAAGGTATCTTTGCGTAAAAATAGGAGGCTCGCGATCAAAGCGAGGTCCTACGCGTAGTATCGATAAGCAATCCTACTCGGGACTATTTCACCGCATGGAGTCTATGGACCGCGTGAAGTATTCCTCGCATGGGTACCCGCCGCGTGGGACTATTTCACCGCGTAAGCCCATAAGGACTCGCGTGAGGTATTCCTCGCGTCATGGGTAGCAAATCCGCGGAGCAGGTGGTATAATTTCTTGAGGTTTACCCGCCGTTTATCTCTTACCTGAGCGGGTGGTATAACGTCTTGAGGGTTTACCCGCCGTTTATACT
This sequence comes from Przewalskia tangutica, assembly GCA_029844215.1. NCBI lineage: Eukaryota > Viridiplantae > Streptophyta > Magnoliopsida > Solanales > Solanaceae > Przewalskia > Przewalskia tangutica. Next base: position 72,395,318 of record CM056720.1, read on the forward strand.
CTTACCGGAGAAGGTGGTATAACGTCTTGGGGTTTACCCGCCGTTTATACTCTTACCCTAACTCAATAGGCCATCATGCATAACATAAGCCCTCAGAACATCATACATGCTATAAGCACTTCTGGCTTATCATACATAACATAAACACTCTGAGCTTATCATACATAACATAAGCACCATTGACACCATACATAACATAAGCAAGTTAAGAAATCCTCTAACTTCTTATTAACATTCATATACACTCTCGTTTTGTTTACTTAAGGCCTTAACATGCCGTTATAAAATCAGAATTTAACTTGACGTACTACGTGCCTCTACTCATTTAAAATGATTCTCTTTCAAATAAAACTTCCAAGATACTAATAGCAGTAGTATCAAGTCATATCTACTTTTCAAGACAAGTCACAATACCTTTTAGAAATACATTTATAGGCTTAAATTAAGTGACTTCTTTCTTTAAAACCTTAAGCAATTGGTACCTTTAAAACAATTTGCCTTCTTTATTTCAAATCATTTCTTTGCATACATTCTTGAAGAAAACCATTCTTTTAATCTTCCATAAAGTTGTTATAACCAACTTCCCATAAAGCCGTTATAACTCTTTATGTCTTAGACAAATTGATTCCTTTATGACGAAACTATACTTTCAATTCAAATCACATAGCTTTCAAAATACTTGAGTCTCTTAACTTTTAAGAAAACAAGTTTCTTAACTTTAGAATGGCAAGAAATCAATACTTTCCAAATCAAGTATTCTATACTTTTAAATCAATTCATTTCTTCCTTTAAGAATCAAGTCCATAACTTGAAAAATAAAGTCCTTTAACCTTTTAAAAATTGAGGTTCATAGTCTTAAAACTTCATCGTAAATTCTTATAAATTAAGTAACATATACTTTAGTGCGTTTTGAATAATTTATACTTATTTATAACGATCTTAATCAGTAGCCATGATCTAGAAAATGTAATACAATTTTGTCTTATCTTAGCTTCTATGCGGATGGAGAATTCTACTCATTTAACTTAATTGATTGTCATTACATTTTCCTTTATTAGCAGCTGCGGTGGCTTGTTCGATTCTTATTCTCATTTGTCCGTAACTTAGCCAAGTCAACTTGGCTCGAATACCTCTATGGCGCTTACCAGCGTCCCAGTAAGACTTGGTAAGAACTTAGGATAACGAGACATAACGCTTTCGTGAGTAAATCAACATACATACCTCTTAACTTCTAGAGTAGAAGAAATCATGAAATAATACCACGTGTATATTCCATAAATAGAATCATGTCAAGAGAAGGAAGAGGTTCACATACCTCGCGGCGATTATCGACAAATAGCAAAATGCTCCAAGTACTTCAACTTTGATAGCTATTCCATCATTCAAGTAGAATCGCTATACCTAGTACTTGACTATAATGGCATATCGTCCATTAACCTTTAGCGAGCGTAGAATATTCTAAGTGCAAAGTCACTAAATTCTCTGGAAAATCGGACAACACTTCCTTTGTTTCTACATACTTTGCCACATTTTTCAAGGCGAATTCAATAACCAAACACGCCGCATTTAAGGCCCAACAATTCCAGCTAACCAAAGGGGATTACACGCCTTAACGGGGCGTGTAAAATTCCGCCCACAAATTATCTGAAACTAGTTCCATATTTAAAGCCATTCTTGACTAAACATATCTGACAACACAAAGTCCTTTTCGATTCTTTTTCAATCCAACTTCTTAGGTCTAACGTATTTATATTGTCATAAACAACTTAACAATTATAATTCCTTCCTTATATAACATGTGACGATTAAACTAATAATCGATTGAATTGAAATCTCGAGGCTAAACATACTACTTTTGGATTAGGGTTCGATATCCATAACACTTATCAACTTCATAATATATATATATCTCATACTTGCTAATATCCGTATCTACAACAATAGGTAATCTCGATTACTAAAGCGACAAAATTTTACCTTTTCAAGCCCTTATAATTTCCAAGATTCAATGTCGCTCCTTAGCAATTCTTAGCTCGCTTTCCTTTTCGCTCCAATCCGCTATTTGAAGCCTTTAGAAGCTCATGACCAACTTCTCTTCCATTTCAATCAAAACCTATGAAAATGCCTTGGGTTTTAGCCTTGCGACTAACGTGGCGTCGTTTTTCGAAATCTTTCTATTGAGATATCCTTACAATACCCTTAGGGACCTTGGGTTAAAGTCTTGTTGCTAATGGATCAAAACTACAAATTTTTGTGTGTGAAACACCTACAAAGCCAGAGCAACATGAAACATACACAAAGTCTCTAAATTTTTCTAAGTGTTAAAAGAGCTAGTCTTGCACTATTTGTGTAAATATAATAAAATGGATGGCTTAGATTGCAACACTTGAGTGGCTAGGATGAGAGTAATTAATTAATTGACCAAGTGGACAAGTTGACTAGTCAATAAACTCAAGCTTTGAAGACTTATCTTCCTTGATGGTCAATGACCATTTTACCCTTGCTTGATTTTGTCCAAGACCAATGTAGGGTGCCGTGTGTCGCCTCCCGTTCGTCCGTAAAGTCTGTAACCTCGTGGGTCCCACAAAACGTAAAACTCCTCGGGTGGGCCCCACGTGACCAAATCCGTAAAAATAAATTTTCATAATGATAATAAGTTCCAAACACTTCAATTAATGCATTTTGAGAATATAATTCTCACCAACAAACATTTCTCGCTTTCAGGCGTTCGGAAGATTTTCGTCGGAAAAACAATTCTTCCTTCGTACCAATTTCAAGTCTTGTGTTCCTTACGTACATTCTCTTAAACATGTCGCTTGAATTACGGGTGTAACATTCTTCCCCAGAAACATTCGTCCCGAGAATGTTCTTTTGAATCGATCTAATTAGATAGCGACATAGTCTCCACTTTCTTGCACCCATACAACATATGTCACCGTAGCCGCATGCAATACTTATACTAAATGTCAACCTTGGCACTCACGAAGCCAACTAGTCCATACTCATAATGACCTTAAAGTCTGTCATAAACATCTCTACTAGGTCTCTAGATTACGGCATTTGTATCGTCAAGGAAAATCTCGTATTCAGCTCATTTCCAGCATAATTACCTTCGCGGGTGTAGTTACCTCGAAAGGTTCTTATGGATTGAGCTCTATTCCTTTACACTTGGTTGTTATCTTTCTTCTTTGGTGCGTCGCTTTCCGTACTTCCAACTCATACTAGCATACATACATAACTTCCATCAGATTCTGGCCTCACAATCTTTGGAGTCGCACTTTTAAACAACATAAGGCCATTTCGATTCCCGACACGGTTCGGTGGGCAGCGTCCTGAACCGTAAAACAATTAACTAGACTTGGGTCTTGCACCCTCGTGACCCTATCGCGTGGCGGAACTACTACCAACTGATCCTCCATTTCAAACTATGGCGACCGTAATAGGTCCTCGGCCGACTTCAGCGTCGCGGCAACTCTTATCCTTGATGCGACTTAAAATCTTATTGCGAGAAAGCCTTATATATCTAAGGTCTCGGCGGTTATCAATATTCTTAGGCTCATAATTTCCATGCTCCAAGCCTACCTTACGATCCTCGTAGCGTACAAAACTTCTCATAATACCATAATCGTGTCATCTTGGTCACAATGACCATTCTTACTCTATCACGGACCTCATCCAGTACAATTCACTTAAGCCTACCACGTAGCTTAATATATATACATGGTATTCCATTAATTTTATTAACATGACTTCTTAAGGGTTCAATGCCCTATCAGACAGATCATCCTTTACCAAGTATCTCAAAGTAATGTAAAACATCGATGAGAATTCTTTAACTATTTCATACCTTCCGTATCTAGTTAGTCTTTACTGACTCTTGGTAATCTAAAATCATTCTAGGCAACAGCGTCGACCCTCGTACATAATTCCGTATAGATGTATGTCACAATACCAACTATACTATAATCATTACCAACGGATCGCGATCCATAGTCGCTACGGGTCGCTTTCTGCGCTACCGTGCTGCGATCAGCATAACTTTCGTTAGGGAGGCGACCACAACAACACAACTCTGTCGCGATCTCGGTGAGAAGAATGAAACCAATCCTAAATGCCTGCGACCTCACGATTATAGATGTGGTGCGCAACCTGCGATAATCAAGACTCTACTAGACGCGATGCGTAGACAACTTTCAGAGGACTAAGCGCTCGATACCACTTTTGTCACGACCCGACCACGGGCGCGGCGGTGCCTACACAGGCACCGCTTCAATCATACAACATAATAAAGCTGCGGAAGATAAATAAGCGTTACACCCGTAGTTCGGGGTATGTATGTGAGGGCGTGCGTCTTAGAATCGACACAAAAATTGGAAAGGAAGAAAGATATGATTTTTACGTGGAAAAGTTTAGGATTTGTGAAGGAAAAAGGTTCGTTAAAGGGAATTGGATTCCCAGTTTGGTATTCGGACTTTTGGAATTTTTAAGAATTATGGAATTTTATTTAGAAATTGGTCACGTGGGGCCGAGAGAATTCTGGTTTTGTGGGGCCAGCTTTATTTTGGATTTTGACATTACGGATATTTTTGGAAGATGAAATATTTTGGGCCAGTAAGGGCAACACGTGTCACCCCATGTGGCCTATGGCCGAAATTAGAGCAACGGGCGTTTTTGTGGAGGACCAGTGGCAAGCCACATGTCCCGATTTTGTGGTGGACATATGGTTGGTAGAATACCCACGCACTTGTCCCCGATCCTCACCTTACACTTGCTTTGATCCTAGCCATTGGTTGGCTTTATAAATACCCTTATGTTGCAAGACTTTATTAAATCCATTAGAGAGTTTCCAAAGCTTGAAAAATTATACTCCCTCATAGGTGTTCTCGTCCAACTCCTCCTTTGTGTAGAAAAATTCTTCAAGTGTTGGTATAGTCCTAAATACCTTAGCCTAAATCCCTTGTAGTATTCCAAAGTTATCCCGACATAAGAGCCGGAAATCTACTTTTTTTCCAATAGTCGCAAAATGAAACCACAGGAAAATCTTCATAGTTGGTTGAAGTGTTAAGAGAAGTTGTTTAGAAACTTCTAAGGGTTTCTTGGAGGCGGGTTGGGCGTGCGGAATTGGAGCTAAGCGTTGCTCAGGATCGACTTATTAATCTTGGATAATTTTGGGCTTATCGAGGTAATGATCTTTGTCCCCCTATTGTAATTGGATATTACATATTGTAGTAGTTTAGAATTGCGTATAAGATATATTGGAAGGATGATTATAAAGAATTGAACTGTATTTACATTGGACTGTATTCTGATGAGACTTGTAGTATTATTGTGGGGCAGTGTTGTACACGTCCGGTTAGACGTGTAACCCCCTTGGAGTTGTTGGCTTGGTAGCGGGCCTCGATAGAGGAGGAGATTTGTGTGGTTTCAGGGGGGAGGTGCTGCCGAATTTTCTGTAGAATAAGGAACATTGTACTTAGAAATGTTCTACGAAGGGATCTAGAAATTAATAAACGTTTTGTGGCCTTTATATGTTAAAGTACTACGAGTAGCGTATTCTACTTGAAGGGTGGAAAAGGCTAGCAAGGTGATAGTACTTAGAGCATTTTCTAATTATCGATGTCGTTGCGAGGTATGTGAACCTCTTCCTATCTTTTCTGGCATGATGTTGTGAACTATGTAGTACGGTAGACGTATGTGTGCTAAACGAATTTTGGTTGGTTTAAAACATAAAGTGTTATAATGGCTTTATGGGAAGTTAATTATAACGACTTTATGTAGGTAAAAGAATGGTTTATTGATTTTATTAAGAGACTGGACTTATATTTGACTTGATATGAAATGTGAAGAACTTGAATTGTATTAGAAGTTGTGAAACCTCATTCGTGAGTAATGAGTACTTGGTTTTTAAAGAATAATGTTACATTGATTTCGGAAATGGGAATAAGAATCGAACAAGCCAATGCATCGTTAATAAAGGAAAAAGTAATGACAATTAATTATATTAAAACAAGTAGAAACCTCCATCTGCATAGAAGCTAAGATAAGACAAAAATGTATGACATTTCCTCGATCATTTGCTTTAATAAGATCATTTTTAATAAGTACTGATTTTCTTAAATTCCAAAGTAAGGAACTTGATTTCTAAAAGAAAAGAGATTTGAAAATTTGAAGTGTTTTGGTTTAAAAGAATGGCAGGGTTTTGTTTTATTATTGGATTTAAATTGGTAACTTGATTTTGGGAAAAGTATAAGTAACTTATTTTCAAATATCGAACTTTTCTTGATGAGAAAAATATAAGTGGCTTGGTTTTAAAAGGTAGGAGTACCTTGATCTTAAAAGAGTTAGTAACTTGGGTTTTAAAAGTATACTTGACGTTGTTTTAAAAATGTAAGCCACTTGGTTTAAAAGTATAAAGTACTTGATTTAAACATAAACGTGTTTGGTACTACGGATAATAGTATCGAGTAGTTTTTACGTAAAAAGAGATATTTTTGAAAGGATTAATGTATGTAGTACTTTGGGGTTAAAACCCGGATTTGTTGTCATAAAATGGAAGTCTAAGAGTATGTTAAATTTTCCTATGCTAGTTGTGATAGACTTGGTGGTATTACTATGTTACCGCGTCTCTCGGTTGGAGGGCGTGACTTGTTGTGAATTTGTTGGGCGTCTGGCGGTGTGGAGGATTCGGGTATCTTCCATTTTTGATCTTGGCCATGCTTATCTGGATGAGAGATCTTGGGGCATGCGACGAGATGCGGGTTAGATGCGTCACGTTTCATTGGAGAATGCCGGCGTGTGGAGGATTCCGCGGGTATCTTCCATTGTTATTATCACGTGGACATGTCTACAGATGAGGATTAGGGGCGTCTTTGCCGTCGGCGGGTTAAACTCGGTATATTATTATTGTCACGTGGGCATGTCTGCGATGAGGATTTTGGGGCATGTGACCATTACTATTATTCCATGGGCTAGCTCCCCGTGAAGACTGTCTGCAGATGAGGATTAGGGGCATGGTATGTCGATCATTATTCCATGGGCTAGCTCCCGGCGAAGACTGCGCTGCGATGAGGATGCAGGGGCGCGTTATGGCCGTATTACAGATGAGGATTAGCACATGCGGCGCGTATTATATATATATATATGTGTTGTATATGTATGCGCCAAGCGGTGAGGTAGGATGCCCTTTGGCGGGTCACGTGGTTATATGTTACACTACAATTGCAAGCGATGTGACGGAGGATTCCAGGCGGGAGCTATATATATGTCTTGTATATGTATGCAGCCGCGGTGAGTAGGATGCCGCAGGCGCGTCACGTAGTATGATTTATGTCATAGGCTAGCGATGAGGAAGAATTCCACGGGCATGAGTGATGACTTGAGGTGTGAGTCCCAGACTAGACATTTGCTTATATGTTGTGTCTTGTAGTTTGGTTATCATCGTGTCTCTGCTTTATATAGACTATTATGATTTCATTTCTGATATTTTGATTTCACATACTTGGTACTGTTATGCTTGACCTCCTTGAGGCTGCGTTCATCTGCAGCGGTAGAGTACCGGTTGTTGATCTCGCTCATAGGATCACAATTTAGCGTTTAGGAAGCTCAGTTTCTCGGAGGCTTATCTTTGGTATAGTCCCTGTCATAGTAGGTACTTGTACATTCGGGGTATGGCGGGGCCACTGTCAGTCATAGTGTGGTTACATTCTTAAGTGCAGTAATCTTTGTTGTGGGAAGGGTTTGTAAGGGATTTAGCTGTTCGTGTTGATATATATATATCTGAGGAAGGTAACAGTTTTGGTTGCTTTGTTGCTTATTTATGTCTTGTTTGGGCTTAAAGTTTTTATTTAGCTGATTTTCTCGATGATTGTATCACTAGGGTGCAGGGTAAGGCACGATCATAGGCGAGTCGGATCGTGACAAAAGTGGTATCGAGCGATTAGTCCTCGGAAAGTGTCTGACCGTGTCTAGTAGAGTCTTGATTATCGGTGTGTTGTGCACCACGTCTATGTCGAGGAGGCTACGAGATATTTAGGATTGGTTTCCATTCTTCTCACTCTGAGATCGTGCCTTAGAATTTGTGTTATAAGTTGGACTCCACTTTGGCGTATTCTTTTGTACGATTATGCCTCTACGCGGCGGCGAGCGAAGGCAAGGCGAGAGGAGGCTGCGAGTAGAAACGAGAGGGTTGCGAGCACGAGCCCGATCTTTACCTAGGTGGTACTTGGATGGGAGTTACTGCGGCGCCGCTAGCCCGAGGAGTTTAGGCGGCGGCGGTAGCTATTGAGACCACGATACGAGTCTCGGTTCCGACCGGGGCGAGGATATGAGTTACAAGAGATGGCGATTACTAGCTAGGCTTGTGGCTAGGAATGAGGGCGAGCGAGTCGGAGGTTCGGTAGTACGATGGTTCACCACTAGATCAGATAGTTTGAGACTTGGGACTTCTTGAGTTGCGATCCACGAGTTCTATGGATCGAGGCGAGAAGACCTCGGGGAGTTTATTCGGCAGTGCGGCGGATCGTGAAAGTGATCGGGGCCTCGAGGCAGTCGGTGGTATTAGGTTCACATCGGTGCGTGATCTGCCGTCGTGGTTTGATTCATGGGAACTATCCGGGAGCATGCGCCTCCGGTGATTGGGGCGAGTTCTCGAGGCATTTCTTACAACTTCTTGCCCTCGCGGATGAGGAAACTTAGGCGGATAGATTTATGATGTTAAGCGAGCAGGCGGACGGTTCGGGAATCTGATATAGAGTTTGACTCATTGGCTCGTTATGTCCCGCTTTAGTGGCGGACATGGAGGATAGAGTGCCTTGATATGTCACGAGACTTGATGATTATCTAGCGAGAGTTATGCAGGAGTAGCTCTTGGTAGGGCATGGACATTGCCGTATCTGAGCTTATGCACGGGGATTGAGAGCGTAGAGGCGGCGTAGGACTAGGATCAGCGTAAGAGGGCCGGGGAGCGAGGACCTTTGGTAACTTTCGAGCGGACGCTTCTCAGCGGCCCGGTTATGCGCCTCGCCCGATGCAGTGGTCCTCGCGATCTTGGGGCGTTCGGGATGTTGAGGCGGTCGGGCTCGGGCTTGAGTTTTGGGGAGGAGGGTGTTAGCGACGGAGCCACCCTACCTCGGTGTGGTGAAGTGGTAGACCCGTCTTGGAAGTGTCTTACTATTTCGGCGACTTGTTATGCTTGCGGCCCAGCGGGCCATTTGGCGAGAAGGCGTCAGGCGGAGTAGCGGTGGGATAACCTGACTACGAGATCGATTGCGGGTTCTTCACCTTCCATAGCTAGGCGAGGATGTTCATGCCGTGAGCCACGGCGGTCGCGGTGGAAGTTCCCGATTTTAGCGGTCCTTTGAACCGCTATTTGATTTCGGTATATTCTTAACCATCAGAGACTAGTTTGTATTGATGTTATGATGATGTGTTAAGTGTTATGTTCGGATGGCATGGTGATAAAATATGATTTAGAAGCTTTGGTTAGTGAAAAGGGTAAATGCGGGGATGAGACAATTGTGAACCTTAGAATTTATATGATTGAGACCTTAGGCATAAGTAGTCTTGAGTAAAAGATTTTCACGGTAAATCTTTGTCAGTCATAGTATCGTGGAGTTTTGTGTGATAATTCCATGGGTAGTTTGAGATAGAAGTGGTAGCTTCCGTGGCGTGAATTAATAAGATTGTTCGGATCGAGAGCGAGAGAGTTTAGCGCGATAATGGGTGGGTTGAGGCGGTGCGGGTCAACCGCGGCCGGAATTAAGTAAGGTAAATTTGAGGTGGTCACTTGGATGGTGAAGTCACGAGTCTGAGCCAGTTTAGGTAGCAGTTATGCGAGTTCGCGGATCGTTCGACCAGAATCGGATCGTGAAGGCGGGAATGGCTTTAGAAATCGAAGCTAGTAAGATGACCAAGTTGGATAATAGAAACGAGTTGAAATCGAGCGATGGTGAAGTATGATGCAGCGTAATAGAAAGAGTTCGGTGTGCGAGAAGGGTACGACAAGTAAGAAAAGAGGCGAAGATGTGTTAAGAAATGGGAAGTGTCCTTCTTATAAAGTAAAGACGTGAAGAAAGTATCCTTTGGACCATGGGTGGAGCTATTAGTATTGTTATACGCTTTAGAGATGATTCTTCGTTGGCTCGGATGTGAGTTTTTGCGCGTATGTTGTACTATGGCCATTGGTGGCATGATTGGGTTGGTAAGTATAGTAGTGAAGACTATCTGGCGCGTGTATGTTTTGAGACTTAGAAGGAACATTGGGAATGAATGTTTCTAAGAGGAAGAATGTTACACCCGTAATTTGAGGGTATGTATGTGAGGGCGTGCGTGCGAGAATCTGACACAAAATTGGAAAGGAAGAAAGATATGATTTTTAAACGGAAAAGTTTCCGGATTTGTGAAGGAAAAAGGTTCGTTAAAGGGAATTGGATTCCCAGATTTGGTATTCGGACTTTTTGGAATTTTTAAGAATTATGGAATTTTATTTCCGAAATTGGTCACGTGGGGCCCATGAGAGAATTTACGATTTTGTGGGGCCCACTTTATTTTCGGATTTTTGACATTACGGATATTTTTGGAAGATGAAATATTTTGGGCCAGTAGGGGCGACACGTGTCACCCCGTGGCCTATGGCGAAATTAGAACGCGGGCGTTTTTGTGGAGGACAAGTCAATGGCCCTCGTCGAGAGCAGCGATAGCATAGAAACACAATTCTTGCACAACAAAGGCTATCACAACAAGCATAGGAAAGTTTCACGACAACAAGCGTAAGCGAGTTATACATAACTCAAGGTACTTTCATTTTATGCCAAAGTCGGGTTTTAACCTAAAGTACTAAATCGTTAAATTCCTTTTAAGAGATCCATTCCTTTTATAAAAGTCACGATACGTAGTATAAAATAGAGTGACTTACATCTTTTAAGTAAACCAAAACAACTTCCATACCTTATTTTTAAAACCAAATTAAAGCAATACCATGCCTTCTTTTGAACAAAACACTTCTCTTTTTAAAGTCAAGTTACCACATTAAAACCAATGATAAAACCACTTATTTTGTTCTCATAAAGTCGTTATAACTAACTTCCCATAAAATGTTATAACACTTTATGTTTTAAACAAATTTAAGACAAAAGCAGTGCCTTTCTTTTCCTAGAGTTCCGGTTGCCTAATTTCAATTACTCGAGTCTCTTTATTTTAGAAAAGTTTCATAGTTCGATGTCTTAATCTCCTTTAAAACAATTGAGTAACATATGCCATAGGCGTGGCGATTTATTACGGTTTATAACCATTTATTAAAGCGACCATGATCTAGAAAATGTAATATCATTTTGTCTCATCTTAGCACATGCGGATGGAGGTTTCTCTTGGTTTTAATACAATACTTCATTATTCAATACATTTTTCTTTATTAACGCTGCAGTGATTTGTCGATACTCATTCTGATTTCCGAAATCAGTAAAACATTATTCCTTTTAAAACCAAGTACTCATTACTCACGAATGAGGTTTCACACTTTTAACAAACTTCATATCGATACAATTAAGTCAAGTATTTATCTTTTAAGATTGAGTCTCTTAACTTCTAAAAATCAGTAAACCATTCTTTTTATCTCTCTTAGGACGTTATACCTAACTTCCCATATAGCTAGTATAACTCTTATGTTTTCAAAACCAAGTATTACTCTTCTTTCAAAAAGGTTTCTTATTTCTTTTGAAATACTTCAAGATTCTTCTTATTCAGGCTTAAGTCGAAAGACATTGCCGTAACACTACATTCAGTTAACACACGTACGTCTACCGTACTATATATATATTCCTTTTAAAATATTTCAAGGTTCTTATTATTCAGGCTTAAGTCAAAATACATTGCCGTACAACTATATTCGATTAGCACCGTCGTCTATCATATTATATATACATCTTATTAGGGCTTAAGTCAAAGACATTTGCCACGCGTCGTCTGGTACTATATATATATTCTTTTAAAATACTTCATGCTCAGTATAGGAAGAATCACATACCTCGCGGCGATTATCGACTATAAGCAAAGCGCTCGCGACAATAACGGCTAGCCTTGTCCACCTTCCAAGTAGTTCATGCTACTTGAAGAACATTCAACCAACAGCGGTTATCGATCTCTGTAAATCTGATCCTATGTAAGTCTGATTAATCTTCTACTTAATTCTTACGATGTGATTTGATTCAAGTCTATTACGTAATATCCTTACATTACGATTCAAATCTCTTACATGAATCTTATATTCGTTTCTATACTACTACGGTATGTAATTTCCAATTCTGATAGAAGGGCGATAGTATTTACCTCGATGAGCCCAAAATTATCCAAGTTTAATGTCGCTCTGAGCAGCGTCAAGCTCTGCTCAGTGCGCTCGACCCGCTCCAAACAACCGCCAGAAGTTCTACGCCTTCTGCTTAACAACCGACTATGAAGGTTTTCCTTAGGGTTTTGTTTAGTGGCTAAAGGAAAGTATAATAGTATTTTTCGGGCTTTTCGTATAGAGGTAACCTTTGGAAAGTACTACAAGGTATAAGGGCTAGAGTATTTTGGCATTATAACAATACTAGGAGAGTATTTCTATACCACAAAAGGGGGTATTATACGAAAACAACTAGGCTAGGGGGTGGGGTACCTCGGTTAGAACACTTCTGAGGGGACCCTCTGCCAAAGCTTCTCAAAGGGGAGGGCTTTGGGCGAACACAAATCTCAAAGGGGAGGATTTTTAGACTTGGAAAATGATTTTAGGATGAAGAAGTTCATCAACTTAGAGGTATTTATAGGTCAAGCAAAGGCCAACCAATGGCCAAGATGAAGACAAGTGTGGTGCAAGTGTAGGGCTAGGATTTTCCCATGTGTCCTTATCCATCTACTACACAAAATATCCTACCTAACCCTTGACTAAAAAAAACACAAAAAACGTGCCAAAGGGAAGCCCTCTTTGTCGTCGATGAGGGTGACAAGTGTCACCCTCGTTGGTCCAAAATATTTCATCTCTCGGAAAAATCCGCAAAATTATATATGACATAGCCGTATTTTTCCCTTCGCAAGTCTTGTAAAACGTTTCGTCGAAAAACGACTCTAATCGGGGGTTGTGCACAAATTTTGAACCTATGCCTACTTTAAGGCTTAAATTTATAATACGTACGCCCTCACGTACATACTCTGGAAATACGGGTTATAACAACCTTATCCACTTTCTTTGTATCAAGTGCGGCACGACTAAGCTGCTCCTTGCGTCGAACCAGACCTATCGGTGACTGCACTTCCTCGTATAAGGCCTCATGGCGCCCGTCTGGATCTTTGGAATAATAGTGTTATTATCACAAACTCTACTAGCGGCAAATGATCCTCCGGCTACCCAGGAAATCAAAAACAGGCTCATGACATATCCTCGAGTGCGGATAGTGCGCTCTGCTGTCCGTGCATGCGAGGATGGAATGCGATCTTGAGGCTCGCTGCGTCCCTAATCCGCCGGAAAGACCTCAGGAAGTTAGCGTAAGCGGGCTCCTGCATGCGATATGATAGAAATAGGGACCCGTGCGGTCTCGCGATCTCTCGGATGTAAAGTCTAGCGTAATCCTCGGTAGAAAAAGTCGTCTGACGGGAAGAAAGTGGGCGGATTTCGTCGACTGTCGGCGATAACCCGGATAGAATCATGCTTCCTACGAGTGCGAGGTAACCACGTAATAAAGTCCATGTTGATCACCTCCCACTTCCGGCCGGAATCTCGTGCTGCAACAACCCACGGGCCTGCGGTGCTCGCCTTGACGCCGACCTTTCGGGCGAGCAACAAACTCTGCAGCGTCATGCGGCCGTCCGCTTTGATACGACGGTCACGAGGTCGTGATACATCTTTATCGACCCGGATGGATGAAATGCTTGTTTGTGTGCTTCCTAGAACTGCTGCCGAAGTCTGCAATATCTGGAACACACACACGCCCTCAAATCTTAGCACCCGTGGTGCTACCTCGAATGGACTCTTCCTCCACGAAGAAGCGTATCGTCTGCGGGTCGTACTCGGATCCTCAGCTGTCGCCTCTTCACCTCGCCGGCGATGGAAGACTCGGCAACCTCTCGAACTTCGAACCCCACTACTATCGAGAATCAATCAATCGGACTCCAGGCTCGCTAGGCGATGTAACTTCGCGGACCGTACCCTCCTCTGCTGTTGCGCCTCGATAGACTACCCGTGACCTACGACTAAGGGCATACGCCCTTACATTGGCCTTCCCGGGTGGTATAGGATATCGACTTCATAATACTTGAGTAGCTCTAACCACGTCTCTATCGTAAGTTCGGCTCCTGCAGGTGAAGATATCTTTGGAGGCTCTTGTGGTATGTGTAAATATCACATGAACTCCATACAAATAATGTCTCCGAATCTTGGCGTGAATCACATTTGCGACTCTAAGTCATGTGTGGGGTAGTTCTTCTCATGCTTCTTGAGTTGTCGAGATCATAAGCTATAACCTTGCCTGCGCATCAACACACATCGGCCGATGCGGCGCATCGCGATAAACCACATGGCCGTGCGGACTTAGGCGGCGGTCGTCAACCTCTCGCCCGGTAACTAGAAGCCCTCCTCACAAGCGTCCGTCGGCTGAAACTTGCGCCTTACGAGTCGACTTAGTCAAAGTCTTTGAAATAAAGCAAACTTCTCTGAACCTCAGATAATACCTGCGAGGCCCGAGAAAGTTGCGCACCTGCAGCCGGTGTAGTAGGTGCAGGCGAGTCCGACCGCCGATCTTAGTTGTATCCACCCGAATACCATGGCTGACAATGTGCCCTAAGAAAGCCACGAAGCCAACGAACTCGCCGAAAACTTGGCATATAATCGCTAGTCTGGAGAACTCAACACCGCCTCAAATGCTCCACGTCTCCTGCTCTGGCGAGAATAAACCAAGATGTCATCAATGAATATTATCACAAGCGTATCCAAAAATGGTTTGAACACTCGGTTCATCAAATCCATAAATCTTTGTAGGAGCATTGGTCAAGCCGAAAGACATGACCACGAACTCATAGTGCCGTCTGGGTCGAATGCGATCTAGGGACATCAGTCTCCTAACTCGCACTTTGATGGTAACGGTCGTAGGTCATTCTTGGAGAAGCATTTCACACCCAGCAACTGGTCGAAAAAATCGTCAATCTTGGGGAGGGGGTATCTGTTCTTAATAGTCACCTTGTTGGCACATGTAATCAACACCATGCGCGTCCCGTCCGTCCTTCTTCGCGAACAACACCGGCGCTCCCGGGGAGAAACACTGGAGTCGATGAAGCCGCTTCTCCGGCAAATCTCTCGGTGGTCCTTGACTCTCTCAACTCTGCGGGTGTCGTACGTATGGCGGAATGGATATCGGTCGGGTATCGAGCGAATATCAATGCAAAACTCTATCTCCTCTCGGGAGGATGCGGGAGGTCGTGCAGGAAACACGTCGGGAACTCTCGACTCTTTGGGCCGAATGAAGGTGCAGTATCTCGGCCTCGATATCAAATACCCGAATGAGATGGTAGATATACCCATACGCACCATCTTCACGGACTTGAGGTAAGAAATAAACCTACCGCCGGCGACACGGTGTTCCACTCCCGATATGGCTCCCGAAGCTGGGCGTACACTCTCTCCTACGGTCTGCGTTGGCGTGGCGGAGCTAGCCAATCCGTACCGTAATCACGTCGAAATCTGTCATATCAACTCTATCAAGTCGGCTAGGTCGGCGGCGCATATAGTCATTGGGCAAGCCACATATACATTCGGCTACGCGAATCACCCGGCTGGCATAGCTACCTCAAAGGGTCTATGGACTCGGGCTCTATCCTATCCTACTAGCAATAAGGGAGATATATATGACAAGGTAGAACCGGATCTATCAAGGCATACACGTCATAACAAGAAGCGATAAGGTACGTGGCGACATCCGGTGATGCCTCTCGCAGTCTGGCGGTGGGCCGGGCATATATGCGATTACGAGGACCGTGGGCTGAGACGATGCCACGACCTGCTGCGCGACCTTTGGTCCATGAGTACCACGCCCTCGGGGTGAGTAGCGTAGGAGATGAAGTGTTATACCCGTATTTCGGAGTATATGCGTGAGGCGTGCGTATAAAAGTTTAAGCCTTAAGTTAGGCAAGGGCCAGAAAATTTTGTTCCTGACCCGAAAAGAATCGTTTTTAAATGACGTTTTACAAAACTTGCGAAGGAAAATTACGGCTATGTCATTTATAATTTTTGCGGATTTTTAGAGATGAAATATTTTGGACCAACAAGAGGCGACACTTGTCACCTCAGTGAAGCGATCAGTGGCGGGTGGTGCCCATTTCGTGGCATGTTTTATGGCCTAATCCATGGGTCAATGTTTGTGAGGGAATTGTGGAGTAGGGTTAGGGTGCACTTGGGTAAATCTTGGCCCTCCACTTGCCCCCCACCTGGCTTGATCATGGCCATTGGTTTCCCTATAAATACCCACACAGAAGACTTCCGTCTAAAATAATTTCTAAAGTCTTGAAATCCTCCCTCCCTTGTAGTTAAGCTCTCGTCCAGAGCTCCCACTTCCCCCTTTGAGTGGCCCTTGGCGAACCAAACCCCCTCTTGGGTTGTCTCGTATAAATACACCCCCCCCCCTTGGTAGAAAAGTATTCTCCAAGTATTGTTACTATTCCAAAATACCTTAGCCTTATACATTGTTGTATTCCAAAGTTACCTCTATACATAGAGCCCAGAAATACTACCTTATGTCCTTTTAGTCTCAAACCGAAACCCTAAGGAAAATCTTCATAGCCGGTTGAAGTATTAAGAAGAAATTGCGTAGAACTTCTAAGGGTTGTTTGGAGCGGGTTGGAGCGCCCATAGTAGGAGCTAAACGTTGCTCAGGATCGACATTTAAACTTGGATAATTTTGGGCTTATCGAGGTAAATATCTTGTCTCCCTATTGTAATTAAGTTTACATACTATTGAAGTATAAGAATTAAGTATAAGTTATATACAAGGAAGGTATATAAGAAGGGAATTGAACTGTACTTACATAGGACTATATTTACAGTAGACTTGTGAAGTTTGACGGGTAAGGAAGTGTTGCCCAATTTTCCGTAGAATCTTGTATCTAGATTTATTCTACCGAGTAGTCTAGACATTGATAGACTTGTATAACCATTATAGGTTGAAATCTTTGCGAGTAGCGTATTCTACTCGAGAAGGGTGGAAAAGGCTAGCGGACTCTGATGCTTTGGAGCTATTTGCTAATAGTCGATAATCGTCGCGGTATGTGATTCTTCCTATACTCTTGGGCATGATATTTTAAAGTATATATATAGTGCGGTGAGCGTCGTGTGTTAGCGAGCGTAGTTTTACGGAAATGTCTTTTGACTTAAGCATGAATAATAAGAATCTGAAGTATTTCAAAAGAATTAAGAAACCTTTTTGAAAGAAGAGTAATACTTGGTTTGGAATCTTAAGAGTTATACTAGCTTTATGGGAAGTTAGGTATAACGGCTTAAGAGAGATAAAAAGAACGGTTTATTGTTTTTAAGAAGTTAAGAGACTTAATCTTAAAAGATAAGAGACTTGACTTATTATTAATATGAATTTTGTTAAAAAGGTGTGAAACCTCATTCGTGAGTAATGAGTACTTGTTTTTAAAAGGAATAATGTTTCTTGATTCGGAAATCAGAATAAGTATCGAACAAACCACAGCAGCGCTAATAAAGGGAAATGTATTGACTATTAATGTATTATTAAAACCAGTAGAAACCTCCATCTGCATAGAAGCTAAGAGGAGACAAAATGATATTACATTTCCTAGATCATGGCAGCTTTAATAAGATTGTTATAAACAAGAATAACCTACTCACATATAAGGCATATGTTTCTCAAATTGTTTTAAAGGAGAATTATATCATTAAGTGATTAAAACTATGAACTACGAAACCTTTCGAAAATGAGAAACTTGAGTATTTGAAATTAGGCAAACTTGAACGTTTGGAAAGAATATTGTTACTTGATTTTACAAAGAGAAGTGTTTTGATTTACTTAAGAAGATAGTCACTCTATTTTTATACTCACGGTATTGTGTGACTTTTGTGAAAAAGCAGATCTTTTAAAGAGTTAATGTATGAAGTACTTTGGGGATAAAAACCCGAACTTGTTAATCATAAAGTAGAAAGTACCTTGTGTGAATAACTTGATTGTGTTGGTTTGTGATAGCCTTGTAATACTTCCTTGTTGATTTGATAATTAAACATGTTAGGATGCTACATGTGTTAGTGTCTTGTGATATGCGTGTAAAGGGGTTTCCACTTGTTGTGCTTATGTTGTCTAACGGTGGCCGTTATGCTAGTATTACATCACTCGCCTCTTGACATGATTAGGGGTTAAGGCGCCCTCCGTCGCGGGGTAGACTCGGTGATGCAGGACCGTGATTCGAGAATACCTCATGCGGGTCGGGGACTATCTTGCGGGCTACGAGGTTCGGGTTAGTGTGCGGCCCTTGTGGTCATGCGGTCTATGTGGCCATGCCCTGCGAGTCGGGGCGTTGCGGGAGTAGCTACCCTCGATGCGAGAATACCTCATGCGGGCCGTTGGGTGGCCTATGCGGGCGGCGGGAAGTTCGAGACTAGGCAGCGCGCATTAGATCTTTGCGGCGAGTGGCGGCCGATCGTGTGGCGGTGCAGGCGAGATCTCGTAATCTGATTTATGGCCACTGTTAGTGCTGTAGGTTTTAGTAGTCGTCTATCTTTGTCACGACCGATCCGGGCAGTGGCCCGGTGCACCGGGCACCTGGTAATCTGACATCGAGAGAAAACGGCGGAAAATAAAACATAAACATGAAACAAGATATATGATCATAAAAGCAGGCTGACCAAAAGCGATTTGCCTTACGTATATAAACATAAAACGAGCAGTTTAATCCTTTTTACAACCACCGCCCGCGATTACTACAGACCTCTAAGATTTACAACAACCGTGGCGGGACGGGGCCCGCCGTACCACGAATGTACAAGAACCTGCAACTCGGGGAACACATACCAAAGAATAAGCCTCGGAGAAAGCGGAGCTTCCAATCTGTTGAAATGTGATCCTATGGCGAGGATCCCTAGATGTACTCTACTGCGGCGTGAGCGGCCCCGAAGAAGTCGATCTACAATTACCAAGTATGTGGCGTAAAAATCGTAAATGAAATCATACTAGTCTAAATAAAGCGGGAGACGTATGATAACCAAACTCTGATTCGCGTATAAAGCGATCATGTCGATCGAGGACTCGCGCCTCAGTCATCGCTCAAATATAACTATGGGTCTCGCGCCCAACATCAATCATGTTCGCATCGTGGCTGCGTGCCGGAGTCTGCATCGGTGTAGACGTGTCGTGATGCAGCAATAATAACAATGCCCGTAGCGCGTGCCGGAGTGCATCGGTGTAGAACCGTCCGTATGACGTGCAACAATATCTTGGGTGATCAACCGCGCGTAGCCGCGCCCGAGTGCGCCGGTGTAGGCATGTCCGTATAACCACAATAACAATATATCGGTGTCAACCACATCGCGTGGCCACGTGCCGGTCTGCCGGTGTAGGCATGTCCGTATAACCACAATAACAATATATCGGTAATCAACCACTGTCGCGTAGCCACGTGCCGGAGTCTGCGTCGGTGTAGACATGTCCATGTGACATCAACAACAATATACCGCGACCAGCGAGCTATCGCAAACAAGCTCAAGCAAATTACCATACTTACAGACTTTTATAAAAGATCCACTCCTTCCCGAAGTCACGATATCAACACTTGCACAACAAAGGCTATCACAACAAGCATGGCGAGTTACACAACAACAAGCATAGGCAAGTTACACACAACACAAGGTACTTCCATTTTCGTATCAAAGTGCGGGTTTTAACCTAAGTACTACGTCGTTAACTCTTTTTAAAGGATCAGTTTCTTTGCGAAAGTCACATAATACAGTAGCGTAAAAATAGAGTGACTATCTTTTAAGTAAACCAAAATACTTCCCTTTGTAAAATCAAGTAACAACATTATTTTCCAAGCGTTCAAGTTTGCCTAATTTCAAATGCTCGAGTTTCTCATTTTAGAAAGGTTTCATAACTCATAGTCTTAATCTCTTTTAAACCAAGTGAGTAACATATGTCTTGTCGTGGTAGTTTATTCTTGTTTACAACAATCTTATTCTGTGACCATGATCTAGGAAATGTAATACAATTTTGTCTTATCTTAGCTTACATGCGGATGGAGGTTTCTCTTGGTTTTAATAACAATTTGTTATTTGTCAATACACTTTCCTTTATTAAGCGGCTTTGTGGTTTGTTCGACACTTATTCTCATTTCCGAAATCAATAAAACATTATTCTTTTTAAAACCAAGTACTCATTACTCGCGAATGAGGTTTCACAACACCTTTAACAAAATGTTAATTACCAAGTAAAACAAGTTAAGTCTCTTATCTTTCAAGATCAAGTCTCTTAACTTCTACAATCAATAAACCAATCTTTTACCTCGTAGAGTCGTTATAACTAACTTCCCGTAAAGCTATTATAACACCACATGTTTTAAACCAACCAACTCATTTAGCACGTATGCGTCTACCATACTACATAGTTTACAAAGCATCATGCTAGAAGGATAGGAAGAGGTTCACATACCTCGCGACGATTATCGACAAAAAAGCAAAAGCGCTCGCGATCTGTAACGGCTGGCCGTTTCCACTCTTAGTAGAATCGCTACTCGTAGTACTTCCACATAAGGCGCGGCGTCTATTAACTTCTAACACTTGCGGTTCCATATTCTCTGAGAAAATTCGCGGCACCTCCCCACTGCAGCGTAAATCTCTCTCGATCGAGTGGCTACAGCCAACGAGGTTTATCGTCTAGGGCGTATACAATTTCTACTATCTGATAATACCACAAGTCTCTTTATGTCTGATCTATGTAATTCTGATTCGATTCTCTTCTTTAAATTGGGCTTAAGTCAAAAGACATTGCGCATGGCTATGTTGATTCTATATATAGTATCTTCAACTATATAATCCTACAACATGTAATTTCCAATTACAATAAGGGACAAGAATATTTACCTCGATAAGCCCAAAATTATCCAAGTTATAAAAGTCGATCTGAGCGAGGTTTAGCTCTACTCAGTGCGCTCGATCCGCTCAACAACCCTTAGAAGTTCTAACCAGCCTACTTAAATCTTGACCAACTATGAAGATTTCCTTAGGGTTTCGGTTTGAGACTAAAGGACAAAGGTAGTATTTAGGACTCTACGTATAGAGGTAACTTTTGGAATACTACAAGGTAAAGGCTAAGGTATTTTGGGCATTACAACAATACTTGGAGGTTTTCAATACCACAAAAGGGGGTATATGTCTGAAACAACTAGGCTAGGGGTACCCCTCGGCTGAAACACTACGAGGGGAGGGTACCTCTGCCACAAGGCCACTCAAGGGGAGGGTGTGGCGGACGAACACAACAAGAAGAGGGAGGAGATTTCAAGACTTGGAAACATTTGTGGATGAATGAAGTCTTCACAAAGGGAGGGGTATTTATAGGGAAGCCAAGGGCCAACGATGGACAAGATCGAGCCATGTGCAAGGCAAGTGTAAGGCCTTGATCAAGCCAAGTGCACCTAACCTACTCCACAAAACAAGGCACCAAGCAAGCCGTAAAACAAGGCACAAAACAAGGCCAAAACAAGGAGCGATTGGCCTGAGCAGTGACCAACCGGCCATCCACATCGCCCACGAGGGTGACAAGTGTCACCTCTCGTTGGCCCAAAATGTTCGTCGCTCGGAAAAATCATAAAAATACAAAAGCGACATGGCGGAATATTTCCTCATGAAGCTCTGTAAAGCGTTTAGTCGGCGACTCTGTCGGGTGTTGTGCACAAATTTCGAACCTATGCCAAACTTTAAGTCTCAAATTTTTAAATGCGTGCGTCTCACGTACATACTCTGGAAATACGGGGTATAACATATGCCTTCATACTTACCCCGTATGGTTTTTTATGACACAGGTGGGACCTGGTGTTCATATGTGTTCCTTGGTGCTTTTATATCATAGACTGCCGGCAGTGAAGAAGGTATTCCACGGGCATGATTGATGTTGTGGGCGTGAGACCCATAGTTGTATTTAAGTGATGACTTTGAGGGCGTGAGTCCCTGACTTGACATGACTGCTTATTTATTGTGAACTGTAGTTTGGTTATCATACATGTCTCCTGCTTTATATAGACTACTATGATTTCATTTATAATATTTTCAGTTTCACATACTTGGTACCTATTATCTTGACCTCGCCCGAGGCTGCGTTCATCTGCGGTAGAGTACACCGTGTTGATCCTCGCTCTTGGAGTCCTGATTCAGCGTTTGGGAAGCTCCGTTTCTCGGAGGCTTATCGGTGGTATAGTCCTGTTCTTTGTAAGTGCTTACATTCGGGGTATGGCGGGGCCACTGTCCGCCATTGTTTTCATATCATTCTTATAGAGTGCATGAAATGCTGTTGTGGGCAGAATTGTAAAGGGATATGCTGTTCTAGTTGTTATATATATATATGCCAAAGGCAACTTTTCTCGAATAAGCTGTTTTACACTTCACTTTATTCATATCTTGTTTTATATTCGTGATTACTACGATGTATGGCTACTTGGGTGCGGGGTAAGGCACGATCACGGGCGAGGTTGGTCGTGACAAAAGTGGTATCGAGCGATTAATCCTCGAGAAAGTGTCTGATGTATCTAGTAGAGTCTTGATTATCGGTGTGTTGTGCACCACGCGATAATCGAGAGGCTATAAGATATTTAGGATTAGTTTCCATTCTTCTCACTCTGAGATCGTGCTTAGAAAGGCATGTTATAAGTTGGACCCTACAACGTATTTCTTTCCACCTACCGGTATGCCTCGCGTAAAGCGGCCGAACCCAGAAGGGCAAAGCGGCCGAGGAGGCTGCGAGTAAACACGAGAGATTCTGAGGGCCTGAGCCAATCATCACGAGGTGGTGCTTACGTTCGGGGGATTACGCTCGTCGCTAGCCCAGTGAGTTTAGCAGTGGCGGCGGTTCCTCTGCGGCCATGATATTTGAACCTTGATTCCACGGCCGAGCGAGAATATAGAGTGCCGATATATCACGGGTCTTGATGACTATCTAAGAGGGTTGTGCAAGTAGCTCTTGATCGAGCTTGAGCATGGCACGTATGCGGGCTTATGCAGCGGGCGGGCGTGAGATCGGCGGATTAACGAATCGTGAGAAGAGAGCGAACAACGAGGTCGCTTTGGTAACTTTGGCGAATCGCCTCGCGAGAATGAATATGCGCCTCCGCCCGGTGCAGTGGTCCTCGCGGGGTTCGGGGCGTTCGGGGTATGCGGAGTTGGTGAGAACTCGGGGCTTAGGTTCCGCGGCTACGTAGGTTCCGGCCGGCGGATTGAGTTTTCTCGGTGTTCCGCGGTGTGGCGGGCGTCGTCGGGAATGTCGTCTTTTAGTTGGTACTTGTTTTACTTGCGGCCAGCAGGGCCATTTTTTTTTTGCGAGAAATTTGTCAGGCGAGTTGTACGGATATAGAACTCGACGCCGGGATCGGTGGCTGGTTCGTCACCTTCCCAGCTATCGCCCAGCGAGGCGGGATTGATTAGAGCGACAAAGGGAGTGAAGTTGTAGATCTGAGTAGATCCTTAACCCTCTAGAGATTTGTACGTATGATAAGATGAGTATGCCTTAAATGTTATATTAATTGTGCTTATAAATCATGGTTAGTTAACCAGGTAAGATTGGGGATAAGGAAAGTGTGAGCCTTAGAGTTTTATACGTAGAGACCTTAGAGGTAAGGCCATCTCGAGTAAAAGATGTATGTTTATGTTTGACCCTTATCGGAGTGCATAGTACCGTGAGATATGTTTGTGTGATAAGTCCGAGTGGTATGAAATGAAAGAGGGTAGTTGAGCTAAGAAGACCACTAGGTTTTCGTGACTCGATGAGAGATTGTTAGGATCGGGAGCAAGAGTTTTCTTGCGATAGCGGGAGGGTTGCGGACGATTGCGGGTCAAACCGCGGCTTTGCATTGTGGTGGGGTCAGTTCGGGGTGGTCGCCGGTGGTGAGTCACGAGGGTGTTAGGCCCAAGTTTGGTTAACAGTGTCTGAGTTCGTGGATGCGTTCGACCGATGGTCGGGCGATGAGTCGCCCGTCTTGTCTTTCGGTCGGGGCCGTTTACTCGGCGAGAGGTTATGCGTGATGTTATGTCGAGAAAGGTTGTAAGGCTGCACGATGTGCCTACTTTCACCCTATGATGACGGTGGAGCCAGTTCTGACTATTTCTTTTGGAAGTTTTACGAGCGGGGTTAGGATCTCAGTGAGTCTCGATGCTCGCGTTCGCCCTCGGGCGGTGTTTGGATTTGAGGGTAGTTGTGAGGATGGTTGCCTCTGTTGAGGAGTGTTTTAATAGCTACCATTTCGGTATTGAATGTCGCTTTATGGCGCTTGTAGGGCGGAAGTGTAAGTTCTTGGTCGATTGGTTCGATGTCGGCAAGGTTCGGATAGTTGGTTCATACTTGTTTGGCGGGATGGGGATAGGGTGAAGCTTATCGAGAAGAGGTTATTGGCGGCTCGAGTCAGCGAAGTCGTGCGAATGTCTGCGACAGCGGCTTGGAGTTGAGGTTGGCGGTGGGTCTTCTTGAAGGTACCACCGGAATGGGTGTGGCGAGTTTTAGAAAATAGAGGAAACATGGCAGAGTACTTTGGGCCACTTTGGATCATTTGAAGAGTAGGCGGTCGCTATAGGTTAGCATTGTCGTCAGGCTTAGGAAGCGATCGTCCGGTCTTTCATGTTGTTATGTTCGGAAAAGTATCGGAGATCCGTCAAGTGATCGATTAATGATGACCAAGTTGGAGATAGTAACCAGATTTGGAAAGCGATACGATAGAAATGTAGTAAGTTATGAGAAAGAGTTGAGTGAGCGAGAAAGTGCGTCGAGTAAGGAAGAAGCGAGCATGTGTTAAGAACATAAAAGTGATCATTTCGTTTGTAAAGAAAAGGTGCGAAGGAGTATCTTTTAGCCGCTTGGGTGGGAGCTTTTGTAGTAATGGAGGTGGTTCCTCGTGGACTTGGATTAAGTATTTGCGGGTGCTTTACGTGGCGGTGTGGCATGATTGTTTTAAGTAAGTATAGCGATGAAGACTATCTTTGGCGCATGTTAGTTTTGAGAATTAGAAGGAACATTCGGAATGAATGTTTCTAAGGAAGGGAGAATGTTATACCGTATTTCCAGTATATGCGTGAGGGCGTGCGTATAAAAGTTTAAGCCTTAAGTTAGTCGAGGGCCAGAAAATTTTGTTCACAACCCGAAAGAATCGTTTTTTATGAAGCGTTTTATAAAACTTGCGAAGGAAAATTACGGCTATGTCGTTTATAATTTTTGCGGATTTTTAGAGATGAAATATTTTGGACCAACAAGAGGCGACACTTGTCACCTCGAGTGGCGATCAAGGTGGCGGGTGGTGCCCGTTTCGTGGCATGTTTTATGGCCTAATCCATGGGTCGATGTTTGTGAGGAATTGTGGAGTAGGGTTAGGGTGCACTTGGGCAAATCTTGGCCCTCGACTTGCACTTGGCTTGATCATGGCCGTTGGTTTCCTATAAATACCCACACTTTGAAGACTTTTCATCCTAAAATAATTTCTAAAGTCTTGAAATCCTCCCTCACTTGTAGTGAAGCTCTCGTCCAAAGAGCTCACTTCCCACTTTGAGTGGCCACTTGGCAGACCACAACCACTCTTGAGTTGTCTCGTATAAATACACCCACATGGTAGAAAAGTATTCTCCAAGTATTGTTACTATTCAAAATACCTTAGCCTTATACCTTGTTGTATTCCAAAGTTACCTCTATCGTAGAGCCGAAATACTACCTTATGTCCTTTTAGTCTCAAGCCAGAAACCACAGGAAAATCTTCATGGCCGGTTGAAGTATTAAGAAGAAGTTGCGTAGAACTTCTAAGGGTTGTTGGAGGCGGGTTGGGCGCCAGTAGGAGCTAAGCGTTGCTCGGGATCGACATTTAAACTTGGATAATTTTGGGCTTATCGAGGTAAATATCTTGTCTCCTATTGTAATTAAGTTTACATACTTGAAGTATAAGAATTAAGTATAAGTTATATACAAGGAAGGTGTCACGACAGTTAGGACGTGTGGTGCCTTACCGGGCACCTAGTGATACAACATCGAGAAAACCGTGAAATAAAAAACCTTAAACATGAAATGAGAGACATGATAGATAAGCAGGCCAACCAAGCGGTTGCCTTGGTATATATACATAAAAACCGAGCAGTTATCCTTTTTACAAAACCGCTTCCCCAGCGATTGCTCTGAGACCTCTAAGATTTTTTCAGCAATGACGGGACGGGGCCGCCATACCACGAATGTACAGAGACTACAACTCGGAAACCTGCAAAGATAAGCCTCAGAAGGAGCAGACTTTCAACGGCTGAAATGTGATCCTAGGCGAGGACCCGCGATCGATGTACCTCTACTGCGGCGGCATGAGCGGCCCGAAGGAGGTCGATCTGGCAGTACCAAGTATGTGAAGCGTAAAATCACGTAAATGAAATCATAGCGATCTATATAAAGCGGGAGGCATGTATGATAACCAAACTACGATATCTGACATATAAGCGATCATATTAAGTCGGGGACTCGCCTCCAAATCATCACTCGTGCGTGGAATTCCTTGCTCACGTGGCGATCTATGATATGATATCAACAAGCGGCAATCCAAATGGGAGCATACGTGCGCTCGCATCGTGTCGATATGTCGAAGGAAACAATAAAACGGCATTCCAAATGGAAACATGCGTGCGCTACGCATCGTGTCGATATGCCCAAGGAAACAATAAGCGGCATTCCAAATGAAACATACTCGTGCGCTACGGATCGTGTCGATATGCCCGAAGGAAACAATAAGCGGCATTCCAAATGGAAACATGCGTGCGCTACGCGTCGTGTCGGTATGCCCAGGAAACAATAAGCGATATCAAAATGGAAGCATGCGATGCGGCTACGCGTCGTGTCGGTATGTCAGCGATTAGCAAAAGTAACACAATCAGCGAGGAGCGTGCGGTGGAATTTCTCGTCACTGCCGGCGCGTCGAGTAAGTTCTCAACAAGTCAGCGACCCTCCGAGAGCGCGGTAGTATAGAAACACAATTCTTGCACAACAAAGGCTATCGCGACAAGCGTAGGCAAGTTTCACAACAACAAGCATGGCGAGTTTCCGCACAACAAGCATGGCGGGTTTCCGCGACAACAAGCGCGAGCGGGTTTCACAACAACTCAAAGTACTTTCATTTTATGCCAAGGTCGGGTTTTAACCTAAAGTACTACGTCGTTAAATTCCTTTTAAGAGATTCATTCTTTTTATAAAAGTCACCCGATACGTAGTATAAAATAGAGTGACTTACATCTTTTAAGTAAACCAAAACAACTTCCATACTTTATGTTTTAAACCATTTTAAGACAATATGATGCCTTCTTTTCCCTAAAGTTCGGTTGCCTAATTTCAATTACACAAGTCTCTTTTTAGAAAAGTTTCATAGTTGATGTCTTAATCTCTTTTAAAACAATTGAGTAACATATGCCATGGCGAGTAGGTTATTCTTGTTCATAATCAACCTTATTAGCGACCGTGATCTAGAAAATGTAATATCATTTTGTCTCGTCTTAGCTTATGCGGATGGAGGTTTCTCTTGGTTTTAATAATACTTAATTATTGATACATTTTCCTTTATTAGCTGCGGATGGTTTGTCGATACACGTTACGATTTCGAAATCGATAAAACATTATTCCTTTCAAAAACCAAGTACTCATTACTCGCGAATGAGGTTTCACACATCTTACAACATTGAATCAATTTAATTAAGTTAAGCCCCTTATCTTATAAGATCACGTCTCTTAACTTCTAAGATCAAATAGCCGTTCCACTTTTTTTATCTCTTTTAGGCGTTATACCTAACTTTCCATAAAGCTAGTATAACTCTTAAGTTCTCAAAGCAGTATTACTCTTCTTTCAAAAGGGTTTCTTAATGAAAGACTTCAAGTTCTTTATCATCACACGTCAAGTCGATTATAACTCGAATCGATTTACGCTTTTAACAATCGCGGGCTTTTTCTTATCTACGTAAAGGCTGTTATAACCAACTTCCCATAAAGCGGTTATAACCGCTTTATGTTTTAAACCAATCAAATACATTTAACACGCGTCGTCTACCGTACTACATAGTTATACACATATCATGCTAGAAACGGATAGGAAGAGGTTCGCGTACCTCGCGGCAGTATCGACTAATAACAAAAGCGCTCGAAGTACTTCAAGCCGTCGGCTACTCCTTAAGCCACGTAGATCGCCACCGTAGTACTTGACCTATAAGGCCACAGTGACATTAACATCTAGATCTCATTGTTCCATATTCTGAGAAAATTGGCGGCCTCCCACATGGCGTAAATCTCTCTCTGTCGGTAGCTGCAAGCCAGCGGGGGTTTGCACGTCTAGCAGGGCGTGTACAATTCTACCAGCGATAATACTACACAAGTCTCTTGTGTCTGATCTATGTAATTACAGTTCATTTCTTTAAATTCGGGCTTAAGTCGCGAAGCATTGCAGTAAGTATTAATCGAGCTTAAGTCGAAAGACATTGCCGCACAATTATAATGTTGATAATATATATAGTATACTTCAACTATATATTCCTACAACATGTAATTCCCAATTACAATAGAAGGTCGAGAGTGTTTACCTCGATAAGCCCAAAATTATCAGGTATATATGTCGATCTGAGCGAGTTTAGCTCTACTCAGGCGCTCAATCCGCTCAAACAACCCTTAGAAGTTCTAACCAACTTACTTAAATACTTCAACCAAGTATGAAGATTTCCTTAGGGTTTCGGTTTGAGACTAAAAGGACAAAAGGTAGTATTTAGGGCTCTACGTATAGAGGTAACTTTGGGAATACTACAAGGTATTTGGGCTAAAGTATTTTGGGCATTAAAACAATACTAGGAGAGTATTTCTATACCACAAAGGGGTATTTATACGAGACAACTAGGCTGGGGTACCCGCCGGCGAGCTTGTGAGGGGAGGTGTGGTGGCTCGGCCAGCTCAGCTAGGAGGGGAGAGGGACGAAAAGCTCAAGCTAAGAGGAGTAGTTTGAGACTTAGATAGATTGCTCAATTTTGGATGAAGAAAGTTCATCAACTAAGGGGGTATTTATAGGTCAAGTGAAGGCCAACCGATGGCGAAGATGGTGCAGTGCAAGGCAAGTGTAAGGCGAATTAAGCCATGTGCAACCTTATCCATCTACACAAAATATCCTACTAACCCTTGACCACAAATTCAACACAAAAAGCGTGCCACTTAGCCCGTTTGCCGTCGACCTCTTTGATGTGAGGTGACACGTATCACCCTCGTTGATCCCAAATGTTCGTCTCTCGGAAAAATCCGCCAAAAATTATAAATGACATGGCGAATTTTCCCTACGAAAACTGTGGAAGCGTTTAGGTCGGCGACTCTAGCAGGGTGTTGTGTACAAATTTCGAATCTTGCCTATCTTAAGGCTCAAATTTTATCGTCGTCTTACGTACATACTCTGGAAATACGAGGTATAACATTCTCCTCGCCCGGAAACATTCGTCGAATGTTCCTTCTCAGGCGGATAACGATAGAGTTAACTTCTAATAAGTTGCCAGCGCCACAGGCCACGAAACACGCGTAAATACTTACGTCCGAGTCCGAAACGCCTCTAACATCGCAAACTTTTGTCACTTTGCGCGCGAGGTTCTAGTGTCGCTCGGCGACCCGACAAATTATGCGGATGCGTCGATTCACGAGGTCTAAAATATACATCCTTGCACCTTCTCCTTCACGAAATGATCATATCTATGCTCAATACATGCTCGCCTCTGCCGCTTACTCGTCGTACTCTTACCGCTGGCAGAACTCTTACAGTATCGTACCACACTAGTCAGCAACCATTTCCAACCGCGAGTCACTACCTCGAACTTGGTCATCTTACTAGCCTCGATCTTCCTTAAGGCCATCCCGAGGCCTTCGCGATCTGTACGGTCGAACACGCGCGAACTCATCGATGGTCAACTAAACTTGGGCCTAGCACCCTCGTGACCCTACCACTGGCGGGACCGCGGTGACCCTACCTAAATCCAAGACTCTGGGTTGATCTGCAACACGTCCTCGGCAGAGCATCATCCTGCCGACTCTCGTTTCTCGTCCGGAACAATCTTACCTCTACGGTCATGAAAGCTACCACTTCCATTTCACACTACCGGGGACTTATCACGCGATACATTACAGGCATAAAATGCACTCAAAGGATCGGCTTGCAAAAACTTGTACTCGAGCGGCCTTATATTTAAGGTCTCAGTTGTAATATTCTAGGGTTCATCATTTCCTCACCCTCGAAGCTTACCGCTTCTCGCTAACCACGTTCTACGTCACGTTTTAGCACAAAGCTATCTGAACATAACACTAATCCAACATCAATACATACAAAACTACAGAGGTTAAGGATATGCACGAAAGTAGGCGGTTGGAAGGACCGCTAAAGCTGAAACTTCCACGCGACCTCTAGTGGCCGCCGGTGTATGAACATCTGCTGGCTATGGAAGGTGAAGAACCCACAAGTGATCTCGTATTACGTGCTATCTACCCGGTCTTACCCACAGTGGACAGTTTCTCCCAAAATGGCCTGCTGTCGCATGTAAAACAAACTCCGGACTAGCGACACTCACCTGTGGAGTCTACCACGGCCAGTCAGCGAGGTAGGGGTGGCTTGGTGGCTAACACCCTGCTCTCCCGAAAATCTGAACCCGGAGCCACGACTGCTCACGAATACTCTGGATGCTCACGAAGATTGTGGAGGACCACTCTGTACTGGCGGAGGTGCATAACAAGTCTGCTGCTGCGGCGGTCCACCTCGAAAGTTACTAAAGGACCTGCTATTACGGCCTCCTGGCGACCTTGATCGTTTCGTCGATTTCTCGCTCCTGCCTCCAGTGCATAAGCTTTGTATGCGAGCGATGTCCGTGCCGGTTGAAGAGCTACACGAACAACTCTCTGCTAGGTAATCGCCGAGCCACCTGTAACATATCGGTGCACTCGATCCTCATACTAGCCACTAATGCGGGGGCGTCTGGGCGATGGTCGAACTCCACATTGTACTCGAGCCGTCGCGTTACGCGCAACACCCAAAAATCGCCGGCGAGCCCTCATAAATGTGGAGGCAAGAAGTGTGCAAGAAATGCCTTTGAGAACTTCGTCCCGTAAAGCGGAAGTGCACTCTCCCGGGGCGGCTCGCGAATCAAACCAATCATTGCGGTATCACGCGGCCGATGCGAACCTAGGACAGCGGCTCGGTCTCCGTGCCTTGATCACTCTCGCGATCGGCGTAGCTGCCGGATGAACTCACGTGGATCATCCTCGGGCCTCGACCCGTAAAACTACGGAGGTTACATCTCGAGAAAATCCGTAATCTCAAGCCATGCGCTCGGGGTGAACTACGGGTGCTCTTGGGTGAGGCTGCTGCGTCGATCTATCCTCGTATGCAGCCTGACCACGGCCGTGGCGAGCCGTCTCGCGTAACCCGTGTCCTGCCCGGCTGTGGGTGGAGGCTCAGTATTGCGGTCTCTGTAGAGGCTGCCATTGCTACTCGTATCTTCCTCTGCCTTGCCGCCACGGGCGGGTTGCCTGCAGCGGAGGCATGGCGGTAAAAGCGAGATCGTCGGAGGGTCGACTTACAACACGGCTACTGCACGATCTCGAGAATGAGAAGAATGGAAACCAATCCTAAATGTCCTATAGCCTCACGATTATAGATGTGGTGCCTGCACACGCGATAATCAGACTACTCTGAACACGATGCGTAGACACTTTCAGAGACTAAGCGCTCACGATACCACTTTTGTCACGACCGTTCGGGCGTGGTAGTGCTACCGGGCACCTGGTGATCTGACATCGAGAAAACCGGCGGAAATAAAAAACCTTAAACATGAAATGAGAGACATGATAGATAAGCAGGCCAACCAAGCGATTTGCCTTGGTATATATACATAAAAACCGAGCGATTATCCTTTTTACAAAACCGCTTCCGCAGCGATTACTCTGGACCTCTAAGATTTTTTCAGCGTGATGGCGGGGCGGGGCCGCGTACCACAGATGTACAGAGACTACAACTCGAAACCTGCGAAGATAAGCCTCAGAAGAGCGGAGCTTTCAACCATTTGAAATGTGATCCTAAGGCGAGGACCCGCGATCGATGTACCTCTACTGCGGCATGAGCGGCCCCAGGAGGTCGATGCAACAGTACCAGTATGTGAAGCGTAAAAATCGTAAATGAAATCATAGCGATCTATATAAAGCGGAGGCATGTATGATAAGCAAACTACGATATCTGACATATAACGATCATATTAAGTCGAGGACTCGCCCTCCAAATCATCACTCGTGCGTGGAATTCCTTCCGCATGGCCGTGATCATGATATGATATCAACAAGCGGCAATCAAATGGGAGCATACGTGCGCTACGCATCGTGTCGGTATGTCGAAGGAAACAATAAGGCGGCATTCCAAATGGAAACATGCGTGCGCTACGCGTCGTGTCGATATGCCCGAGGAAACAATAAGCGGCATTCCAAATGAAACATACGTGCGCTACGCGTCGTGTCGATATGCCCAAAGGAAACAATAAGCGGCATTCCAAATGAAACATGCGTGCGCTACGCGTCGTGTCGATATGCCGAAGAAACAATAAGCGATATCAAAATGGAAGCATGCGTGCGCTACGCATCGTGTCGGTATGTCAGCGATTAGCAAAAGTAACACAATCAGCGAGCGTGCGGTGGAATTTCTCGTCAGCTGTAAGCGCGTCAGTAAGTTCTCAACAAGTCAACCGACCTCTCGAGAGCGCGGTAGTATAGAAACACAATTCTTGCACAACAAAGGCTATCGCGACAAGCGTAGGCAAGTTTCACAACAACAAGCATAGGCGAGTTTCACAACAACAAGCATGGCGGGTTTCACAACAACAAGCGCGACGGGTTTCACAATGACTCAAAGTACTTTCATTTTATGCCAAGGTCGGGTTTTAACCTAAAAGTACTACGTCGTTAAATTCCTTTTAAGAGATTCATTCTTTTATAAAAGTCACCCGATACGTAGTATAAAATAGAGTGACTTACATCTTTTAAGTAAACCAAAACAACTTCCATACTTTATGTTTTAAACCATTTTAAGACAACCTGATGCCTTTCTTTTCCTAAAGTTCGGTTGCCTAATTTCAATTACACGAGTCTCTTTTTAGAAAAGTTTCATAGTTGATGTCTTAATCTCTTTTAAAACAATTGAGTAACATATGCCATGGCGAGTAGGTTATTCTTGTTCATAATCAACCTTATTAAGCGGCCATGATCTAGAAAATGTAATATCATTTTGTCTCGTCTTAGCTTATGCGGATGGAGGTTTCTCTTGGTTTTAATAATACTTAATTATTGATACATTTTCCTTTATTAACTGCGATGGTTTGTCGATACGTTCGATTTCGAAATCGGTAAAACATTATTCCTTTCAAAAACCAAGTACTCATTACTCGCGAATGAGGTTTCACATCTTACAACATTGAATCAATTTAATTAAGTTAAGCCCTTATCTTATAAGATCCGTCTCTTAACTTCTAAGATCAAATAGCCGTTCCTTTTTTTATCTCTTTTAGGCGTTATACCTAACTTTCCATAAAGCTAGTATAACTCTTAAGTTCTCAAAGCAGTATTACTCTTCTTTCAAAAGGGTTTCTTAATGAAAGACTTCAAGTTCTTTATCATCACACATCAAGTCGGTTATAACTCAAATCGATTACCTTTTAACAATCGCGGGCTTTTTCTTATCTACGTAAAGTGTTATAACGACTTCCCGTAAAGCGTTATAACCGCTTTATGTTTTAAACCAATCAAATACATTTAACACGTCGTCTGCCGTACTACATAGTTATACACATATCATGCTAGAAAGATAGGAATAGGTTCACATACCTCGCGGCAGTATCGACTAATAACACTCCAAGTACTTGACGTCTACTCCTTAAGCCCGTAGATCGCGCCTGCGTGGTACTTCAACCTATAAGGCCACTGGCGCTTATTAACATCTAGATCTCATTGTTCCATATTCTCTGAGAAAATTCGGCACCTCCCCACATGGCGGCGTAAATCTCCTCTATCGGTAGGCTACGAAGCCAACGAGGTTGCGTCTAACGGGCGTGTACAATTCTACCAGTAATACTACACAAGTCTCATGTCTGATCTATGTAATTCTGATTCATTTCTTTAAATTCAAGCTTAAGTCGCGAAGACATTGCGTAAGTATTAATCGGGCTTAAGTCAAAGACATTCTTGCGCGATTATAATGTTGATAATATATATAGTATACTTGACTATATATTCCTACAACATGTAATTCCCAATTACAATAGAAGGTCGAAGTGTTTACCTCGATAAGCCCAAATTATCCGAGTATATATGTCGATCTGAGCAAGGTTTAGCTCTACTCGTTCGCTCAATCCGCTCCAAACAACCCTTAGAAGTTCTAACCAACTTCTACTTAAATACTTCAACCAACTATGAAGATTTCCTTGGGGTTTCGGTTTGAGACTAAAAGGACAAAGGTAGTATTCAGGACTCTGCGTATAGAGGTAACTTTGGGAATACTACAAGGTATTTGGGCTAAAGTATTTTGGGCATTAAAACAATACTAGGAGAGTATTTCTATACCACAAAGGGGTATTTATACGAGACAACTAGGCTAGGGGTACCCATAGGCCAAGGCTTGAGGGGAGGGTGTGGTGGCTCTCGGCGAGCTCAACTAGGAGGGGAGAGGGACGAAAAGCTCAAGCTAAGAGGAGTAGTTTGAGACTTAGATAGATTGCTCTTTTTGGATGAAGAAAGTTCATCAACTAAGGGGTATTTATAGGTCAAGTGAAGGCCAGCTTGATGGCGAAGATGGTGCCAAGTGCAAGGCAAGTGTAAGGCCAAGATTAAGCCATGTGCAGCCTTATCCATCTACACAAAATATCCTACCTAACCCTTGACCACAAATTCAACACAAAAGCGTGCCGCAACAGCCCGTTTGCCGTCAACCTCTTCGATGTGAGGTGACACGTGTCACCCTCGTTGATCCAAAATATTCGTCTCTCGGAAAAATCCGCCAAAAATTATAAATGACATAGCGGAATTTTCCCTACGAAAGTTGTGGAAGCGTTTAGTCAACGACTCTAGCAGGGTGTTGTGTACAAATTTCGAATCTTGCCTATCTTAAGGCTCAAATTTTATCGTCGTCCTTACGTGCATACTCTGGAAATCTGAGGTATAACGGAAGGTATATAAGAAGGAATTGAGCGTACTTACATGGGAGTATTTCTGATGAACTTGTGAAGTTTGTGGGTAAGGAAGTCTTGATTTTAGTAGAATCTTGTATCTAGATTTATTCTACAAGTAGTCTAGACATTGATAGACTTGTATAACCATTATAGGTTGAAATCTGCGAGTAGCATATTCTACTCGAAGGGTGGAAAAGGCTAAGCGGGACTCTGATCTTTGGAGCTATTTGCTAATAGTCGATAATCGTCGCGAGGTATGTGATTCTTCCTATACTCTTGGGCATGATATTTTAAAGTATATATATATGATGCGGTAGGCGTCGTGTGTTAAGCGAGCGTAGTTTCTGGCAATGTCTTTTGACTTAAGCTGAATAATAAGAATCAGTATTTTAAAAGAATTAAGAAACCTTTTTGAAAGAAGAGTAATACTTGGTTTGGAAGCTTAAGAGTTATACTAGCTTTATGGGAAGTTAGGTATAACGGCAGAAGAAGATAAGAAGCAGTTTATTGTTTTTAAGAAGTTAGAGACTTAATCTTAAAGATAAGAGACTTGACTTATTATTAATATGAATTTTGTTAAAAGGTGTGAAACCTCGTTCGTGAGTAATAGTACTTGTTTTTAAAAGGAATAATATTTTCTTGATTTGAAATCGAATAAGTATCGAACAAACCACGGCGGCGCTAATAAAGGAAATGTATTGACTATTAATGTATTATTAAAACGATGAAACCTCGTCTGCGTAAGAAGAGAAGACAAAATGATATTACATTTCTAGATCATGGCGACTTTAATAAGATTGTTATAAACAAGAATAACCTACTCACATATAAGGCATATGTTTCTCAAATTGTTTTAAAGGAGAATTATATCATTAAGTGATTAAAACTATGAACTCTGAAACCTTTTGAAAATGAGAAACTTGAGTATTTGAAATTAGGCAAACAAACGTTGGAAAGAATATTGTTACTTGATTTTACAAAGAGAAGTGTTTTGATTTACTTAAGAAGATAGTCACTCTATTTTTATACTACGGTATTATTGTGTGACTTTTGTGAAAAAGCAGATCTTTTAAAGAGTTAATGTATGAAGTACTTTGGGGATAAAAACCGAACATTAATCATAAAGTAGAAAGTACCTTGTGTGAATAACTTGATTGTGTTGGTTTGTGATAGCCTTGTAATACTTCACTTGTTGATTTGATAATTAAACATGTTAGGATCTTTACGTGTGTTAGTGTCTTGTGATATGCGTGTAAAGGGGTTTCCCTTGTTGTGCTTATGTTGTCTAGCGGTGGCCGTTATGCTAGTATTACATCACTCGCCTCTTGACATGATTAGGGGTTAAGCGCCCTCCGTCGGGGTAGACTTCGGTGATGCAGGACCGTGATTCGAGAATACCTCATGCGGGTCGAGGGGACTATGCGGGCAACGAGGTTCGAGGTTAGTGTCGCGGCCGCGTGGTCATGCGGTCTATGTGGACATGCGGACTGCGAGTCGGGGCGTTGCGGGAGTAGCTACCCTCGATGCGAGAATACCTCATGCGGGCCATTGGGTGGCTATGCGGGTGCGGGAAGTTCGAGGACTAGGCGCGCGTTAGATCTTTGCGAGCGAGTGGCGGCGATCATGTGGCGGTGCAGGCGGATCTCGTAATCTGATTTATGGCCTGTTGAGTGCGTAGGTTTTAGTAGTCGGCTATGCCTTCGTACTTACCGTGCGGTTTTATTATGACACGGTGGGACACTGGTGTTCATGTGTGTTCCTTGGTGCTTTTATATCATATTGCCGTGATGAGGAAGGTATTCCACGGGCATGATTGATGTTGTGGGCGTGAGACCCATAGTTGTATTTAAGTGATGACTTTGAGGCGTGAGTCACGACTTGACATATTTGCTTATTTATTGTGAGCTGTAGTTTGGTTATCATACATGTCTCTGCTTTATATAGACTACTATGATTTCATTTCTGATATTTTGATTTCACATACTTGGTACTGTTATCTTGACCTCGCTTGAGTGCGTTAAATCTGCGCGGTAGAGTACACGATGTTGATCCTCGCTCTTAGGAGTCGCGATTCAGCGTTTGGGAAGCTCCGTTTCTCGGAGGCTTATCGATGGTATAGTCCTGTCGTTGTAAGTGCTTACATTCGGGGTATGGCGAACACTGTCGCCATTGTTGTCATATCATTCTTAGAAGTGCATGTAATGCTTGTTGTGGCGAATTGTAAAAAGGATATGCTTGTTCTAGTTGTTATATATATATATGCCAAAAACCTTTTCTCGAATAAGCTGTTTTACACTTCACTTTATTCATGTCTTGTTTTATATTATTGATTACTACGATGTATGGCTACTTGGGTGCGAGGTAAGGCACGATCCACGGGCAGGTTCGGTCGTGACATGAAGACGG
Organism: Przewalskia tangutica; assembly: GCA_029844215.1. Classification (NCBI taxonomy): domain Eukaryota; kingdom Viridiplantae; phylum Streptophyta; class Magnoliopsida; order Solanales; family Solanaceae; genus Przewalskia; species Przewalskia tangutica. The sequence goes on from CM056720.1 coordinate 72,433,158, forward strand.
CGAAGGACCATGGTGACCCACTACCATCCATGCGCCTGCAGTGGACGATCCCTCATAAAGTGACCGCCGACCCATGGCATAACAAACTCTAAAGTAGGACCCTGACTCGTAATGGGATCTCTGCATCAGCCAGCTGAGAGGGGGTGGTCTCGTCGGTTAGCACCTCTGCTACCGGAAATCCAGTCACTGGGGCCTGACACGCCCCGAATACCCTGGCTGCCCTGAAGACGGTGTAGGAGTGCTCTGAGCTGGCTGTGGTGCAAATCTAGTCTGCTGCTAAGACCGTCCACCACGAGCTACCAAAAGACCTGTAGTCACGGCCTTACCTGCTGCGATATCATCGACCCGCCGACCTCGCTTCTCACCCAGTGCATGAGCTGCGTGCGGGCAATGTCCATGCGGTGAAAACTACACCGAGCAAGAATCGCCAAATAATCATCTAGCCGGTGGCGTGGCGGTGCACTCGGTCCTCATATCTGCTTTACTAGCGAGGAAATATCGAGCCAACGAATTGAACTCAACGTTGTACTCCCGAACTGTGCGCCCTCTCTGTCTCAGCATCAAAAATCTGTCGGCCCGTGCTCTTGTTACACCCCGTAAATTCAAGGAGTAAGATAAGAACATACCAAGGAATATAAGAGTTGAAAGTTGATAGATAAGTTGACAAACATGTGTTGGACGGATTTTGAGTTTACCTTGGAGTGTTGTACCCCAGTTGTTAAGAGTTTCGAGGTGTTTAAAAGCCTAATATGTAGTTCGTTAAATTTAGATCCCAATGACAAACCGTTAAATCGATAGGACATCGGGGTCAAAAGTTATGGAAGTTTCAAGTTTGGTGCTTGTGACGGCGGCGATTTCAGTTCGAAGTGCAGCGCGGCGCCGGAATCTGAGCGCGCGGTTGTCTTGAAGTCCTTGGGGTTTCAGCCGCGGCCGCTGAATGCGAGGCATGGCGCGGAATCTGAAATATTCTCGGAAGTGGAAGCGCGGTGCGTGGCGGGGCATGGCGCCCAGGCGGGATTTTTCGCGATAAAGGGCAGAAAACAGGGGATATTTTGTTTTAAAACCTATGGGAGGGTGACAAGTGTCCCTCGTCCTTTTATCTGGAAGTGGTCCTATTTTAGGGCCAAGTCTTGGAAGACTTGGCCATTCCATTTCATTTCATTTGGAAACCCTCCCAAGAAAACCCTCTCCCTTCTTTCTAGTTTTTGGAAGAAAACCTAGCCTAAGAGGAAATTTTTGGAGTGGCGGCAAGAAGGAAAAGTGTGGGTAAACTTGTGGGAAGCGCTGGTGGGCGATTTTGACGGTAAGAGGTGGAAGAAAAAGGGGCTTTTGTGGGCTATTCCTTAAGGTAAAAGTTTCCCCTTGCTCTTGGTTATGAGCCTAAAGAACATTATATTTTAGTAGTATAGATGTGAGCCTAAAGGTTGTTATATTTTAGTAGTATAGATGTGAGCACTGAGAACATTATATTTTAGTAGTTTAGAATTGAGCACAGAGTGTTTTATTTGAATAGATTTGGATCTTGTTGTCTTGTTGAAGATGTCTAGGGCTAGATATCATGTTAGGCCTAAGAACTTGGATTGGAAAGAGTTGAAAGGGTTTAGGGTTGGTTTATTGTTGGCCAAGAATGACATGGAATTATTGGTTTATTTTGCATTATTGTGGGAGTTTGGTTATTGAATTCGACCTTAACAAGGTGGCAAGTTAGTAGAAACAAAGGAATGCAGTCAAATTGTCGTAGAATTTAGGGACTTTGCACTTAGTTACTCTACGTTGAAGCTAGAGTTTGATAGGCGTTTTATGACCCTTATAGGATTGAAGTACTACGGTGGCATATTCTACTTAAGAGCGATAGTCTTGTGGAGCATATTGCTAGCAAGTCGATAATCGTCGCGGTATGTGATTCTTCTATCCTCTTGACATGACTATTTGTAAAATATATAGTCTGCGGTAGGCCTTGCGTGTGTTAAAGGAATTTGATTTCCCTTTTGTGTCTTGACTTGATATGAAGTGTTAAGGGCCGTTGTGTGGAAATAGTATTAAAGTCTTATCAGTTAATGCTTGGTTTTCGGTGGTTAAAGAATGAGCCACTATTGGTCTCATAAAGGTTTATAGTGGTAATTGGTTGGTTTAAAACATAAAGTGTTATAACGACTTTATGGGAAGTTTGTTATAACCACTTTATGTAGCTAAAAGAATGGTTTGTTGATTTCAATAAGAGGCGTGACTTGTAATTGGCCTAAATGGTGTTGAAAAGTATAAAACCTAATTCGTGAGAAATGAATACTTGGTTTTTAAAGAATAACGTTACAAATTTGGAAATGGGAATAAGGAGCGAACAAGCCAATGCAGCGTCGATAAAGGAAAGAAGTAATGACAATTAATCATATTAAAACCAGTAGAAACCTCCATCTGCATAGAAGCTAAGATAAGACAAAATGGCATTACATTTCTAGATCATGTTTGCTCTAATGAGAATTATTGAAATCAAGTTTTGATCTTCTTAAAAATTCCAAAGTAAGGAATTCGATTTCTAAAAGAAAAGAGACTTAAGATTTGGAAGTGTTTTGTTTCAAAAGAAAGGCATGGTTTTGTCTTGTATTGTTTTAAAACATAAAGTGTTATAATAGCTTTATGGGAAGTTAATTATAACGACTTTATGAAAATAAAGAAATGGTTTCATTATTAGATTTAAAATGGTAACTTGATTTTGGAAAAGGGGAAGTAACTCGTTTTCAAATATTGAACTCCTTGTGATGGAAAAACATAAGTGACTTGTTTATAAAAGGTAGGAGTACCTTGATCCTAAAGGGGTTAAGTACTTGGGTTTTAAATGGTATACTTGACGTTGTGTTAAGATGTATTTATAGTACCTTGAGTTGTGTGTAAGCGGCTATGCTTGTTGTGATAGCCTTGTTGTGCAGTGTTTTGGTTGTGTGCTCTGAGTCTCTCGATGGAGGCGGTTATCAGTTGATTGATGGGCATCTTGACACGTTGGGTAGCCGGGTATGTTTCCATTAGGAGTGTTATACGGTTAGTTGTTTGGACATCTTGACACGTTGGGTAGCCACGGGTATGCTTCCAGTGAGTATTGTTTTGTTAGTTGTTTGGACATCTTGACACGTTGGGTAGCCACGGGTATGCTTCCGAGGATTGTTATCTTGTTATCTCCTTTGGGCATCTGAAACGTTGGATGGTCCACGGGTATGGGCCATTAGGGCAGTTCGGGGCCGTGCTTATCTGAGGTGAGATCTTGGGGCATGCGGCCTTTGTGCGGGTTAAATTCGGGTTGTATTTGAGAGATGATTTCACGGGCATGAGTCCACATCTTGATATATTGCTTATATGTTGTAGTCTTTGTAATTTGGTTATCATACATGTCTCTGCTTTATATAGACTATTATGATTTCATTTCTGATATTTTGATTTCACATACTTGGTACTGTTATGCGACCTCGCCCGGAAGCTGCGTTCATCTTGCGAGTTGGGGTACATAACTGGCGTCCGCTCTCTTAGGATCATTGTTCGGTTCTCGGAAAGCTCCGTATCTCTGGAGGCTTGTTACGTGATGCAGTTCCACAGTAGTAGACTTTTGTTCATTCGAGGGCATGGTGGGGCCTGTCCCGTCATTATGATTTTAAAATTCTTAAGTGCATAACCTTTGTTGTGGGCGGGTTTGTAAGGGATATGCTGTTCAAGTTTTAATTTATGTACAAAAGGTAGCAGTTTGGGTTGCTTTGCTTTCTTATTTATTTGTTTTCTTTCTTGAGTTTTCATTTAGATGGTTTTCTCGATGTTGTATCACTAGGGTGCGGGGTAAGGCACGATCCGCAGGCAGGTTGGTCGTGAAAAAAGTGGTATCGAGCGATTAATCCTCGGAGAGTGTCTGAGCCGTATCGATGAAGTCTTGATTATCGGTGTGTTGTGCACCACATCTATGTCGGAGGCTATAGGATATTTAGGATTGGTTTCCATTCTTCTCACTCTGAGACCGTGCCTTAGAGCGGTGTTATAAGTGGGACTCCCTCTAACGTGTTCTTTGTATACGGTGATGCCTCGCGCCAGCGACGAGCCCGAAGGGCAAAGCGGCGAGAGGAGCTGCGAGTAAGCGGCGTCGGTCTCTCACGAGACTACGGCACACGAGCCTCGATCCGCGACACAGGCGAGAGGAGATGGGTTCTGAGAGATGGCGATTATTGGCGAGGATCGTGGCGAGCACGAGATAGGCTGGATCTGGCGGATTCGATAGTACCCATGGATTCACGAGTCGGATAGTTTGAGACTACGGGATTTTACGAGTTGCAACCCACTGAGTTCTGCGGGTGAGGCACGAGGATGATCTGCGGGAGTTAATCAAGCGATTCTGCGGATCGTAGAGTGATCGAGCTTGGAGGCCGTCGGTGGTTTTGGGTTCACATCGGCTGCGTGATCTGCGATCGGCCGTTTTGATCGTGGGAGGCTGTCGGGAACATGCGCCTCCAGTGGTTGGGGTGAGTTCTCGAGGCTTTCCTTAGCCATTTCTTGCCTCCGCGGATGAGGAGGGCATGGTAAACAAATTTTGATGCTAAGACAAAGAGAGGCGCCTGATTCGGAGTCTGATGTAGAGTTTGACTCATTGGCGGTATGTCCCATTTGTGGTGGCGATATGGAGGATAGAGTGCAGTTATGTCACCGGACTCGATGATTATTTAGCGGAGGATGCCTGGTGTAGCTCTTGGCCGGGCATGGACATTGCCGCGTCGGGCCTATCTTGCGCGGCGGATGAGAGCGTAAGTCGGCGGAATGACGAATCAGCGAGAAGAGGGCGGGGCGGTAGAGTCCTCTGGTGACGCCGAGCGGCGAGTGCGCCTCGCCCGATGCAGTGCTCCGCCCGATCTTGGGGCGTTCGGAAAGTCGAGGCGGTCGGGGCTCCCGAGTTTGAGTTATTGGGGAAGCGGGGGCGTTAGTCGGATGGGACCCCACCTCGTTGTGGCGTTGTGGTAAGCTCCGTGGTGGGAGTGTCGTCTTTGGAATGGGGTTTGTTTTGTATCACGGCAGCGAGCCATTTGCGAGAATTGTCCGACGGAGATAAGCGCGGATGTAGAGACTCGACCTTGAGATCGATGGTGATTCATCTCCTCCTTTTGTGCGCGTGCGAGGAAGAACATGAGTAGAAACGGCATGAAGGCGATGAAGTAATAGTTCTGGTATATTCTTAACCAGCTAGAGACTAGTATGCATTGATGTTATAGTGATGTGTTAAGTGTTATGTTCGGATAACTTTGTGTTAAAAATGTGATTTAGAAGCCTGATTAGTGAAAGGGTAAGTCTGAGGATGAGAAAATTTTGAACCTTAGAATTTATGACAATTGAAACCTAGATGTAAGACCGTCTTGGGTAGAAGATTTTACAATAATCTTTGTCGGAGTACATAGTATGTGGGGAGTATTTTTTTCGGGTGATAAGTCCATGAGTGGCATAACTGATTCTTGTGTGAGTGGAGTAGTGAAGACTATACCGACGTCTGCGTTTTGGAGACTTAGGAGGAACATTCGGGACAAATGTTTCTAGGGGGGAGAATGTTACACCCCGTAAATTCAAGGAGTAAGATAAGAACATACCAAGGAATATAAGAGTTGAAAGTTGATAGATAAGTTGACAAACATGTGTTGGACGGATTTTGAGTTTACCTTGGAGTGTTGTACCCCAGTTGTTAAGATTTTCGAGGTGTTTAAAAGCCTAATATGTAGTTCGTTAAATTTAGATCCCAATGACAAACCGTTAAATCGATAGGACATCGGGGTCAAAAGTTATGGAAGTTTCAAGTTTGGTGCGTGACGGCGGCCGATTTTGATTCGAAGTGCAGCGCGGCCCGGAATCTGAGGCGCAGCGCGGTTATCTTGAGTCGCGGGGTTTCAGCGCCTTGGCCGGAATGCGAGGGCAGCGGCGGAATGCTGAAATTTTCGGAAGTGGAGCGCGGCTGATCTGAGATTTTTCACGATAAAGGGCTGAAAGCAGGGGATATTTTGTTTTAAAAACTATGGGAGGGTGACAAGTGTCCCTCGTCCTTTATCTGGAAGTGGTCTATTTTAGGGCCAAGTCTTGGAAGACTTGGCCGTTCCATTCATTTCGTTTGGAAACCCTCCCGAAAACCCTCTCTCTCTAGTTTTTGGGAAAACCTAGCCTAAGAGAAATTGTTGCGGCGCGGCAAGAAGGAAAAGTGTGGGTAAACTTGTGGGAAGCGGTGGGCGATTTTGTGATGAGGTGGAAGAAAAAGGGGCTTTTGTGGGCTATTCCTTAAGGTAAAAGTTTCCCGTTTCTCTTGGTTATGAGCTAAACATTATATTTTAGTAGTATAGATGTGAGCCTAAAAATTTGTTATATTTTAATGTAGTATAGATGTGAGCAGGAAATTGTTTTATTTGAATAGATTTGGATCTTGTTGTCTTGTTGAAGATGTCTAGGGCTAGATATCATGTTAGGCGTAAGAACTTGGATTGGAAAGAGTTGAAAGGGGTTTAGGGTTGGTTTATTGTTGGCGAGAATGACATGGAATTATTGGTTTATTTTGCATTATTGTGGGAGTTTGGTTATTGAATTAGACCTTAACAAAGGTGGCAAGTTAGTAGAAACAAAGGAAAGTAGTCAAATTGTCGTAGAATTTAGGGACTTTGCACTTGGATTACTCTGCGTTGAAGCTAGAGTTTGATAGGCGTTTTATGACCTTATAGGATTGAAGTACTACGGTAGCATATTCTACTTACGGCGATAGTCTTGTGGAGCATATTGCTAGCAAATCGATAATCGTCGCGAGGTATGTGATTCTTCTATCCTCTTGACGTGACTATTTGTAAAATATATAGTGCGGTAGGCCTTGGCGTGTGTTAAAGGAATTTGATTTCCCTTTTGTGTCTTGACTTGATATGAAGTGTTAAGGGCTTCGTTGTGTGGAAATAGTAGTAAAGTCTTATCCTTTAATGCTTGAATTTTCGGTGGTTAAAGAATGAGCCTATTGGTCTCGTAAAGGTTTATAGTGGTAATTGGTTGGTTTAAAACATAAAGTGTTATAACGGCTTTATGGGAAGTTTGTTATAACCACTTTATGTAGCTAAAAGAATGGTTTGTTGATTTCAAAAGATAAGAGCGTGACTTGTAATTGACCTAAATGGTGTTGAAAAGTATAAAACCTAATTCGTGAGAAATGAATACTTGGTTTTAAAGAATAACGTTACAAATTTGAAATGGGAATAAAGATCGAACAAGCCAATGCGGCGTCGATAAAGGAAAGAAGTAATGACAATTAATCATATTAAAACCCGATGAAACCTCCATGCATAGAAGCTAAGATAAGACAAAATGGCATTACATTTCTAGATCATGCATTTGCTCTAATGAGAATTATTGAAATCAAGTTTTGATCTTCTTAAAAATTCCAAAGTAAAATTCGATTTCTAAAAGAAAAGAGACTTAAGATTTGGAAGTGTTTTGTTTCAAAAGAAAGGCATGGTTTTGTCTTGTATTGTTTTAAAACATAAAGTGTTATAATAGCTTTATGGGAAGTTAATTATAACGACTTTATGAAAATAAAGAAATGGTTTCATTATTAGATTTAAAATGGTAACTTGATTTTGGAAAAAGGGAAGTAACTCGTTTTCAAATATTGAACTCCTTGTGATGGAAAAACATAAGTGACTTGTTTATAAAAGGTAGGAGTACCTTGATCTAAAGGGGTTAAGTACTTGGGTTTTAAATGGTATACTTGGCGTTGTGTTAAGAAGTATTTATAGTACCTTGAGTTGTGTGTAAGCGGCCTATGCTTGTTGTGATAGCCTTGTTGTGCAAGTGTTTTGGTTGTGTGCTCACGAGTCTCTCGATGGAGGGCGGTTATCAGTTGATTGATGGGCATCTTGACACGTTGGGTAGCCAGCGGGTATGTTTCCATTAGGAGTGTTATCTGGTTAGTTGTTTGGACATCTTGACACGTTGGGTAGCCAGGGTATCTTCCCGATGAGTATTGTTTTGTTAGTTGTTTGGACATCTTGACCGTTGGGTAGCCAGGTATGCTTCGCGAGGATTGTTATCTTGTTATCTCCTTTGGGCATCTGAAGCCGTTGGATGGTCACGGGTATGGGCCCATTAGGGCGGTTCGAGGGCCGTGCTTATCTGAGGTGAGATCTTGGGGCATGCGGCCTTTGTCTTGGGTTAAATTCGGGTTGTATTTGAGTGATGATTTCACGGGCATGAGTCCTATCATGATATGGCTTATATGTTGTGGTCTTGTAATTTGGTTATCATACATGTCTCACGCTTTATATAGACTATTATGATTTCATTTCTGATATTTTTGATTTCACATACTTGGTACTGTTATCTTGACCTCGCCGAGGGCTGCGTTCATCTTTGAGTTGGGGTACATAACTGGCGTCCAGCTCTCTTAGGATCGCTGTTCGGTTCTCGGAAGCTCCGTATCTCTGGAGGCTTGTTACGTAGTGCAGTTCCACGAAGTAGTAGACTTTTGTTCATTCGGGGCATGGCGGGGCCTGTCCGTCATTATGATTTTAAAATTCTTAAGTGCATAACCTTTGTTGTGGCGGAGTTTGTAAGGGATATAGCTGTTCAAGTTTTAATTTATGTACAAAAGGTAGCAGTTTGGGTTGCTTTGCTTTCTTATTTCTTGTTTTCTTTCTTGAGTTTTATTTATTTGGTTTTCTCGATGTTGTATCATTTAGGGTGCGAGGTAAGGCACGATCCACGGCCGGGTTGGTCGTGGCTCTCTCTCATCTGTGGTGGCAAGAAATGGCGAAGGAATGCCTTAGAGAACTTCGTCCCATCTGGTGGCGCGTACTCTCCCGGGGCGACTCATGAAATCAAACGATCGGCTGCGGTATCACGCATGGCCGATGCGAACCTAAGACCAGCGGCTCGGTCTCGAAGCCTTGATCACTCTCGTGATCATTGTAACTTTGGATGAACTCACGTGGATCATCCTCGAGCCTCGACGTAGAACTTCGGGTGGTGCCTCGAGAAAATCCGTAGCCTCAAGCTATCCGATCGGGGGTGAACCACGGGTGCTCTTTGGGCTGCTGCGTCCGTCTATCCTCGTATGCAGCCTGATCACGGCTAATAAGCGGGCCGTCTCCTGTAACCCATCTCCTCTGCTCGGTGTGGGGTGGAGGCGCAGTGCTTGTGGTCTCGATGGCCTCTGCTGCGACTCTAAACTCTCTTTGAAATTTGGTGGCGTCGTGGAACTTCGCCGTCGATGCACCACCCCAGTAGATGCGGGCACTGTGCCTCGTGGTCCTATGTGTCCTACTAGCGACTCCTCAGTGCCTTGCCATACGGGCAGAGTTGCCTTGCGTGGAGGCATAGCTGGTACATAAGAATGTGTTAGAAAGAGTCCAACTTATAACATAGCTCTAAGGCACGATCTCAGAGTGAGAAGAATGGAAACAATCCTAAATATCATGTAGCCTCACGATTATTGGTGTGGTGCCTGACAGATAATCAAGACTTCTACTAGATGCGGATGCGTAGACACTTTCAGAGGATTAAGCGCTCACGATACCACTTTTGTCACGACCGATCCGGGCGTGGTAGTGCCTTACCCGGGCACCCAAGTAGATATACATCAGAGTAACCAGCGGAATATAAAAACAAGGACATGAGATAAAGAGTAAAATAAGAAACATTCTAACCCAGAAAAAGTTGTCTTTCGGTATGTATATACATATCAAGTCAGCGATTACATCAGCATTTACAACGGGACTACGGACCTCTAGAAAGTAAACAACTATGGCGGGACGGGGCCGTTGTTATACCGTATTTCAGTATGCGTGGGGCGTGCGTAGAAAAGTTGAAGCTTAAAGTAGGCTTGGCGATTTTATTTTGTGCACAACCCAGATTAGAGTCATTTTTAATGAAGCGTTTTAGAAAACTTGCGAAGGGAAAATTCGGCTATGTCATTTTTAATTTTGCGGATTTTTAGAGAGGCGAAACATTTTGTACCAACGAGAGGCGACACTTGTCACCTACAATTGGAGGAGGTTTGGGCGGTAAAGGGGCGAAAGTGTGGTTGGTTTGTCAAGGAGTTGGTAGGATATTTGTGTGGTAGATGGATAAGGTACACGTGGGTGAATCTTGACCTTACACTTGCCTTGCACTTGGCATGATCTTGGCCGTTGGTTGGCCGTGGCTTGACTATAAATACCCACTGTGAAGACTTCTTCATCAAAACTTTCTAAGTCTTGAGAGCTCTCCCCCACTTTGTGTTGATTTCGTCCTAGCCTCCCACCATTTGTGAGGCCCCTTGGCGAGAGTCCCTCCCTTGGCCGAGAGTACCCCACTCTGAGTGGGGTTGGCCGAGGTACACCCACTTGTGGTGTTGTCTCGTATAAATACACCTCTTGGTAGAAATACTCTCAAAGTATTGTTACTATACCCAAATTACCTTAGTAGTATACCTTGTAGTATTCCAAGGTTACACTTATCTGGCCGGAAATACTATTATACTTCCCCAGGTCACAAAACACAACCCTAAGGAAATCTCCATAGTTGGATGGAGTATTAAGAAGAAGTTAAGTAGAACTTCTAAGGGTTGTTTGGATGAGTTGGAGCACCGGAGTAGGAGCTAAGCGTTGCTCGGGATCGACATTATAACTTGGATAATTTTGGGCTTATCGAGGTAAATACTCTTGTCCTTATATTGTAATTGGAAATTACATCACATGATTATAGAAATGAATATAAGATTCATAGAAGAGAATTGAGCGTAATAGAAGGATATTACGGAAAAGACTTGGCTGGAATCACGTCGGAAGAATAATCTACGAGTAGTCTAGTCATTGATAGACTTGTATAACCTTTATAGGTTGAATGATCTGCGAGTAGCATGTTACACTTGGAAGGTGGACAAGGCTAGCCGGGTTATAGCGTAGTGGGCGTTTTGCTAATAGTCCATAAATCGCGAGGTATGTGATTCTTCCTATACTCTTGAGCATGATATTTTAAAGTATATATAGTGCGGTGAGCGTCGTGTGTTAAGCGAATAATAATTACGGCAATGTATTTTGACTTAAGCTGAATAATAATTCGGCAATGTCTTTTGACTTAAGCTGAATAATAATTACGGCAATGCCTTTTGACTTAAGCTGAATAATCTTGAAGTATTTCAAAGAATCTTGAACCATTTTTAACAGAAGAGTAATACTTGGTTTTAAAAGCTTAAGAGTTATACTAACTTTATGGGAAGTTAGGTATAACGGCTTAAGAAGGATAAAAAGAAGGGTTATTGACTTTAAGAAGATTAAGAGACTTAATCTTAAAAAAAGATAAGAGACTTGACTCGGTTAATTAATATGAGTTTTGTTAATAAGTGTGAAACCTCATCCGTGAGTAATGAGTACTTGGTTTTTAAAAAAAGGAATAATGTTTCTTGATTTCGGAAATCAGAATAAGTATCGAACAAACCACAGCAGCGCTAATAAAGGGAAATGTTTTGACTAATAAAGTATTATTAAACCAGTAGAAACTTCCATCTGCATAGAAGCTAAGATGAGACAAAATGATATTACATTTCCTAGATCATGGCTGTTGTAATAAGATTGTTATGAACAAGAATAAACTACTCACACATAAGGTATATGTTTCTCAAATTGTTTTAAAGGATTAAAACTATGAACTACGAAACCTTTCGAAAAATGAGAAACTTGAACATTTGAAATTAGGCAAACTTGAACGTTTGGAAAATAATGTTGTTACTTGATTTTACAAAGAGAAGTGTTTTAGTTTACTTCAAAGATAGTCACTCTATTTTTATATACTACAGTATTGTGTGACTATTTGTGAAAACAGATCTCTTAAAGAGTTAATGTATGAAGTACTTTGGGGATAAAAACCCGATCTTATTAATCATATAGTAGAAAGTACCTTGTGTGAATAACTTGATTGTGTTGGTTTGTGATAGCCTTGTAATACTTTCTTGTTGATTTGATAAGTAAACATGTTAGGATCTACGTGTGTTATTATCTTGTGATGTTTGTGTAAAGGGTTTTCCTCGATTGCGCTTAAGTTGTTTAACTATCGGTCGTTATGTTGGTATTGTACCACTCGCCTTGACATCATCCGGAGGTTGGCTGCCTCCGTCTGGGGTAGACTTCGGTAGTGCATGTGACCTATGATTGAGAATACCTCATGCGGGTCAGGGCCTATGCGAAGCTACGAGAGCTCAGGTTAGTGTGCGGCCTTTATGGTCATGCGGTCTATGTGGCCATGCGGCTGCGAAGTCGAGGCGGATCTTAGAGTAACTACCCTCGATGCGAGGAATACCTCATGCGGGCCATTGGGTGGCCTATGCGGGCTGCGGGAAGTTCGAGGGCTAGGCAGCGCAAATTAGATCTGCGAGCGAGTGGCGGCTTTGATCATGTGGCGGTGCAGACAGATCTCGTGTCTGATTTATGACCTTGTTTATCTTGTAGGTTTTAGTAGTCGGCTATGCCTTACGTACTTACCGTACGGTTTTATGATGACACAGGTGGGACCTGGTGTTCATATGTATTCCTTGGTGCTTTTATATCATAAACTGCCGGCAGTGAGGAAGGTATTCCACGGTCATGATTGATGTTATGGGCGTGAGACCCATTGTTATATTTGAGTGATGACTTTGAGGGCATGAGTCCCTGACTTGACATGACTATTTATCTATTGTGAACTGTAGTTTGGTTATCATACATGTCTCCTGCTTTATATAGACTACTATGATTTCATTTGATATTTTGATTTCACATACTTGGTACTGTTATCTTGACCTCCTTTGGGGCTGCGTTCATCTGCGAGTTGAAGTACGCGATGCGTTGATCCTAGCTCTCGAGTCGCGATTCGGCGTTTGGGAAGCTCCGTTTCTCGGAGGCTTATCGATGGTATAGTCCCATGCGTAGTAGGTGCTTACATTGGGGTATGGCGGGGCCTGTCCGCCATTGTTGTCATGTCACTCTTAGAGAGTGCATGAAATCTTGTTGTAGGCAAGGTTGTAATGGGATATGGCTGTTCGGATCTAAGTTTTTATATATATATATATCTTATGAGCAAGTTTTCTCAGATAAACATGTGTTTCCTTTGCATTATTTCATGTTACATTTTATGTTGCTGATTTTCTACGATGTGTGACTACTTGGGTGCGGGTAAGGCACGATCCACGAGCCGAGCAGTCGTGACAAAAGTGGTATCGAGCGATTAATCCTCGGAAAGTGTCTGAGGCCGTATCTAGTAAGTCTTGATTATCGGTATGTTGTGCACCGTACCAATGTCGAGGAGGCTATAGGATATTTAGGATTGGTTTCCATTCTTCTCACTCTGAGATCGTGCTTAGGCGTGTTATAAGTTGGACCCTCTAACGTATTTCTTTCCACTTGCGTTATGCCTCGCGTAAAGCGTCCGAGACCCGAAGAAGCAAAGCGTAGGAAGGCTGCGAGTAAATCTGAGAGGTTCGTGAGCGCGGGCCCAATCATCACTGAGGTGGTATTTCATTCGGGGAGTTATGCTCGTCCCGGCCCAGCCGAGTTTACCACGGCGGTGCCTCTGCGACCATGATATATGAACCTTGATTCACGGCCAGGAGCGGAGAATATAGATTGCAAAGCGACCACATTACTAGCTATGGATCGGCTGCTAGAGAGTATACCGATGTCTGCGCGAGTCTTGAGAATATCTAAGAGAGGGTCGTGCGAGAGTAATTCTTGATTGAAGCTTGGCATGGCACGTATGCGGGCTTATGCCTGGCGGCGAGCGTAGAGATCGGCAGGTTAACGAGGGCAGCGAAGAGGGCGAGAACAACAAGTCCTTTGGTAACTTTCAAGCGAACCACCGGCGGCCAGTTAGATATGCACATCCACGCGATGCAGTGGTCCTCGCGGGGTTCGGGGCGTTAGGTATGCGAGTTGGTGAGAACTCGAGCTTCGGTTCCGACTACGTAGGTTCCGGCCAGTGGATTGATTTTCCCGGTGTTCACATTATAGCGGCGTCGTCACGGGAATGTCGTCTTTTGTTGGTACTTGTTTTACTGCGGCCGTCGGAGCCCGTGTGTCGAAAAGGATGTCTAGTAGGAGGACTCGGCCTACCATATCAATTGCGGTCGATAGTTCGGAGAAGAAGGCGTTAGCGAGAGAGGCCACCCGCCGGTGTGGCGTTGTAGTAAATGTCATTATGGGGAGTGTCGTATTTCTTGACAACTTGTTATGCTTGCGCCCGGTATGATTGATTGGAGCAGCGAGAGGGTGAAGCGATGAATCTGGTATATCGTTAACCTACAGAGATTGTATGCGTATGATGAGATGAGTATATCTTAAGTATTATGTTCGATTAACATAAGTGAAAAATTGTGATTAGAAATCATGGTTAGAAAGCCGGGAAGATTGGGGATAGGAAAAGTGTGAGCCTTAGAGTTTTACGTGGAGACCTTAGAGGCGAGGCCGTCTCGAGTAGAAGATTTATATTTTTATGTTTGACCACTTATCGGGTGCATAGTGCACGTGAGATATATTGATATATAAGTCCACGAGTTGTGGGAAATGAAAGAGGGTAGTTGAGCTAAGAAGAAGCTAGGTTTTCGTAGCGATGGATTAGTGAGATTGTCTGGGATCGGGAGCTAGTGTTTGCGCATTCTTTGGGTCGGGTTGAGGCCATGTGCGGGTCAACCGCGGCAATATGGTGGTGGGGTCAGTTTGTGGTGGTCGCTTTGTGTTAGAGTCACGGGTGTTAGGCCCAGTTTAGTTAACCATCGTGCGAGTTCGTAGATCGTTCGACCCGATGGTCGGGCGATGAGGTCGGCCCGTCTTGTCCTTGATCGGGTATTTACTCGGCAGAGTTATGCGAGATGTTTTATCGGGAAGGTTGTAAAGGCTGCGAGGTGCCTACGCCCTTATGGCGACAGTGAAGCCCGAGGTTGGTATTTCTTTTTTGGAGGTTTTATCGAGGCAAGGGTTAGGAACTTCGGTGAGTCTCGATGGCGCGTTCGCCACCGGGCTGTGTTTGGATTTTAGGGGTAGCTATGAGGATTGTTGCCTCTGTTGAGAGTGCTTTTATAACTACCATTTCGATGTTCGGATATCGCCTTACGAAGCCTCGTAGGCGGAAGTGTAAGTTCTTGGTCGATTAGTTCGATGTTGGCAAAGTTGGATAGTGGGTTCATCTTGTTTGGCGAGGATGGGGATAGGTGAAGCCTATCCGGGAGAGGTTATCGGCGGCTCGGAATCAGCGAAGTAAATGCGGATGATCGGCGGCGGCTTGGAGTTCGAGGATGGCGGTGGGTTTTCTTGAAGTACCACCGGAAGGTGTGGCGAGATTCGGAATCGGAGAAACTTAGCGATTACTTTGGGCCTTTTAGTCGTGTGAAGAGTAGGCGGATTGCCTATATGTTAGCTTTGCCGTCCGGCTTAGGAAGCGGTATGTCCGATCCTTCTTTGTTAGGTTGGAAAAGTATCGGAGATCCATCGAGTGTTCCCGATTAATGATGACCAAGTTAGAATAGTGACCGGAGATTTGGAAACGAATCGGTAACAAAGTTATGGTAAGAAAGAGTTGAGTGTGCGAGAAAGTGCGACGCGTAAGGGAAGAAGCGAGCATGTATTGCGAGCATAGATGTGATCATTTCTTTTGTAAGGAGAAGGTGCGAAGGAAGTATATTTTAGACCTCGGGTAAGGGCTTTTGTGTCGCTAGAGGTGTTTCCTCGTGGACTTGGATGTAAGTATTTTTTTGAGTGTTTTACGTGGCGGTGTGGCGATTGTTCTCGTAAGTATAGTAGTGAAGACTATACTGGCGCGCGTTTGTTTTGAGACTAAGAAGGAACATTCGGGACGAATGTTTCTAAGGAGGGGAGAATGTTATACCGTATTTCAGTATATGCGTGGGGCGTGCGTGAAAAGTATGAAGCTTAAAGTAGGCTTGGCGATTTTATTTTTACAACCCCGATTAGAGTCGTTTTTTTCGGCGAAGCGTTTTAGACAACTTGCGAAGGAAAATTCGGCTATGTCATTTTTAATTTTGCGGATTTTTAGAGGCGAAACATTTTGGACCAGCGAGAGGCGACACTTGTCGCCTCAATTGGAGAGGAGGTTTGGGCGGTAAAAGGGCCGAAAGTGTGGTTGGTTTGTCAAGGAGTTGGTAGGATATTTGTGTGGTAGATGGATAAGGTACACATGGGTGAATCTTGACCTTACACTTGCCTTGCACTTGGCATGATCTTGGCCGTTGGTTGGTCGTGGCTTGACTATAAATACCCAGCTGTGAAGACTTCGTCGAAAACTTTCCTAAGTCTTGAGAGCTCTCCCCGCTGTGTTGATGTCTCGTCCTAGCCTCCCCTCCACTGTGAGGCCCATGGCGAGAGTCCCCTCCCCTTGGTAGAGTACCCCCACTCCTCACAGTGGGGTTGGTAGAAGTACGCCCACTTGTGGTGTTGTCTCGTATAAATACACCCCACTTGGTAGAAATACTCTCAAAGTATTGTTACTATACCCAATTACCTTAGCCAGTATACCTTGTAGTATTCGAAGGTTACAACATCTGGCAGAAAATACTATTATACTTCCCTCAGGTCCTAAGCACAACCACTGAAATCTCCGTAGTTGGATGGAGTATTAAGAAGAAGTTGCGTAGAACTTCTAAGGGTTGTTTGGAGCGGAGTTGGAGCACCGGAGTAGGAGCTAAGCGTTGCTCGGGATCGGCATTATAACTTGGATAATTTTGGGCTTATCGAGGTAAATACTCTTGTCCTTATATTGTAATTGGAAATTACATCTGTAGTTATAGAAATGAATATAAGATTCATAGAAGAGAATTGAGCGTAATAGAAGGATATTCTGAGAAAAGACTTGAGCGGAATCACGTCGGAAGAATAATCTCTGAGTAGTCTAGTCATTGATATACTTGTATAACCTTTATAGGTTGAATGATGCTGCGAGTAGCATGTTCTACTTGGAAGGTGGACAAGGCTAGCGGGTTATAAGCGTGGGCGTTTTGCTAATAGTCGATAATCGTCGCGAGGTATGTGATTCTTCCTATACTCTTGAGCATGATATTTTAAAGTATATATAGTACGGTAGACGTACGTGTGTTAACTGAATAATAATTACGGCAATGTCTTTTGACTTAAGCCTGAATAATAATTACGACAATGTCTTTTGACTTAAGCCTGAATAATAATTACGGCAATGTCTTTTGACTTAAGCCTGAATAATCTTGAAGTATTTCAAAAGAATACTGAACCATTTTTAACAGAAGAGTAATACTTGGTTTTAAAAGCTTAAGAGTTATACTAGCTTTATGGGAAGTTAGATATAACGGCTTAAGAAGGATAAAAAGAAGGGTTATTGACTTTAAGAAGATTAAGAGACTTAATCTTAAAAAGATAAGAGACATGACTCGGTTAATTAATATGAGTTTTGTTAATAAGTGTGAAAACTCATCCGTGAGTAATGAGTACTTGGTTTTTAAAAAAAGGAATAATGTTTCTTGATTTGAAATCGAGAATAAGTATCGAACAAACCATGGCGCTAATAAAGGAAATGTTTTCACTAATAAAGTATTATTAAAACCGGTGAAACTTCCATCTGCATAGAAGCTAAGATGAGACAAAATGATATTACATTTCTAGATCATGGCTCTTTGTAATAAGATTGTTATGAACAAGAATAAACTACTCACACATAAGGTATATGTTTCTCAAATTGTTTTAAAGTTAAAACTATGAACTCTGAAACCTTTGAAAAATGAGAAACTTGAACATTTGACATTAGGCAAACTTGAGCGTTTGGAAAATAATGTTGTTACTTGATTTTACAAAGAGAAGTGTTTTGGTTTACTTCCAAAGATAGTCACTCTATTTTTATATACTACAGTATTGTGTGACTATTTGTGAAAACAGATCTCTTAAGAGTTAATGTATGAAGTACTTTGGGGATAAAAACGATCTTATTAATCATATAGTAGAAAGTACCTTGTGTGAATAACTTGATTGTGTTGGTTTGTGATAGCCTTGTAATACTTTCTTGTTGATTTGATAAGTAAACATGCTAGGATCTTCGTGTGTTATTATCTTGTGATGTTTGTGTAAAGGGTTTTCCTCGATTGCGCTTAAGTTGTTTAACTATCAGTAGTTATGTTGGTATTGTACCACTCACCTTGACATCATCCGGAGAGTTAAAGCGCCTCCGATGCGGGGTAGACTTCGGTAGTCTGTGTGACCTATGATTCGAGAATACCTCATGCGGGTCCGGGGGCTATGCGGAGCTACGAGAGCTCCAGGTTAGTGTGCGGCCTTTATGGTCATGCGGTCTATGTGGCCATGCGGACTGCGAGTCGAGCGGATCTTTGAGGAGTAGCTACCCTCGATGCGAGGAATACCTCATGCGGGCCATTGGGTGGCCTATCGCGGAGTGCGGGAAGTTCGAGCTGAAGGCGCGCCGCATTAGATCTTTGCGAGCGAGTGGCGGCTTTGATCATGTGGCGGCTGAAGCGGATCTCGTGTCTGATTTATGACCTTGTTTATCTTGTAGGTTTTAGTAGTCGGCTATGCCTTCGTACTTACCGTGCGGTTTTATGATGACAGGTGGGACACGGTGTTCATGTGTATTCCTTGGTGCTTTTATATCATAAAGCTGGCGGTGAGGAAGGTATTCCACGAGCGTGATTGATGTTATGGGCGTGAGACCCGTTGTTATATTTGAGTGATGACTTTGAGGCATGAGTCCACGACTTGACATGACTATTTATCTATTGTGAGCTGTAGTTTGGTTATCATACATGTCTCACTTTATATAGACTACTATGATTTCATTCTGATATTTTGATTTCACATACTTGGTACTGTTATCTTGACCTCGCTTGAAGTGCGTTAAATCTGCGAGTTGAGAGTACACGATCGTTGATCTAGCTCTCGAAGTCCGATTGACGTTTGGAAGCTCCGTTTCTCGGAGGCTTATCGTGGTATAGTCCCTGTCGTAGTAGGTGCTTACATTCGGGGTATGGCGGGGCCACTGTCCGCCATTGTTATCATGTCACTCTTAGAATCTATAATCTTGTTGTGGGCAAGGTTGTAATGGGATGTAGCTATTCGGATCTAAGTTTTTATATATATATATATCTTATGAAAGCAAGTTTTCTCGAATAAACATGTGTTTCCTTTGCATTATTTCATGTTGTGTTTTATGTTCGCTGATTTTCTCGATGTGTGACTACTTGGGTGCGGGTAAGGCACGATCCACGAGCCGAGCAGTCGTGACACCGTACCATACTGAATGTACATAAAGCTACAATAGCGGGAGATCATACCCAAAAAGATAAGCCTCGGAGAAGCGGGGCTTTCCAGCAGCGATCTAGGAGGCGGGGATCAGCGGCAGGAGTACCTCTACTGCGGCATGAGCGTAGCCAGAAGGAGAATCGATCAAGGTACCAAGTATGTGAAGCGTAAAAATGCTTGAAATGAAATCATAGCATTTTAAAACCAATTACAAATACGTATGAACAACCGATTTAACGCGCATAGTGCCTGGCGTAAGCAGAGCAAAATAGATATAAGCGTAGCTTGGTCTTTTCTGGGCGGTAATGATCGAAGCAAGGCGATCGCGATGGTATCATTATGCGAGCCTAATCTGGAACTTAGCGATCCCATGGACCGCTAGGTCGCGTGGTATTCCTCGCATCGAGGTAGCTAACCCTCGGCATCGACACGGACTCCGCGATCGCGTAGTCATGAGACGCGTGAGGTATTCCTCGCATCGTAATACACGGAGTGATCATCCTGGAACTCCGCGGCTCGCGTAGGTCACCGCAGACCGCGTAGGTATTCCTCGCATCGGTGGCTAGCCCTCGGCTCGTAACAAGTCGGGGGTAAGTGATATAATATCGGCTATGGCGCTTATCGTTAAACAACATAAGCGCGACAAGAAACCCCTTTACCTGGCGTTTACAAGACACTAACACCGTAGCATCATAATATGTCTGCTTATCAAACCAACACCACACCTTGAAATTATTTATAAGGCTTTTATAACAAATAAGTAAACCGTTTCCTCTTATCTTTCTTAAGTCGTTATACCTAGCGCCCGTAAAGCTAGTATAACACTTAGCTTTTTGAAAAACCAAGTATTACTTTTCTTTCAAAAATGATTCATAACTCTTTTGAAATACTTCAAGATTCTTATTATTTAAAACTCAAGTCAAAAGACATCAGAGTAAAACCAATTTAACACCGTCGTCTACAGTACTATATATATCAAAATATCATGCTCGAGAGGATGGAAGAATCACATACCTCATGGCTCGATCCACGCCAAGTCGAATATGTGTGTATGAGTATCAACCTATAATAGTCGACACGTCTATCAGCGTCTGAACAACCGTAGAATATTCTAAGCGAAGGTTCTCTATTACGGAAAATTGGGCGGCATTTCCCTGCAGTCAAACTACAAAAGTCTATTGTAAATCAGCCCGATGTAAATGCGGTTTAATTCTCTTCTTTTATACCATCCTTACATATAACTTATACTTAATTCTAAGCTACTACAATATGTAATCTCGATTACAATAGAAGGATAAAGATTATTACATCGATAAGCCCAAAATTATCCAAGATTATATGTCGATCTGAACAACGTTTAGCTCTGTGCTCTGCGCTCGATAGCTCGAAGAAACCATAGAAGTTTCCAAACAACCTCTTAATACTTCAACCAACTATGAAGATTTTCCTAGGGTTTCGTTTTGTGACTAAAGGAAATAAAGTAGTATTTCCGGGCTTTTAGTATAGAGGTAACCTTAGAATACTACAAGGGATTTTTGGCTAAGGTATTTGGGATAGTAACAATACTTGAAGGAATTTTCTACTAGGGGGGGTGTGTTTCGGACGAGAGTTACTTCTAAGGGGGGAGGGAGTTTTGGACGAGAGACTACAACAAGGGGGAAGGATTTTGGAGACTTGGAAATTGTTTAAGTGGATGAAGAAGTCTTGCACTTAAGGGGGGTATTTATAGGACCTTCAATGGCCAAGATTTAAGCAAGTGTAGGGTGAAGATTTGGTTGCTTGTGCAAGTGAAGTCTTCCAACCAAGTGTCCACCACAACTTTGGGACATATGTCCACCACAACTTTGGGACATATGTCCACCAAAACAATGAGACATGTGGCTAGCCACTTGCTCTCCAAAAACCGTCCAAGGCACCCCACTTGCTCCACAAAAAAAATATCTTCCAAGACTTGACTAATTGACTTGGCCACTTGCCCACAATTTTCGTCCAACATGTGCCACCTAAGGGTGACACGTATACGCCCTCTATTGGTCAAATATTTCATCTCTCGGAAAAATCCGTAATTGGTTAAAATATTAAAAACGTAAAATTTCCTTCACAAGGTTCGGAATCTTTTCCGTTGAAAGTTCACAATTTCATCCCTAACCTAATTAGGGCTTAAACACTTGTACGTACGTCCTCACATACATACTCTGGAACTACGGGGTATAACAATTATAGTAGCTTTATGGAAAGTTGTTATAACGACTTAAGAAGAAGTGAGAAGAGGGTTTAAAATGTTATGCAAAGAGAGAGACGTTATCGCGTCGAGAATGGTAGGCGATGCCTTTATGGGCGGACTATATGACATTATCGCGTCGAGGAATGGGTCGGGCGATATACCTTTATGGCAGACTATATGACATTATCGCGTCGAGAATGGTAGGACAATATACCTTTATGGGCAGATTATATGACATTATCGCGTCCCAGGAATGGGCTAGGCAGTATACCTTTATGGGCAGATTATATGACATTATTGATTGTCATTACATTTTCCTTTATTACCGTTGCAGTGGCTTATTCGATTCTTATTCTCATTTGTGCCGTAACTTAGCCAAGTCAACTGGCTCCAAATACCTCTAGCGACTCTTGCAACGTCACGTAAGACTTGGTAGAACTTATGATAACAGACATAACGCTTTATGTAGAGTAAATCAACATACATACCTCTTAACTTCAGAGTAGAAGGAATCATGAAATAATACTACATGTATATTCCATACATAGAATCATGTCAAGAGAGGAAGAGGTTCACAAACCTCATGGCGATTATCGACAAATAGCAAAATGCTCCAAAGTACTTCAACCTTGATAGCTATTCCATCCTTGGTAGAATCGCTATACTAGTACTTGACCTATAATGGCCATGTCGTCCATTAACCTTTAGCTTGAGCGTAGAATATTCTAAGTGCAAAGTCACTAAATTCTACGGAAAATCGGACAACACTTCCTTTGTTTCTACATACTTTGCCACCTTTTTCAAGGCGAATTAAATAACCAAACATGCGCGGCGTTTAAGGCCCGACAATTCAGCTAACCAAAGGGGATTACACGTAACATGGCGTGTAAAATTCCGCCCACAAATTGTCTGAAACTAGTTCCATATTTAAAGCCATTCTTGACTAAACATATACAACAACACAAAGTCCTTTTCCAATTCTTTTCAATCCAACTTAGGTCTAACGTGTTATATTATCATAAACAACTTATATAACATGTGACTATTAAACTAATAATCAATTGAATTGAAATCTCGAGGCTAAACATACTACTTTTGGATTAGGGTTCCAATATCCATAACAACATCAACTTCATAATATATATATCTCATCTTGCTAATATCCATATCTACAACAATAGGTAATCTCGATTACTAAAGCGACAAAATTTTACCTTTTCAAGCCACTTATAATTTCCAAGATTCAATGTCGCTCCTTAGCAATTCTTAGCTCCTTTCCTTTACGCTCCAATCCATTATTTGAAGCCTTTAGAAGCTCACAACCAACTTCTCTTCCATTTCCAATCAAAACCTATGAAAATGCCTTAGGTTTTCGCCTTGCGACTGATATCCTTACAATACCCTTAGGGACCTTGGGTTAAAGTCTTGTGGCTAATGGATCAAAACTACAAAATTTTTGTGTGTGAAACACCTAAAGCCGAGCAACATGAAACATACACAAAGTCTCTAAATTTTCTAAGTGTTAAAAGAGCTAGTCTTGCCCAGTTGTGTATATATAATCTGATGGATGGCTTATATTGCAGCACTTGGTGGCTAGGATGAGAGTAATTAATTAATTGGCCAAGTGGACAAGTTGACTAGTCGATAAACTCGAAGCTTTGAAGACTTATCTTCCTTGATGGTCGATGACCATTTTACCCTAACGATTTCGTCCAAGACCAATGTGGGGGTGCCATGTCGCCTCCGTTAAATCCATAAAATTACGTAACCATCGTGGGTCCCAGCGTAAAATTCTCGGGTGGGCCCGTGATAAATCTGTAAAAATAAATTTCCATAATGATAATAAGTTCCAAACTCTTCAATTAATGCATTTTGAGAATCTAATTCTGACCAACAAACATTTCTCCTTTCCGACGTTCGGAAGATTTTCCGTCGGAAAAACAATTCTTCCTTTCGTACCAATTTCAAGTCTTGTGTTCCCTACGTACATTCTCTTAAACATGTCCTTGAATTACGGGGTGTAACAATGACAACACCGGAACATTGGAGCCATCTCAAAATGCTGAACCAGGACCCTAAGCTCGCGGATCCACAACTGTGTACCTAAACCTGCGGACATGAGCGGCCCCGAAGAAGTCGATACAACATGTAGCGAATATGGAGCGGAAAATAAAGTCTGATAAACAAATCATAAGCGTACAAAAGAATGGCGAGTATAAAAAAAGTACATGCGGATCTCTAGTGTCATTACCGTCTCGTGAACTTAATCGTACCTTATTATCTTTTCCCGTTTTCAATAAAAGTTATAGTCACGTTCTTACGTGCTTAGGAAAAACCGTCAAGTTCATTCTGATATAACTTACTTACCTTACGTAACATAATCCGCGCTTTATGGAGGGACGCTATCTTTGCCGGCCCGATGCAGGCGCGATAAAATCACGTAGTACGCCCGTAAAGGTATCTTGCCCGGCCCGATCTGGGGCCGGTAAAGTCGTGTAGTGCGCCCATAAGGTATCTGCCCGCCCCATCGGGGCCCGGTAAAGTCATGTAGTCTGCCCGTAAAGGTATCTGCCCGACCCGATCTGGGACGCGGTAAAGTCATGTAGTGCGCCCGTAAGGTATCTTGCCGGCTAATCTGGGCCTTGTAAGGTTATGTAATCTGCCCGTAAGGTATCTGCCCCCAATCGGGGCCAGCGGTAAAGTCATGTAGTCTGCCCATAAAGGTATACTTCCCGGCCCAATCTGGGACGCGGTAAAGTCATATAGTCTGCCCATAAAGGTATACTGCCCGGCCCAATCCTGGGATGCGGTAATGTCATATAAAATCCGTGAATTTAACCCAACGTACTACGTACCTCTACTCCTTTTAAAAAAATGGCTCTTTTTCAAATAAAACTTCCAAGATACTAACAACCGTAGTATCAAGTCATATCTATTTTTTAAGACAAGTCACAATACCTTTTAGAAATACATTTCTGGCTAAATCAAGTGACTTCTTTCTTTAAAACCTTAAGCAATTGATACCTTTAAAACAATTTTCCCTTCTTTATTTCAAATCATTTCTTTGCTTACATTACTGAAGAAAACCATTCTTTTAATCTTCCATAAAGTTGTTATAACCAACTTCTCATAAAGCCGTTATAACTCTTTATGTCTTAGACAAATTCATTCCTTTTATAACCAAGAGACTTATACTTTCAAATCAAATCACATAGCTTTCAAAATACTTGAGTCTCTTAACTTTTAAGAAAACAAGTTTCTTAACTTTAGAAATCAAGTCTTTCCAAATCAAGTATTCTATACTTGTAAATCAATTCATTTCTTCCTTTAAGAATCAAGTCTCATAACATGAAAAATAAAGTCTCTTAACTTTTAAGAATTTGAGATCCATAGTCTTAAAACTTCATACGTAAATTCTTTTAAGTTAAGTAACATATACTTTGGTGTGTTGTGAATAAGTTATACTTATTTATAAAGATCTTATTCAAGTAGCCATGATCTAGAAAATGTAATACAATTTTATCTTATCTTAGTTCTATGCAGATGGAGAATTCTACTCATTTTAACATATTTGATTGTCATTACATTTTCCTTTATTAACGTTGCAGTGGCTTGTTCGATACTTATTCTCATTTGTGCCGTAACTTAGCCAAGTCAACTTGGCTCCAAATACCTCCTAACGACTCTTGCAGCGTCCGTAAGACTTGGTAAGAACTTAGGATAACTTAGACATAACCTTTACGTGAGTAAATCAACATACATACCTCTTAACTTAGGTAGAGGAATCATGAAATAGTACTACATGTATATTCCATACTTAGAATCATGTCCAAAGAAAGAAGAGGTTCACATACCTCGCGACGATTATCGACAAATAACAAAATGCTCCAAAGTACTTCAACCTTAGTAGTTATTCCATCCTTCAAGTAGAATACGCTATACTTAGTACTTCAACATATAATGGTGTATCGTCCATTAACCTTTAGCTTGAGCGTAGAATATTCTAAGTGCAAAGTCACTAAATTCTACGGAAAATCGGACGACTTCCTTTGTTTCATACTTTGCCACCTTTTTCAAGGCGAATTCAATAACCAAACCGCTGGCGTTTAAGGCTCAACATACCAACCAATCAAAGGGGATTACCGCGCACAATACGTGTAAAATTTAGCCCACAATTCATACCAAGTAGTTTAATACTCAAGCCATTCTCGGCTAACAATATAACAACACAAGTCTATCGATTCTTTTTCAATCCAACTTCTTAGGTCTAACATGTTATATAGTCATAAACAACTTAACAATTATAATCACTTAATCGACTCTTTAGATAATATCGCGACTAAACTAGTAACTAAATTGAATTACAAACTTAAAGGCTAAATCATTACAGCTTTGGATTCCGTCCAAATATTCCATAACACGTATCATTCTTGTAATATAATCCACGTGATCATTTCTAACTCTACACTGAAATCTTGAATTATAATAGCAAGGCGGAGATTATTACCTCATTAAGCTCAAAATGATCCAAAACCGAAGTCGATCCTTAGACTCGACTCCTTTTCTTGGCGTTAGATCCGCTATTTGCAACCCTTAGAAGCTTGTGAAAAACTCCTCTTCTATTTCCAACTTCAAAGTTGAAGAACACCTTGGGTTTCCGCCTTGCGACTAACGTAAAGATGCGGTTTTTCCGAAATCTTTCTATTGAAATATCCTTACAATACCCTTAGGGACCTTGGGTTAAAGTCTTGTGAATAATGGATCACAATTGCAAAATTTTCTTGTTCACAAATGCTCAAAGCCGAGAGCAATGTTCCAAGAACAAGTGTTCTTCAATTTTTTCTAAGTGTAAAATAGCCTTGTCTTGCTACTAGTATGTTTATATAATACATTGGAGGGTCTATATTACAACACATGTAAAGTTTGGAGGGAAGAGATCAAGCCAAGTGGCCATTGGACTTAGTCAACAATATCAAGATCTTAATTAGCAAGACTTTGTCTTCTATACATTGGTCAAATGACCATTTCACCCT
This sequence comes from Przewalskia tangutica, assembly GCA_029844215.1. Taxonomy (NCBI): domain Eukaryota; kingdom Viridiplantae; phylum Streptophyta; class Magnoliopsida; order Solanales; family Solanaceae; genus Przewalskia; species Przewalskia tangutica. The sequence continues at coordinate 72,459,680 of CM056720.1, forward strand.
TGAATATTTCGCCCAAGACTATAGTGGGGGGGGGGGGGTGCCACGTTTCGCCCTCCCATTCGTCCATAAAATTTTTTAACCCACGTGGTCCACCCAAAACATAAAATACCTCGGGGGGGCCCTTGACCAAATCCGTAAAATAAATTTCCATAATGAAAATACATTCCATAATCCTCAATTAATGCATTTTGAGAATCCAATTCTCCTCAACGAACATTTTTCCTTTCCGACGTTCGGAAGATTTTCCGTCGGAAAAACAATTCTTCCTTTCGTACCAATTTCAAGTCTTGAGTTCCTTACGTACATTCTCTTAAACATGTCCTGGACTTACGGGGTGTAACATATTTGGAGTCGAGTTGACTTGGCTAAGTTACTGCACGAATAAGAATAAGTATCGAACAAGCCATTGCAGCGTTAATAAAAGAAAATGTATCGACAATCAATTATATTAAAATGAGTAGAATTCTCCATCTGCATAGAAACTAAGATAAGACAAAATTGTATTACATTTTCTAGATCATGACAACTTTAATAAGATAGTTATAAACACGTATAACCTATTCACGACTCATAAAAAGCATATGTTACTTAAATTAAAAGAGTTTATGTTATGAAGTTTTAAGACTATGAACTTGATTTCTAAGAAGGTTACAAGACTTTATTTTTCAAGTTATGAGACTTGATTCTTAAAGGAAGAAAGGACTTGATTTAAAAAGTATGGTTTCTATGATTTATTTCAATAGTTAAGAGGCTTGAGTTTTCAAAGAAGAAGTTTATTGATTTAAAGAGAAGGAGTATTAAGATTCTTTTAAGTATGTATGTACGTAGTACTTTTAGGTTAAATTTTTCCCTAAGGTAATAAGGAATAAAAAGTGCCCTAAATTTTCTAATTTGAAAAGGTTGTTATTGTCACGACCGATCCAGGCAGTGGTGGTGCCTTACAAGGCACCCAAGTAGATATCTGTCAGTAACTTGGCGGAATATAAAAACAAGGACATGAGATAAAGAGTAAAATAAGAAACAGTCTAACCCAGAAAAAGTTGCCTTTCGGCATGTATATACATATCAAGTCTGACAGTTACATCCCAACATTTACAACAGGACTACGGACCTATAAGAAAATAAACAACTATGGCGGGACAGGGCCCGTACCTGAATGTACATAAAGCTACAATGACGGGGAGATCATACCCAAAAAGATAAGCCTCGGAGAAAGCGGGGCTTTCCCAGCGGCTTGGCGATCCTAGGAGGCGGGGATCAGCAGCGGAGTACCTCTACTGCGGCATGAGCGGCCAGAGAAGTCGATCTGGCGGTACCAAGTATGTGAAGCGTAAATCTGAAATGAAATCATAGCATTTAAAACCAATTACAAATCGTATGAACAACGATTTAACCGCGTAGTGCCTGACATAAACAAGAGCAAAATAGATATAAGCGTTGGTCTTTTCTAGGCGCTAATGATCGAAGCAAGGCCGATCTCAGATAGTATCATTATGCGAGCCTAATCCTGGAACCGCGATCCGCATGACCACCTAGGTTCGCGTAGGTATTCGCCGCATCGGGGGTAGCTAACCCACCGGCATCGGCTGGACTCATGATCGCGTAGTCTCGAACCGCGTGAGGTATTCCTCGCGTCGGCGTAACACACGGAGTGATCATCTGGAACTCCGCGGCTCAGCGTAGGTCACGCGGACGCGTGAGGTATTCGCCGCATCGAGGTAGCTAGCCCTCGGCTCGTAACAAGTCGGGGGTAAGTGATATAATATCGTCTGCCGCTTATCGTTAAACAACATAAGCGACAAAGAAACCCGCTACAAGCGTTTACAAGACACTGCTGCGTAGCATCATAATATGTCTACTTATCAAACCAACTTACCACACCTTGAAATCATTTATAAGGCTTTTATAACAAATAAGTAAACCGTTTCCTCTTATCTTTCTTAAGTCGTTATACTAGCGACCGTAAAGCTAGTATAACACTTAAGCTTTTGAAAAACCAAGTATTACTTTTCTTTCAAAATGATTCATAACTCTTTTGAAATACTTCAAGATTCTTATTATTTAAAACTCAAGTCAAAGACATCGAGTAAAACCAATTTAACAAACGTCGTCTCTAGTACTATATATATATATATCAAAATATCATGCTCGAGAGGATAGGAAGAATCGCATACCTCATAAACTCAATCCACTGCCAAGTCGAATATGTGTGCGCGAGTATCAACCTATAATAGTCAAATCGTCTATCAGCGTCTAGACTACTTGCGTAGAATATTCTAGCGAGAAGGTTCTATATACGGAAAATTGGGCAGCGTTTCCCTACCAGTCAAACTACAGAGTCTATTGTAAATACGATGATGTAAATGCGGTTTAATTCTCTTCTTTTATACCATCCTTCTATATAACATACTTAATTCTAAACTACTACAATATGTAATCTCGATTACAATAGAAGGATAAAGATTATTACATCGCTAAGCCCAAAATTATCCAAGATTATATATCGATCTGAACAACGTTTAGCTCGCAATTGCGCTCGATAGCTCGAAGAAACCTTAGAAGTTTCCAAACAACCTTCTGTAATACTGACCAACTATGAAGATTTTCCTAGGGTTTCGTTTTGTGACTAAAGGAAATAAAGTAGTATTTCCGGGCTTTTAGTATAGAGGTAACCTTAGAATACTACAAAGAATTTTTGGCTAAGGTATTTGGGATAGTAACAATACTTGAAGGAATTTTCTACTAGGGGGGGTGTGTTTCGGACGAGAGCTACTTCTAAGGGGAGGAGTTTTGGGCGAGACTTCTGACAAGGGGAAAGGATTTTGGAGACTTGGAAATTGTTTAAGTGGATGAAGAAGTCTTGCACTTAAGGGGGGTATTTATAGGACCTTCAATGGCCAAGATTTAAGCAAGTGTAGGGTGAAGATTTGGTTGCTTGTGCAAGTGAAGTCTTCCAACCAAGTGTCCACCTGACTTTGGGACATATGTCACCTGACTTTGGGACATATGTCGCCTGAATAATGAGACATGTGGCTAGCCACTTGCTCTCCAAAAACCGTCAGGCACCCAACACTCGCGAAAAATATCTTCAAGACTTGACTAATTGATTTGGCCACTTGCCACAATTTTAAGTCCAGCGTGTACCACACTAAGGGTGACACATGTCGCCCTCCTATTGGTCCAAAATATTTCATCTCTCGGAAAAATCCGTAATTGGTTAAAATATTAAAAACGTAAAATTTCCTTTACAAGGTTCGGAATCTTTTCCGTTGAAAGTTCACAATTTCATCCCTAACCTAATTAGGCTTAAACACTTGTACGTACGTCCTCACATACATACTCTGGAACTACGGGGTATACCAGTTATAGTAGCTTTATGGGAAGTTGTTATAACGACTTAAGAAGAAGTGAGAAGAGGGTTTAAAATGTTATGCAAAGAGACATTATCGCGTCCCAGGAATGGGCCGGGCAGTATACCTTTATGGGCAGACTATATGACATTATCGCGTCCGAGAATGGGTGAGCGTTATACCTTTATGGGCGGACTATATGACATTATCGCGTCGGGAATGGTAGGGCAATATACCTTTATGGGCGATTATATGACATTATCGCGTCCGAGAATGGTGTCGCGACGGTTAGGGGCGTATTTGATGCCTTACGGGCACCAGTAGTCATCATCGAGAAAATCAGCGGAACATAAAACAATAACATGAAGCGATGCAATAAAACGATGAAATAAGAAGCGAGCTAACCAAAGCGGTTACCTTGGTATATATAAATAACAATTTGAGCGATTTACATCCCATTACAACCACAGCTTGATCACAGGACCTCTACGGTGATATGACAACAGCGGCGGGACGAGCGGCGTCATACCACGAATGTAGCACTACAACAACGAGGACTATACGAGATAAGCCTCGGAGAAGCGGAGCTTTCCCAAGCGGCTGTGACCCTAAGGCGAGGATCAGCGGCGGTGTACGCTTTACTGCGGCATGAGCGGCCCCGAGTAGGTCGATCTGACAAGCAATTACGAGTATGTGGCCGAAAATCGTAAATGAAATCATTGTAGTGTATAGAAATAAGGAGACATGTATGATAGCAAACTACGATTCCTGATAAATAGCGATCGTGTCAAGTCGGGGACTCGCCTCCAGTCGTCACTCAAATATAACAATGGGTCTCGCGCCCATGACATCAATCATGCGTGGAATACCTTATCGCCGGATGCGTGATATGATATGAAAGCACGAGGAATACACGTGAACACCGAGTCCGCTGTGTCATCATAAAACCGTCTGGTGAAATGCGAAGGCATGGCCAGCTACTAAAACCCGGTACAAACAAGGACATAAAGCGTATCATGAGATCTGTCTGCAGGCGTCACATGATCAAAGTAGCCACTCGCCGCGATATCTAATGTGCGCGTCTAGCCACAGAACTTCCAGACTCGCGTAAGCCACTCGATGGCCCGCGTGAGGTATTCCCGCGTCGGTAGCTTCTCCCGGTGGCGTCTGGACTCGCGATCGCGTAGCGCGTAGACCGCATGACCATAAAGGCGCGCGCTAACACGGAACTCGTAGCTCGCATGAGTCCGACCGCGTGAGGTATCCTCGAATCATAGGTCACCAGACACGCTGAGTCTACCCCGCGTGAGGCGACAACCCGGAATCATGGTGATATGATACTAACATAACGACTTATCGTTTAAACAACATAAGCCTGACAAAACCCGCTTTACCTGAAGCGTCCGCAGATACTAACACCGTAGCATCCTAACATGTTTACTTTATCAAATCGACAAGAAAGTATGACAAGACTATCACGAACCAACACAATCAAGTTATTCACACAAGTACTTTATACTATATGATTAGCAAGATCGGGTTTTTATCCCCAAAGTACTTCATCGTTAATTCTTTTTAAAAGATCGTTACTTTCACAAAGTCACCTGATACGTAGTATAAAATAGGCGATTATCTTTTGAAGTAAATCAAAACACTTCTCTTTGTAAAATCAAGTAACATTCTTTTCAAGCGTTCAAGTTTGCCTAATTTCAATTACTCAAGTTTCTCATTTTGAAAGGTTTAGTAGTTCGTAGTTTTAATCCTTTAAAACAATTTGAAACATATACCTTATGTGTGAGTAGGTTATTCTTGTTCATAACAATCTTATTACAGCACCGTGATCTAGGAAATGTAATATCATTTTGTCTCGTCTTAGCTTCATGCGGATGGAAGTTTCTCTTGGTTTTAATAATACTTTATTAGTCAAAACATTTCCACTTTATTAGCGGTTGTGGTTTGTTCGATACTTATTACGACTTAGAAATCGGTAAAACATTATTCCTTTTAAAACCAAGTACTCATTACTCACGAATGAGGTTTCACACGAAATTCATATCAATTCATTTAAGTCAGTCTCTTATCTTTTAAGATCAAGTCTCTTAACTTTTATAATCGATAAATCATTCATTTTATCATTCTTAAGCGTTATACCTAACTTCCCGTAAAGCTAGTATAACTCTTATGTTTTCAAAACCAAGTGTTACTCTTCTTTAAAAGTTCTTAATACTTTTTGAAATCTTTAAAGTTCTTATCATTCGGGCTTAAGTCAAAAGACATTGCAGTACAACTACGTTCGATTAACAGCGTCGTCTAGTACTATATATATTCTTTAAAATATCATGCTCAGCGTATAGGAAGAATCACATACCTCGCGGCGATTATCGGTATTAGCAAATTGCTCCTGGCTATAACGCTGCTTTGGTCACCTTCTCAAGTAGCACATGCTGCTGCATGAACATTCAACCTATCTGAGTTATACAAGTCTATCAAATTCTAGACTACTCGGTAGAATAAATCTAGATCAAGATCCTACGGAAAATCGGGCAGCACTTCTGTCAGTCAAACTACACAAGTCTCGTAATGCTGATCCTACGTAATTACGATTCGATTCTCTTCTTTAGATTGACTTAAGTCGAAGACATTGCCCAAAACTAAGTTCGATTATATATAGTATACTTCAACTATATATTCCTCTGACATGTATTTTCCAATCACGATAGGGGACAAGATAATTACCTCGATAAGCCCATAATTATCCAGTATAGATGTCGATCATATGGCAGCAGCTCACTACTCGGGTGCTCGACCGCTCCAACAACCCTTAGAAGTTACGCAACTTCTTCTTAATACTCGACCAACTATGGAGATTTTCCTTAGGGTTTCGGTTTGAGACAAGGACATTTATGTAGTATTTAGGGCTCTACGTATAGAGGTATCTTTGGAATACTACAAGGTATCTGACTAAGGTAATTTTGGGTATAAATGATACTTTTGAGAGTATTTCTACAGAGGGGTATTTATACGAGACAACACCACCTGAGGGGGTGTATGCCTCGGCCAGCCCCAATAGGGGTACTCTCGACGAGGGGAGGGTTCTCGGCGAGGGGGCCTCGAGGGAGGGGCGAGAACACTACAAGAGGGGAGGATTTCTAAGACTTAGAACATTTTAGGATGAATAAGTCTTCAAAGGGAGAGGTATTTATAGGTCAAGTAAAGGCCAACCAATGGCCGAGATCTCAAAATCAGCGGGCCCCAAGCCAGTAAATTTCTCAGTGGGCCCAGTGACCATTTCAGAAAATAAAATCTCAAAATTCTAATATAATTTAAGAAGCCCGTATTCCAAATCTGGGAATCGATTCCCGTCAACGAACATTTTCTTTACAAAAGCGGAAACTCTTTAGTGGAAAAATCACCTCTTCTTCCTTTCCGATTTTTACGTGCTGCTCAAATGCGTGCGTCCTCGCCATACCACGGAACTACGGGGTATAACATTCTTCCCCAGAAACATTCGTCCGAATGTTCCTTCTAAATCTCGACAAGCGTGCGCCGGTATAGTCTTCCTACTATACTTACGAAACAAACTGCCATACACGCCACGAAACACCCGCGCAAATACCTCCGTCAAGTCCGAGGAAACACCTCTAACGTCGCAAAAGCCCTTGCAGGTCTAAAATATACTTCCTTCACACCTTCTTCTTACAAAGGAATGATCACGTCTATGCTCGCCATACATGCTGCTTCTTCCCTTAAGTGTCGTGCCACTTCTTGAACACTCGAACTCTTTCTCATAACTGCCACATTTACATTGAACAAGTATAAACCAACTATCGAATCGCTTGCCAGCATCGAACCCGTGGCCAAGCAACTTACACTTCCGCCTTAAGGCTTCGTAAGGCAAAACCGAATCTTGAAATGGTAGCTATAAAACACTCCTCCCGGGGAGACAACAAACCTCGCGACTACCCACGAAATCAAACAACGGCGAGGATGAATCGATCTGAGAGACTACTTTGAGTTCCTAACCTGCTGATAAAACTTCGGAAAAAGCGGCCATACCTTGGGCCCGAACATGCGCCATAAGGTGAAGGTAGGCACCGTGCAGCATTACAACCTTTCGATATCTCAGCGCGCGAGTAAATGGTCTGGCCGAAGAACACGATGGGCTGCCCCGTCGGCCCGACTCTTGGTTGAATCGTCTCTGAACTCGTCTGTTTGGTTAACTAAACATGGGCTAACACCCTTATGACCTATCACGAGGCGGGACCACCACAGCCCTACCACCATCTGGCGGCGGGTTGACCCGCAGCGTGGCCTCGACCCAACCCGACAGCGCGCAAAACACTAGCTCCCGAAGGAAAACTCTCGCTTCATCGTTCACGAAAAACCTGGCGGTCTTGGATTCAACTACCCCCTTTCATTTCACACTACCCGGGGACTTATCACACAATATATCTCCGTGCACTATGCACTCAGATGAGATCAAACATAACACTACACCTTTACTCGAGGCGGCGCACCTGCAAGGTCTCACGTATAAAACTCTAAGGCTCGTACGCCTCTGTCCCCCGAATCTTACTTGGTTAACTAACGAGATTTCTAATCACCATTTACATAATGCTATCGAATATAACACTTAAGGTATACTCGCTTATTACACATACTAATCCCTGAGGGTTAAAGATCTATCTGTATTCTTCTTCCTCCTTAGTCGTTCAAATCAAACACGCCCGTAGAGCGCAGCTAAGGAGGTGAACTACCTATCGATCCTGAAGGCTAAGTCCTCTACTAGGTCACCCATTAGACCACGTGGCCGGCGGCCATTGGTGAGGTGACTCGCCTCGAAAGTTACCAAAGGACGCTGGCATTACGCCTCTTCTGCTGTCCTTGGTTAACGTCGATCTCTACGTTTCTCGGCTGCGTGCATAAGCGTGCGAGCCATGCTCGAAGCCTAAGCGAAGAACTACTTGCACAACCTCTCGTTGATATTCATCAAGACTCGCGATGCGTCGGTATACTCTCGGTAGCCAAATCCATGCTAATAGCGGTCGCCTTATGCGATCTAAATTCACTTGTTCGGTCGTGGGCGAAGGTTCAAATATCATGGCGCGATGAGCTGCGCGCCGTGCTAAACTCTTTTGGGGCTAGTGGCGTCGCGAAACTCCCGAAGGAAACACTACCTAGGTAATGATTGGGCTGTGCCCTCGTAACTCTGCGCTCTGCTCGCGGCTCCTTGGTGCCTTGCCTCACAGGCTCGGGTTGCCTTACGGAGGCATAGCGGTGAGGAAAGAAATACGTTAGAGGTCGACTTATCACACGGCTCTAAGGCACGATCTCGAGAATGAGAAGAATGGAAACCAACTCCTAAATATCCTATAGCCTCACGATTATTGGTGTGGTGCACAACACACCGATAATCAAGACTGCTTTGGATGCGATGCGTAGACACTTTCAGAGGATTAAGCGCTCACGATACCACTTTTGTCACGACGTTCGGGCCGTGGTAGTGCCTTACGGGCACCCAGTAGTCATACATCGAGAAAATCAGCGGAACATAAAACAATAACATGAAGCCAATGCGATAAGGCGGTGAAATAAGAAGGCAGGCTAACCAGCGGTTACGCCGGTATATATAAATAACAATTTGAGCGATTACATCCCATTACAACCACCGCCCACAGCGATACTCTGGACCTCTACGAATGATATGACAACAGCAGCGGACGGGGCCGTCATACCACAGATGTAAGCCACTGACAACGAGGACTATACGAATAAGCCTCGGGAGAAGCAGCTTTCCCAAGCCCTGGCGTGACCCTAGGCGAGGATCGGCGGCGGTGTACCTTTACTGCGGCATGAGCGGCCGGAGAGTCGATCTGACGGTACAGTATGTGGCGAAAATATTGTAAATCTGATCATAGTAGTCTATATAAAGCGGGAGACATGTATGATAACCAAACTACGATTCCTGATAAATAGCGATCGTGTCAAGTCGGGGACTCGCCTCAGTCGTCACTCAAATATAACAATGGGTCTCGCACCCACGACATCAATCATGCCCGTGGAATACGCCTTCACTGCCGTGATCTATGATATGAAAGCACGAGGAATACATGAACACGGGTCCCACGTGTCGTCATAAAACCGTCTGGGGTAAGTCTGAAGGCATAGCGAGCTACTAAAACCCCTAGTACAAACAAGGACATAAAGCGTATCATGAGATCTGTCTAGGCGACACATGATCAAAGGCGCCACTTCGCGATATCTAATGTGCGTGTCTAGCCACGGAACTTCCAGCGACTCGCGTAAGCCACTCCGATGGCCCGCGTGAGGTATTCCCGCGTCGGTGCTACTCCCGGCGTCTGGACTCGCGATCTGCGTGGCCACGTGAACCGCGTGACCATAAAGGCGCGCACTAACACAGAACTCTCGTAGCTCGCGTAGTCACAGACCGCGTAGGTATCCTCGAATCATAGGTCACACGGACACTTTGAGTCTACCGCGTCGGAGGCGACTTAACCCGGAATCATGGTGATATGATACTAACATAACGACTTATCGTTTAAACAAAATAAGCACAAAGAAACCCTTTACACAAACGTCACGAATACTAACACGCGTAGCATCTAACAAGTTTACTTTATCAAATCAACAAGAAAGTATGACAAGACTATCACGAACCAACCTGATCAAGTTATTCACACAAGGTACTTTATCTATATGATTAGCAAGATCGGGTTTTTATCCCCAAAGTACTTCATCGTTAATTCTTTTTAAAAGATACGTTACTTTCACAAAAGTCACACAATACGTAGTATAAAATGAAGCGATTATCTTTTGAAGTAAATCAAAAACACTTCTCTTTGTAAAATCAAGTAACATTCTTTTCAAGCGTTGAGTTTGCCTAATTTCAATTACTCGAGTTTCTCATTTTGAAAGGTTTTGTAGTTCATAGTTTTAATCCTTTAAAACAATTTAAGAAACATATACCTTATGTGTGAGTAGGTTATTCTTGTTCATAACAATCTTATTACAGCAGCCATGATCTAGGAAATGTAATATCATTTTGTCTCGTCTTAGCTTACATGCGGATGGAAGTTTCTCTTTGGTTTTAATAATGCTTTATTAGTCAAAACATTTCCACTTTATTAAGTATTTGTTGTGGTTTGTTCGATACTTATTCTGATTTCCGAAATCAGTAAAACATTATTCCTTTTAAAACCAAGTACTCATTACTCATGAATGAGGTTTCACACGAAATTCATATCAATTCATTTAAGTCAAGTCTCTTATCTTTTAAGATCAAGTCTCTTAACTTTTATAATCAATAAATCATTCATTTTATCATTCTTAAGGCGTTATACCTAACTTCCCGTAAAGCTAGTATAACTCTTATGTTTTCAAAACCAAGTGTTACTCTTCTTTCAAAAGCAGTTCTTATCTTTTTGAAATCTTCAAAGTTCTTATCATTCGGGCTTAAGTCAAAAGACATTGCCGTACAACTACGTTCGATTAACAGCGTCGTCTAGTACTATATATACTTCTTTAAAATATCATGCTCAGCGTATAGGAAGAATCACATACCTCGCGACGATTATCGACTATTAGCAAATTGCTCGCGGCTATAACGGCTAGCACAGTCCGCTTCTCAGTAGCACGTCTGCTCGCGGAACATTCAACCTATACGGGTTATACAAGTCTATCAAAGTCTAGACTACTCGGTAGAATAAATCTAGATACAAGATCCTACGGAAAATCGGGCGACTTCCTGTCAGTCAAACTACAAGTTTCTTATGTCTGATCCTACGTAATTCTGATTCGATTCTCTTCTTTAGATTTAGGCTTAAGTCCAAAGACATTGCCATGAAACTAAGTTGATTCTATATATAGTATACTTCAACTATATATTCCTACAACATGTATTTTCCAAACCTGATAGGGACGAAATTTACCTCGATAAGCCCGTAATTATCAGTATAGATGTCGATCCTTAGCGGCTTAGCTCTACTCGGGTGCTCGACCGCTCCAAACAACCCTTAGAAGTTCTCGCAACTTCTTCTTAATACTCCGACCAACTATGGAGATTTTCCTTAGGGTTTCGGTTTGAGACAAAAGGACATTTAGGTAGTATTTCGGGCTCTACGTATAGAGGTATCTTTGGAATACTACAAGGTATCTGACTAAGGTAATTTTGGGTATAACAACAATACTTTTGAGAGTATTTCTACCAAGAGGGGGGGTATTTATATGAGACAACACCACAAGGGGGGGGTGTATACCCGCCGGCCAGAGGAGGGTTCTCGGCGAGGGCTCGCGAGGGGAGGGCGAGAACACTTCAAGAGAGGGGAGGATTTCTAAGACTTAGAACATTTTAGTATGAATAAGTCTTCAAAGGGAGAAGTATTTATAGGTCAAGTAAAGGCCAACCAATGGCCAAGATCTCAAAATCAAGCGGGCCCCTGGCCAGTAAATTTCTCCGTGGGCCCAGTGACCATTTCAGAAAATAAAATCTCAAAATTCTAATATAATTTAAAAGCCCGTATTCCAAATCTGGGAATCAATTCCCATCAACGAACATTTTCTTTACAAAAGCGGAAACTCTTTCAGTGGAAAAATCGCCTCTTTCTTCGCTTTCGATTTTTACATGCGTGCTCAAATGCGTACGTCCTCGCATACATACCCTGGAACTACGGGGTATAACAAATGGGCCGGGCAGTATACCTTTATGGGCAGACTCTATGACATTATCGCGTCCCAGGAATGGGCCGGGCATATACCTTTATGGGCAGACTTATGTGACTTTATCGCATCCCAGATTGGGTCGGGCAGTATAGGCGTCCCTCCATAAAGGGTCGGATTATGTTATGTAAGGTAAGTAAGTTATATGGTAATGAACTTGATGATGTTTCCTAAGTATGTACGTAAGAATGTGACTATAACTTTTATAGAAAAATGAGAAAAGATAATAAGGTACGATTAAGTTCACGAGATTGAAATGACACAGTAGGATCTGGTATTTATTTTGTTTATATACTTGCCCCTGTCATTTTTCTATACAGTTATGATTTGTTTACTATTTCCGTTCCATAATCGGTTTTGTTGTCTTGACCCCCCGGGAAGCCGTTAAATGCCGCGGTATTAGGTACACAGGTTGGTGATCCTTGCTCTTAGGATCTCGGTTCAGTTTTTTGAAAAAACTCCATTTACTCTGGAGGCTTATCTTTTGGTACGGTTTCCCCTGAGGTTGTAGATTCATGTATATTCAGGGGTATGGCGGGGCCCTGTACCGCCACATTTGTTATGTTAAAACTCTTAGAGGTCTGTAGTCACATATTGTGGGTCAGTTTGTAAAGGAAAGGAGGCAACTGCTTCGGGTATGTATATATATATCCAGGAAGGTAGCCTTATCGGCTAACCGGTTGATTTTAATTCTGTTGATTTATTTTATAAGTTTCATGTATGTTCTGCTGATTATCTCTGATGTGTACTCGTACGGGTGCCCAGGTAGGGCACCAGTCGCGGCCCGGGGTCGGGTCGTGACAATATCGGCTCAAGCGCTCCTGAGCATCGATAATAAGCGCGATACTAAGCTGCGCACCTCGTCGAGTAGTAGGTCTCGGCGAAGACTTGGCCGCCAATCTTTGCCGTATCAGCACGAACACCATCCGCCCGATAATGTGCCCCAAAATGCTACTAAGGCCACCAAAACTCACGCTTGGACAACTTGGCGAACAAGCTGCGGCTCGGAGGACCCAATCCGTCGCCGAGTGATATGTATGCTCTGCTGCGTGCGTAAATAAACGAATGTCATCAATGAATACTATAACAAGCGTATCCAAAAATGGCTTGAACACGGTTCATCAAATCCATAAATACCGTTGGGCGTTGGTCAACCGAAAGACATCACCACGAACTCATGGTGCCCGTCAGGGTCTGAATGCGATCTTTGGGATATCTGCCTCTAACTACTTTGATGATAACGGACCGCGAGTCTATCTTGAAAAACACCTCGCACCACCTGTTGGTCAAACAAATCATCAATCACAGGAGGGTATATGTTCTTGATGGTTACCTTAATCGGTGCGTAATCAACCGCACATGACGTCGTCATCCTTCTTCCGCCAAACAAACCGGCGCTCCCGGGAGAAACACTGGGCACGATAAAGCCTTTTCCGGCAAATCTTTCAGCTGGTCCTTGACTCCTCGACTCGGCGGTGCCGTGCATGCGGCGAGAATAGATATAGTAGAGTTTCTCACGGGACTATTTCACGCATGGCCGTATGGACCAGCGTGAGTAACTTCGCCGTATAGACTATATCGCCGCGTGGGTCGTATGGACCGCGTGAGGTATTCCTCGCATAGGGTGGTCGCCCGCGTAGGACTATTTCACGCCAAAAGCCGCATACGGACTCGCGTGAGGTATTCCTCGCGTTATGGGTAGCAAATCCACAGAATATGCAAATGCCACAAAGCAGAGAATGACCAGTAATGAACGATATATCACTAGCACCAGGCTATCATACATAACATAAGCACTCTACATCATACATAACATAAGAACTACGGAACATCATACATAACATAAGCACTCAAACATCATACATAACATAAGCAAGTTAAGAAATCCCTAACCTTATTAGTCTTATCATATACACTCTCGTTTTAGTTTACTTAAGGCACTAACGTGTCATTATAAAAATCAGAATTTAACCCAGTGCTCACGTACTTCTACTCTTTTAAAATGACTCTTTTCATATAAGCTTCCAAGATACTAATAACCATAGTATCAAGTCCTATCTACTTTCCAAGGCAAGTCACGATACCTTTTTAGAAAATAAACATAGCTACTAAATCAAGTGACTTCTTCTTTAAAACCTTAAGCAATTTATGCCTTGAATCAATTTGCCTTTCATTATTTCAAGTCATTTATCATACTTACATTACTTAGAGTAAACCACTCTTTTAACTTTTCATAAAGCTATTATAACCAACTTCCCATAAAGTCGTTATATTAACTTTATACTTTGAAACAATTACATTCTTCATATATCGAGGACTTATACTTTTAAAAGCGAAACAAGTATCATATACTTTTAAAATACTTCAAGTCCATAACTTTGAAAACTAAGACATCGTATCTTTTAAACAAGTGAGTTAATCCACAACTCACCAACTTGGACATTCTTAAAACAAGTAAAGGATATCAAAATCTTGTCGTCTCACGTACTATATAGGTACAACTACTGCGTGCTCGAGAGATAGGAAAGTTCCACATACCTCTTGGTTCGATCCACTTGCTATGTCGGTATGCGCGCGTAGTATGTCAGCGTATAATGACCATATCGTCTATTAACTTCTTACTTCAAATGTAGAATATTTTAAGTGTAAAGTCACTAAATTCTACGGAAAATCGGACAGCACTTCCTTTGTTTCTACATACTTTTCCACCATTTTCAAGGCCCGAATTCAATAACCAAACACGCCATTTAAGGCTCGATCAATGAAGTTAACAATAGGGGATTACCGCCTACAAGGCGTGTAAAATTCACCACAATTGATATCAAACTAGTCGACATCTTATGTCATTTCGTGACTTGAGGTGCTACAACACAAATTCTTATCAATTCCTTTTCAATCCAAGTTGTTTAGTATACATGATATTAAAGCGCGATCGATTATAACTACTACAATCTTGAGTAGGTAACATGCGGCGATTTAATTAAGGACCAAATTGTATTTCACTTTCAAATGGCTAGAATATCATTTTGGATTCTGAAGCTTCTACTATCCGTATCACTTATAAATCTTGACACATAATACTTCGTACTAGTTAAAATGTAAGGCTCTGATAATATGTAATCTTATAACACTTTAAGAGAACAAGATTGTTACCTCAGCGAGCCTTAATCGACTTGAAGATCGAAGTGGCTCCTGTGACTTAGAGCCTCTCCTTGACACTTGATCCACTTGAAGCCCTTAGAAGATCACAAACAACTTTCCTTTAATCTTGACCAAACCTGTGAAAGCGACTAGGTTTTCACCTTGCGACTAATACGAAAATGATATTTTTGGGATCTTTCTATTGAGATACCCTTACAATACCCTTATGAACCTTGGTTTAAAGTGTGGAGTTTATTGAATGACAAACAATTTTTTCTTTTTTGAAACCTTGAACACGAGCTCTCCTGATGTTCATCAATTTTCTTGAAAATTTAGCTAAGTATGGAAGCTTGCCTTGCTACTAGTATACATATATAACTTAATGGAGGGTCGAGATTAGCACGTATGGATGTCTTGGATACATTTCACTAGGATCGAGCCAGTGGCCGCTTTGACAAGTCGATAATATCAAGCTTGAGACTTAGCAAGACTTGGCCATCTAACTTATGGTCAAATGACCCTTTGTCCGTACCAAAATCTTCGAAGACCAACAAGGGGGTGACACGTGTCCATCCCGTTCGTCGAAATATTTCATTTCAAACAATTCCATAATTCAGATAAATTTTTACTAGTCTCGAATCTTAACATTTGAATTCTTATATGCGTTAACATAAATATGCCTGGAATTTGGGGTGTATGATCTTCTAGCGTGCCTTTTGCTTTGCCTTACAGGCCACTGGTCGCGCCAGTTGAGGCATAAGCGATACATAAGAATAGGTCGGAGAGGATTCAACCTAATAAGACAACTACATTGCACGATCTCGGAGAGAAGAATGAAAACCAATCCTAAATGTCCTGCGACCTCCAGTTATAGATGTGGTTCCTGGCCTTGCGATAATCAGACTCTCTGAACACGGTTTGTAGACAACTTTCCAGAGACTAAGCGCTCTAATACCACTTTTGTCACGGCCAGGCCTCGGGCGCGGCCAGGTGCCCTACACAGGCACCCGTTGATATACGTCGAGAGAATAGCGGAGCAGACCGCACGTATCAATACTTAGAAAATAAACATCAGCGGGCTGGCGATAAGGCGCGCCAGTAAAATGTACATAAACCAAAATACATCAGTACAACTCTGTTCTTTAAAACTCAATCCGCAAATATGACTACAGAACTCTAAGAATAACAACTGTGGCGGGACAGGGCCCCGCCATACCCCTGAATGTACATAAATCTACAATATCAGGGAAAGTCGTACCAAAAGACAAGCCTCCGGAGAAATGGAGTTTCGACACACGATCGGTGATCACAGAATGAGGATCCACCACTGCTTTACCTACTGCGGCATGAGCGGCCAGGAAAAGGGGTCGATCTGATATGTACCAAGTATGTAAAACTGAAAAATACTACAATTTACATCATAAGTCTAAAATAAAGCTGGAGACATGTATGATAACCAAATTACAGTACATTGTGCCTTACTAACTGTTACACCCCGTAGTTCCAACACATGAATCAGAGAACGTACGTAAGACGTTAAGGTTTAAATCGTGAAACGATAGAAGATACACTTTTCCTTAAGAGAAATATCGGGAACTTGTGAAGGAAAAGGTTTGTTAATTGGAATTTGGTTCTCAAATTTGGTATTTGAGACTTTTGGAATATATTAGAATTATGGATTTTTAAATTCGGATTTGGTCGAGTGGGGCCACGGGAAAATTTTACGATATTGTGGGGCCCACAATATTTTGAGATATTTTGATCAATTATGGATATTTTGGAGGATGAATATATTTTTAGACCAATGAGAGGGTGACACGTGGCACACCCCTTTGACTATAGACTTGGTCTTGGAAGATATTTTGTAGACAAGTGGAGGTGGGTCCCACTCCACTTGTCTTGCTACATATAAGGCCATACACTTGTCAAGCATCCACACTTAGGGGCATAGTATATATGCAAGGTAGATGTTACACCCCGGAATTCCAGGATAGGTTTATAAGAACGTACGTAAGAACTAAAAAATGTTAAGATTTGAGACGAGTAAGAATTTATCGGAATTTTGGAATTTGTCGGAAAACGAAATATTGCGACGAACAGGAGGGCGACACGTGTCACCCCCCTTAGTGGTCTTGGACGAAATTGACATGGATAAAATGGTCATTTGACCAATATTAGGATGACCAAGTCTTGCAAAGACTTTAGCTTGATATTGTTGACTTAGTCAAGGCCAGCGACGCTTTAATAAATTGCATCTAAGCCAACCATTTGTGTAGATATTGACCCTCCATAGTATTATATATGTGTACAAGTAGCAATACAAGGCTCTTAACACTTAGCTAAATTTTCAAAAAAAATCTTGAAGAACTCTAAGGAGGCTCTCGGCTTTGAGAGGGTTTTCAAGAAGAAAATTTTCGTTTGTTGTCGATAAGCTCCACTTTAAACCAAGGTTCCTAAGGGTATTGTAAGGGTATCTCAATAGAAAGATCCCGGAAAACTGGCATTTTCGTATTAGTCGCAAGGCAAAAAACTAAGGAGTTCTTCAACTTTGAAGTTGGAACTTGAAGAGGAGTTCTTCATAAGCTTATAAGGGTTGCTTGGAGTGGATTGGAACGTCGAAAAGAGGATCTAAAGTTGCTAAGGACCGACTTGTAATCTTGGATCATATTTGGGCTAAATGAGGTAATAATATTCATCTTAATTTTGTAATTGAAGATTCCATGTTATGATAAGTTATAAGTGATCATGTGATATGTGTTATGAAGATTGATAAGTGTTATGGAAGTTTAGAAGCTCAAATCTGAAAATGACATGTTGAGTCATTTGAAATTGAATTACAATTTGGTCGTTAATTAGAATCGTCGCATATTACCTACTTGAAGATTGTAGTAGTTATACTCAATTGCGGCGTGATAACATGTTACTAAATAACTTGAATTGAAAAATGAAATTGGAAAGGTTGATATATTGATACACCTTTGGCCGAATTGACATTGTATTTTTGGACTAGTTTGATATAATTGTGGGGCGGAATTTTACACGTCTTGTTGGCATGTAATCCCCTATTGTTAACTTCATTGTTGAGCCTTAAATGTGGCGTGTTTGGTTATTGAATTCAGGCCTTGAAAAAGGTGGAAAAGTATGTAGAAACAAAGGAAGTGCTGTCAGATTTTCCGTAGAATTTAGTGACTTTGCACTTAGAATATTCTACGTTGAAGCTAGAGGTTAATAAACGTATTATGGTCATTATAGGTTGACATACTACGTACGACATATTGGACTTGGCAAGTGGATTGAACCGAAGAGGTATGTGGAACTTTCCTATCTCTTGAGCATGAATAGTTGTACCTATATAGTACGGTAGGCGTCTGAATTTAATATCCTTTACTTGTTTTAAGAATGTCCAAGTCGGTTGAGTTAGGGGATTAACTCACTTGTTTAAAAGTAGTAAGGATGTCTTAGTTTTCAAAGTTAAGGGACTTGAAGTGTTTTAAAGTATATGATACTTGTTTCGTTTTAAACGTATAAGTCCCTTGGATATAGGAAAATGTAATTGACTAATGTATAAAGTTAATATAACGACTTTATGGGAAGTTGGTTATATTAGCCTTATGGAAAGTTAAAAAGAAAGATTTACTCTAAGTAAAATAAGTAAGGATAAATGACTTGAAGTAATGAAAGGCAAATTGATTTTAAGGCATCAATTGCCTAAGGTTTTAAAAGAAAAGAAGTCACTTGATTTAGAAGCCTATTATATTTCTAAAAGGTATTGTGACTTGTCTTGAAAAGTAGTTGTGACTTGATACTACGGTTATTGGTATCTTGGAAGTTTTATATGAAAAAGAGTCATTTTTAAAAGGGTAGAAGTACGTAGTACTTTGGGTTGAATCCCCGGACTTTATAAAGACATGTTAGTGTCTTAAGTAAACTAAAATGAGAGTGTATATGAATAAGACTAATAAGAAGTTAGGGGATTTCTTAACTTTCTTATATTATGTATGATAAGCCGGTAGTGCTTATGTTATGTATGATAAGCCGATAGTGCTTATGTTATGTATGATAAGCCGGTAGTGCTTATGTTATGTATTATAGCCGGTTTGTGCTAGTGATATATTATTCATTACGGGGTCATTCCCCGGGTTTGTGGCATTTGCATATTCCGTGGATTTGCTACCCATGATGCGAGGAATACCTCATGTGGGTCCGTAAGGGCTTATGCGGGTGAAATAGTCCCATGCGAGCGGACGATCTATCGAGGAATACCTCGTGCGGGTCTACCACGACTATGCGGGCGAATCTGATTATCACGACCCGACCGGGCGCGTAGTGCCCTACAGGCACCGCATACTCATCTGACATAATAAAGCTGCGGAAGATAAATAACACTTTTTAAAAAACTAAGGCCAAGCCGATAAGGCTGCCATAACATAAAATTACCGAAAGGGTCTGCTTTATTTAACAATGTAAAAACAACTCTGGCGATCCGGCCCATGGATGAATCTGGACCTCTAGATTTGGACAAATGCTATGATGGGACAAGGCCCATGTACCCACGAATATACATAACCATGGCGACAAGCTCGGAACATTGGAGCCGTCTCGAATCTTGAACCGGGATCTAGCTCGTGGATCCACAGCGTAATACCTAAACACTGCGGACATGAGCATAACCCGAAGAAGTCGATTACAACGGTACCAAATATGGAGCGGAAAAATATGTT
Source organism: Przewalskia tangutica (assembly GCA_029844215.1). Taxonomy (NCBI): domain Eukaryota; kingdom Viridiplantae; phylum Streptophyta; class Magnoliopsida; order Solanales; family Solanaceae; genus Przewalskia; species Przewalskia tangutica. The sequence goes on from CM056720.1 coordinate 72,479,628, forward strand.
CTGATAAACAAATCATAAGCATCTGAAAAGGAATGGCGAGGCAGTATAAAAAAAGGTAAATACCGAGATCCTAGTGTCATTACCGTCTCGTGAACTTAATCGTACCTTATTATCTTTTCCCATTTTTACATAGAGTTATAGTCACATTCTTACGTCGTGCTTGGAAAAACCGTCAAGTTCATTACCATATAACTTACTTACCTTGCATAACATAATCCGGCCACTTTATGGAGGGGCGCCCATCTTACCGACCCGATCGGGGGCGATAAAATCACGTAAGTGCGCCCGTAGAGGTATCTTGCCCGACCCATTTACGGGGCGCGATAATGTCATATAGTCTGCCCGTAAGGTATCTTTGCCGAGCCCGTTTTGGGGCAGCGATAATGTCATATAGTCTGCCCGTAAAGGTATCTTGCCGCCCGTTTAGGGGCGCGATAATGTCGTATAGTCTGCCCGTAAGGTATCTTGCCGGCCCGTTTCTGGGGCGATAATGTCATATAGTCTGCCCGTAAGGTATACTTCGGCACATTTGCGGGGCGCGATAATGTCATATAGTACGCCCGTAAAGGTATCTTGCCCGACCCGTTTACGGGGCGATAATGTCGTATAGTCGCCCGTAAGGTATCTTGCGGCCCGTTGCGGGATGCGATAATGTCATATAGTCTGCCCGTAAGGTATCTTGCGACCCGTTTACGGGGCGCGATAATGTCGTATAGTCTGCCCGTAAGGTATCTTGCTGGCCCGTTTCGGGGCGCGATAATGTCGTTATAAAATCGAGAATTTAACTTGATGTACTACGTACTTCTCCTTTAAAATGACTCTTTTTCAAATAAAACTTCCAAGATACTAATAGTAGTATCAAGTCATATCTACTTTTCAAGACAAGTCACAATACCTTTTAGAAATACATTTATAGGCTTCTAAATCAAGTGACTTCTTTCTTAAAACCTTAAGAAATTGGTACCTTTAAAACAATTTGCCCTTCTTTATTTCAAATCATTTCTTTACTTACATTCTTGAAGAAAACCATTCTTTTAGTCTTAATAAAGTCGTTATAACCAACTTCCCATAAAGTAGTTAGAACTCTTTATGTCTTAGACAAATTCATTCCTTTTATAACCGAGAGACTTATACTTTCAAATCAAATCACATAGCTTTCAAAATACTTGAGTCTCTTAACTTTTGAAATCAAGCTTAACTTTAACTTTTAGAAATCAAGTCTCTTATCTTTAAAATGGCAAGAAATCAATTCTTTCCAAATCAAGTATTCTATACTTTTAAATCAATTCATTTCTTCCTTTAAGAATCAAGTCCATAACTTGAAAAATAAAGTCCATAACCCTTTAAAAATTTGAGGTTCATAGTCTTAAAACTTAATACGTAAATTCTTATAAATTATGTAACATATACTTTGGTGCGTTGTGAATAAGTTATACTTATTTATAACGATCTTAATCAGTAGCCATGATCTAGAAAATGTAATACAATTTTGTCTTATCTTAACTTCTATGCGGATGGAGAATTCTACTCATTTTAGCAATTGATTGTCATTACATTTTCCTTTAATGCAGCTGCGGTGGCTTGATCGATTCTTATTCTCATTTGTCGTAACTTAGCCAAGTCAGCTTGGTTCCGAATACCTCTGTGACTCTTGCAGCGTCCCCATAAGACTTGGTAAGAACTTAGGATAACAGACATAACTTTTACGTAGAGTAAATCAACATCATACCTCTTAACTTCTAAGAGTAGAAGGAATCATGAAATAGTACTACATGTATATTCCATACATAGAATCATGTCAAAAGAAGGAAGAGGTTCACATACCTCGCGGCGATTATCGACAAATAGCAAAATGCTCCAAAGTACTTCAACCTTGATAGCTATTCCATCCTTGAGTAGAATCGCTATACTTAGTACTTCAACCTATAATGGCCATAGTCGTCCATTAACCTTTAGTTTGAGCGTAGAATATTCTAAGTGCAAAGTCACTAAATTCTCGAAAAATCGGACATCATTCCTTTGTTTCTACATACTTTGCCACCTTTTTCAAGGCCGAATTCAATAACCAAACCGCCACATTTAAGGCCCAACAATTCAGCTAACCAAAGGATTACATGCGGGACTGTAAATTCTGCCCCAAAACCATACCAAAACAGCCACAAACAGTCCATAATTACCATAACGAGGGTGGAATGTGAGGCCTTTCAACGCCTTTCCACACCCTTATTCCTTGGGTTTTCATTAGCAATCTACTACATTAAACATGAAATATAGGGGCTGATTTTCCTGCATACAACACGTCTAAGCAGTCCCTAAAAGCGCACGACAATATCCAGTTTCACAGATTCTCGCAACAACTAAAATCAGATAACTCTTTCCTTAATCCTTTTTATTCCAATTCGAGTTCCAAAACATCTACATAAGTTATAACAACTTATTAACAACAATATTAATCCATTATAACATGCAATAGGTGAAGATAACAACGACAATAACCAGCGAATTCCATTTACACCAAATCTGTCCCAAATCGGTTTTAGCCCAAAATGGCTCAAGCGCTTTTTATTCTTCATTATTTTTAACAAAAGTTCATCCATACATTATAACAATAAGTAATATCAATTACTTTAAAGAAGGACTTTTACCTCATTTTTGCCCAAAGCAGCAAAACAGTCCAGGTCTTTATTGGTCCGCAATTTTCGTTTCGCTCCACTTCTTCAAGTTCCAATCACATATATTTAACCCATACAACCTTAGGAGCAACTTCTCTTCACGTTTAGCTTCCAAAAGTCGACGGAAAACCCTAGGGTTTCATTATTTCATTAACCTAGATTTAGGGGTTAAGGGTGCTTAATCTTGGAAAGAAAATACATTGATCTTGATCTTGTCTTTGGATATGGGGATTTCAGATTGCTCTAGGTTTTGGAGAGATGAGGTTTGTATGGATGAATATCTTTTGTTCTAAGTCTTCAAGACTTATCTATATAAAGGTGTGTGGAGTCTTGTGAGAGCCAGTGGGAGGGCCTTGCTAACCTCTTATTGGCAGTATTTCTTCACAAAATATTTCATCCACACTTAGCTATTTTTCATCCCATTTCGATGGACATGTAACATAGTAAACCAAGACTTAATAAATCCACTAAGTCCATAATTCTAATGAAAAATAATTCCATTACTTGAATTAATTCTTGTCATCACATTAAACTCGAAAATTTTCCGTATAAGGAAATGTAAAAATCCTTTCCTTTCGACATTTCAATCTTAATTCTATAATCATGTTCTTGAATTACGGGGTGTAACATTCTTCCCCCCTTAGAAACATTCGTCCCGAATGTTCTTTTGAGTCAATCTAATTAGATAGCGACATAGTCTCCTTTACTACACCGCCCATACAACGTATGCCACCCGTGTACATAACAATACTTATGCTAAGATGTCAACCTTGGCACTCACGAAGCCAACTAGTCCATACTCATAATGACCTCAAAGTCCGTCATAATCATCTCTACTAGGGTCGACATTTGTATCATCAAGGAAAATCTCGTATACGCTCGGCTACCACCGAAACACTCGTAGGTGTAGTTCGTCGAAAGGTTCTTATGGATTCGGGCTATTCCTTTACACTTGGTTGTTATCTTTCTTACTGGTCGTACTCTTTCCATACTTCCAACTCATACTAGCATACATACATAACGTCCATACCGATTCTGTCCTCTAATCTTTGGAGTCACTCTTTTAAACAACCTAAGGCCATTTCCGACTTCCACGACCTGGTTCCGGTGGAACGCGTCCTGAACAGTAAAATAATTAACTAGACTTGGGCCTTGCACCTGTGACCCTATCACGTGGCGGAACTACTACCCAGTGATCACTCCATTTCAAACTATGGCGACCGTAGCAGTACTCACCCGGCCGCGTCGCACTTAACTCTTACCCTTAGTCTGAATAAAATCTTATTGCCCGAGAAGGCCTTATATATACCTAAGGTCTCGGCGGTTATCAATATTCTTAGACTCGCAATTTCCATGCTCCAAGCCTACCTTATCAGTCCCCCCGTAAACGGGTACAAAAACTTCTCATAATACCATAATGGTGTCGTCTTGATCACAACAACCATTTCTTACTCTATCTGGACCTCGTCAGTACAATTCTCTTAAGCTTTATCACGTAGCTTAATATATTAACATGGTATTCCATTAAGTTCTTAACATGACTTCTTAAGGGTTCAGCGACCTATCAGACGTTCATCCTTTCCCGATTATCCCAAAATAAAACATAAGACCTTGGAGAGAATTCATTAACCGTTCCGTACCTTCTCGGTATCTAGTTAGTCTTTACGACTCGGGTAATCTAAAATCATTCTAGGCGACAGCGTCGACCTCATACATAACTCCGTATAGATGTATGTCACAATACCAACTATACTATAATTATTACCAGCACGGATCGCCAATCCACATAGTCGCTACGGGTCGCTTGCTTTCTCGTGGCTGCGATCAGCGTAACTCGTTAGGGAGGCGACCCTAACAACCGCGACTCTGTCGCGCGATCTCGGAGTGAGAAGAATGAAACCAATCCTAAATGTCCTGCGACCTCACGATTATAGATGTGGTGCGCGACACGCGATAATCAAGACTCTGCAAGACACGATCTAGACAACTTTCAGAGACTAAGCGCTCGATACCACTTTTGTCACGACCAGCCGCGCGGTAGTGCCTTACAGGCACCCTTATACTCATCTGACATAATAAAGCTGCGGAAGATAAATAACACTTTTTTAAAAACTAAGGCCCGATAAGTTTGCCATAACATAAAAATTACGAAAAGTCTACACATTTAACAATGTAAAAACAACTCTGCGATCCAACCCGGATGAATACAGACCTCTAAGATTTTGACAAATGCTATGATGGGACAAGGCCCCGCCGTACCCCAGAATATACAAAACCATGACGACAAGCTCCGGAACATTGGAGCCATCTCAAATGCTGAACCAGGATCCTAAGCTCGTGGATCCACAACTGTGTACCTAAACTGCGGACATGAGCGCAACCCCAGAAGAAGTCGATTACAACGGTACCAACTATGGAAACAGAAAAATATGATGCGATAAACAAATCATAAGCTGCAAAAGAATGGCGAGGGCAAGTATAAAAAAGGTAAATACGAAATCCTAGGTGTCATTACCGTCTAAATGAACTTAATCGTACCTTATTATCTTTTCCCATTTTACATAAGAGTTATAGTCACATTCTTACGTACATGTTTAGGAAAAACCGTCAAGTTCATTACCATATAACTTACTTACCTTGCATAACATAATCCAGGCCTTTTATGGAGGGCGCCCATCTTGCCGACCCGATGGGGCGATAAAGTCACGTAAGTACGCCCGTAGAGGTAAAGCGCGCCCATTTTGGGGCGATAATGTCATATAGTACGCCCATAAAGTTATCTTGCCGGCCCATTTTGGGGCGATAATGTCATATAGTACGCCCGTAAAGGTATCTTTGCGGCCCATTTAGGGCGATAATGTCATATAGTACGCCCGTAAGGTATCTTGCGGCCCGTTTACGGGGCGCGATAATGTCATATAGTACGCCCGTAAAGGTATACTTCCGGCCCATTTACGGGGCGATAATGTCATATAGTCTGCGCCCGTAAAGGTATCTTGCCCGACCCATTTAGGGGCGATAATGTCATATAGTGCGCCGTAAAGATATCTTGCCCGACCCGTTTACGGCGCGATAATGTCATATAGTCTGCCCGTAAAGGTATCTTTGCGGCCCATTACGGGACGCGATAATGTCATATAGTGCGCCCGTAAAGGTATCTTTGCCCGACCCGTTTACGGGGCGCGATAATGTCATATAGTACGCCCGTAAAGGTATCTTGCTGGCCCGTTGCGGGGCGATAATGTCGTTATAAAATCAGAATTTAACTTGATGTACTCGTCTTCTACTCCTTTAAAATGACTCTTTTTCAAATAAAACTTCCAAGATACTAATAAGTAGTATCAAGTCATATCTACTTTTCAAGACAAGTCACAATACCTTTTAGAAATACATTTATAGGCTTCTAAATCAAGTGACTTCTTTCTTAAAAACCTTAAGAAATTGGTACCTTTAAAATAATTTGCCCTTCTTTATTTCAAATCATTTCTTTACTTACATTACTGAAGAAAACCATTCTTTTAGTCTTCCATAAAGTCGTTATAACCAACTTCCCATAAAGCCGTTATAACTCTTTATGTCTTAGACAAATTCATTCCTTTTATAACCAAGAGACTTATACTTTCAAATCAAATAACATAGCTTTCAAAATACTTCAAGTCTCTTTACTTTTGAAATCAAGCTTCTTTAACTTTTAGAAATCAAGTCTCTTATCTTTAAAATGGCAAGAAATCAATTCTTTCCAAATCAAGTATTCTATACTTTTAAATCAATTCATTTCTTCCTTTAAGAATCAAGTCCCGTAACTTGAAAAATAAAGTCCATAACCACAAAAATTTGAGGTTCATAGTCTTAAAACTTCATACGTAAATTCTTATAAATTAAGTAACATATATTTTGGTGCGTTGTGAATAAGTTATACTTATTTATAACGATCTTAATCGAGTAGCCATGATCTAGAAAATGTAATACAATTTTGTCTTATCTTAACTTCTATACAGATGGAGAATTCTACTCATTTTAACTTAATTGATTGTCATTACATTTTCCTTTATTAGCAGCTGCGAGTGGCTTGTTCGATTCTTATTCTCATTTGTGCGTAACTTAGCCAAGTCAACGGCTCCGAATACCTCTAACGACTCTTACCAGCGTCATAATCTTGGTAAGAACTTAGGATAACTTAGACATAACTTTTACGTGAGTAAATCAACATCATACCTCTTAACTTAGAGTGAAGGAATCATGAAATAGTACTACATGTATATTCCATACATAGAATCATGTCAAAAGAAGGAAGAGGTTCGCATACCTCGCGGCGATTATCGACAAATAGCAAAATGCTCCAAGTACTTCAACCTTGATAGCTATTCCATCCTTGAGTAGAATCGCTATACTTAATACTTGACTATAATGGCCGTAATGCGTCCATTAACCTTTAGCTTGAGCGTAGAATATTCTAAGTGCAAAGTCACTAAATTCTACGGAAAATCGGACGACTTACATTATACCGCATTTCCGGTATATGCGTGGGGCGTCGTAGAAATTTGAGCCTTAAGTTAGGCAAAGGACCGAATTTTGGGCGCAGTGCCGATTGGAGTCGTTTTTCGGCCGAAGCGTTTCCACGACTACGTTGGGAAAATTCCGGCTATGTCGTTTAGTATTTTTGCGGATTTTTAGAACAGCGAAATATTTTGGACCAGCGGGAGGGTGACATTGTCACCTCGTTTAAGCGATAATGGGTTGGCGGTTAGTCACGGGTTGGAAGCCTATTGGCTCCTTGTTGGTTAGGGTGCACTTGGCTTGATCAAGGCCATACACTTGCCTTGCACGTGGCTTGATCTTGGCCGTTGGTTGGCTTTGGTTTCTATAAATACCCCCAGGCATGAACTTCTTCATCCATCTTGACTTGTCTAAGCCTTGAAAACTCTCATCCCCTTTGTGAGCTCTTAGCGAGAGCCTTCCCCTCCCCACCGTGTGGCCTTTGGCCGAGGGTTCCCTCCCACTTTTGTGGTGCTAGCGGGTGGGTACCACTGCTAGTTGTTTCGTATAATACCATCCTTGTGGTATTGAAATACTTCTCCTAGTATTGTTATAATGCCCAAAATACCTTAGCCTTGTACCTTGTAGTATTCCAAAGATACCTCTATCGTAGAGCAGGAAATACTACCTTTTGTCCTTTTAGTCTCAAGCCGAAACCACAAGGAAATCTTTGGTTGGTTGAAGTATTTGAGTAGAAGTTGGTTAGAACTTCTAAGGGTTGTTTGGAGCGGATTGGGCGCACGGAGTAGGAGCTAAACCTTGCTCGGGATCGACATTATAACTTGGATAATTTTGGGCTTATCGAGGTAATTATCTTGTCCTCTATTGTAATTGGAGATTACATGTTGTAGGATTATATAGTTGAAGTATACTATATATAGAGCTGAACATTATTGTGGCAATGTCTTTTGACTTAAGCTGAAGAATAAAGAAGCTGTATTTACATAGTGTATTGCGATGGACTTGTGTAGTATTCTTGTGTAGAATTGTACGTCCGGTTAGGCGTGTAAACCCCACTGGTTGGCTTGGTGGCCGGCCTCGATAGAGGAGGAGATTTCTGTTGTGGCGGGAGAGTCTTTGCGAATTTTACGTAGAAAAATGGGAACTTGTGTTTTGGGGTTAATAGGCGTTTGTGACCTTTATAGGTGAAAGTGCTAAGAGTGGCGTATTCTGCTCGAGGAGTGGAAAGGGCTAGCGAGGTTGTAGTACTTGGAGCATTTTGCTTATTGTCGATAAATCGCGCGAGGTATGTGAACCTCTTCCTATCTTTTCTAGCATGATTGTTGTGAACTATGTAGTGCGGTGAGCGTCACGTGTGCTAAGTGATTTGGTTGGTTTAAAACATAGGGTGTTATAATAGCTTTATGGGAAGTTAGTTATAACGACCTTATGTAAATGAAAATGGTTTCTTGATGTTAGAAGTTAAGAGACTTGATCTTATAAGATAAGAGACTTAACTTATTTGTTTTAATGTGGATGTTTGTGTGAAACCTCGTTCGTGAGTAATGAGTACTTGGTTTTAAAGGGATAATGTTTCTTGATTTGGGAATCGAATGTGTATCAGCAGGACCATTGCGGCGTTAATAAAGGAAAATGTATTGAATAATGATGTATTAAAACCGGTAGAAACCTCCATGCATAGAAGCTAAGATGAGACAAAATGATATTACATTTTCTAGATCATGTTCTTTGTAATAAGATCGTTATAAACAGAATAAACTACTCGTATATATGACCTATGTTACTCGATTGTTTTAAAAGAGATTAAGACTATGAGTTATGAAACCTTTCTAAAATAAGTGACTTGAGCATTTGAAAATGAGAAGCTTGAGTAATTGAAACTAGGCAAACTGGAACTTAGGAAAAGAATGTTGTTACTTGATTTTGAAAAGGAATGTGGGTTGGTCATTCTAATACTACGAATTATCGGGTGACTTTTATAAAAGTAATGGATCTCTTTTAAAAGAACTTAATGTATGTAGTACTTTGGGATTAAAAAGCCGGAATTTTGCATAAAATGAAAGTACTTTGAGTTGTGTGAAACTTGCCTATGCTTGTTGGTGTGAAACTTGCCTATGCTTGTTGTTGTGAAACTTGCCTATGCTTGTTGTTGTGAAACTTGCCTATCTTGTGATGATAGCCTTTGTTGTGCAAGTGTGGTATTTACGTATTCTGCGTCTCGATAGAGGCGGTCGACTTATTGAGAACTTACTTGGGCGTCTTTGGCGGTGATGGAGAATTCCGCGGGTATGTTTCCATTTTGATTCTTGTCTTGTTGTTGATGTCACGTGGGCATGTCTACACCGTCTGATGATAGGGCATCGCGCCGTGCGGTCGGGTTGATTACGATATATTGTTATTGTGGTTACATGGACATGTCTACACGAGGTAAATTCAGGGGCATGTGGCCGTGCGGCGGTTGATCACCCGTATATTATTGTTGATGTCACATGGGCGTGTCTGAGGTAGAATTCAGGGGCATGTGGCCGTGGGGCATTGGTATTATTGTTGCATCATGGACATGTCTGCCGATGCGAGTTAGGGCATGCGGCCGTGATGCGAACATGATTGATGTTGTGGGCGTGAGACCCGTAGTTATATTTGAGTGATGACTTGAGGCGTGAGTCCACATTGGATATATTGCTTTTATGTTGTGAGCTTAGTTTGGTTATCATCATGTCTCTGCTTTATATAGACTAGTATGATTTCATTCTGATATTTTCTGATTTCACATACTTGGTACTGTTATCTTGACCTCCTTGGAGAAGTGCGTTCATCTGCGGTAAGTACATCGATCGTGGATCCGCTCTTAGGATCACGATTCAGCGTATTGGGAAGCTCCGTTTCTTGAGGCTTATCTTTTAGTATGTGTTCCACGAGTTGTAGGTTCTTGTACATTCGGGGTATGGCGGGGCCTGTCCGTCATAGTCGTTGTAAATCTTAAGTGCATGAAATCTTGTTGTGGCGGGGTTGTAAAGGATTAAAGCTATTCGGAGTTTTATGTATATCTGAAAACCGTTTTGGTTGCTTTGTTTATAATTATATCTCTTGTTTCATGACTCGTGTTTTATTTTCCTGGTTTTCTACGATGTTGTATCACTAGGGTGCGGGTAAGGCACGATGCGAGGCAGGCAGTCGTTACAAAAGTGGTATCGGAGGCGATTAATCCTCGGAAAGTGTCTACGACCGTGTCTAGTAGAGTCTTGATTATCGGTGTGTTGTGCACCACATCTATGTCGAGGAGGCTATAGGACATTTAGGATTAGTTTCCATTCTTCTCATTACGAGATCGTGCCTTAGAGGCATGTTGTAAGTTGGACCCTCAGCGTATCTCGTTTTACGATTATGCCTCCGCGCAAGGCAGCGAGCCCGGGAGGCAAGGCGGCGAGTGCTGCTAGTGAGATCTGAGAAGTCTGAGCGCGAGCCGGGCGATACGAGTTGTGCTTGACAGCGGGTTTTGTAGCGCCGCCCGGCCCAGCGAGTTTAGCGCGGCGGTGGGCTGCTGAGACCACGATACACGAGCCTCGAGTCCTGATGCAGGCGAGAGGAGATGGGTTACAAGGAGATGGCCCGATTCTTTGGTCGAGTCGTGGCGAGATATGAGGATAATTTGGATCACGGCGATTCGATTCGATTCGATAGCACGATGGATTCGCTTTGGCGAATAGTTTGAGGCTCACGGGACTTTACGAGTTATCCACGCGAGTTTTATGGGTGAGGCACGAGGATGATCGCGAGAGTTCATCCGGCGATTCTGACGGATCGTGAGTGATCGAGGCTTGGAGACCGAGTCGGTGGTCTTAGGTGCGCGTCGGTGCGCGATACGCGATCGTGGTTTGATTCGTGGGAGTTGTCGGGAGAGCATGCGCTTCCAGATATGGGGCGAGTTCTCGGAGGCATTCCTCGCTCACTTCTTGCCTCCGCGGATGAGGAGGCGCGGGCGACAGATTTATGATCTTTGAGGCAGAGGCGTGCTGTTCGAGTCTGGCGTGGAGTTTGACTCGTTGGCTCGGTATGTCCCGCTTTAGTGGCAACCATGGAGGATAGAGTGCACGCTCGTCACGGATTAGATGATTACATGTCGAGGCATGTTCGGGAGTAGCTCTCGGTAGGGCATGGACATTGCCGCGTGCGAGCTCATCTTGCAGGATGTGAGGCGCGGAGAGGTCGGCGGAATGACGAATCAGCGAAGAGGGCGAACAACGAGGTCCTTTGGTGACTTTCGAGGCGGACCGCCTCGGCCGCATCTAGTTTTGTACCTCCGCCCGGTCACAGTGGTCCTCCATGACCTTGAGTATTCGGGGCGGTCGGGGCTCGAGGTTGAGTTTCGAGGAAGTAAGGGTGTTGGCGGATCACGGTCACCCCTGCCTCGGTGTGGTCGATGTAGTAGCCGCATTTCGGGAAGTGTCGTGGTGTCGAGGAGCTTGTTATTTTTGCGGCCAGCGAGGCCATTTTGCGAGCTGTCAGGCGAGGGTATACGGATGTTCTGACTCGACCTCTGGATCGATGGTGGTTCATCGCCTTCTGATTATGCCTGCGAGTGCCTATGATTAGAGTGGGCGGTAGCTTGGGTATATCATAACCTCTAGAGTTTTGGTATGCTTGTTATAATGGTCTCATTATTATGTGCTATGTCACGAATAGCGTTGTGTTAATTGTGAGTTAGAAAACATGCTTAGTTGTGAGGATACGTATGGGGGCATGGTAAGTGTGAACCTTAGACTATGTCACGGCCCGAGACCTTAGGGGTAGGTCGTCTTGAGTTGAAGATTTATTTTTGACCACTTATCGAGTAGTAGTATCGTGGGATTTATTTGTGTGATAAGTCAGTGGGTAGTGTGAGATGGAAGTGGTAGCTTTCGTGATGTGAATTAGTAAGATTGTTCGGATCGGGAGCAAGAGTTTAGCGCGGTTGAAGTCGGGTTGAGGACCATTTGCGGGTCAACCCGTAACCGGTTTGGGGTGGGAGTCGATTCAGGTGGTCCGCCGGTGGTAGGAGTCACGAGGATGCTAGGCCCAGTTTGTATGACCATCGTATGAGTTGGTGGATATGTTCGACCAAAGCGGATCGTGGAGGCGGGAGCGGCCTTAGAGAAGATCGAGGTTAGTAAGATGACCAAGTTTGGAGGTAGTGACTCAGAGTTGGAAAGCAGGCGTTGTGGAGTATGGTACAAATACTAGAAAGAGTTTGAGTGTTAGAAAGTCTGACAAGATGGGGAAAAGTGAGCGTGTGTGATCGTTTCTTTTGAGAAAGGAAGGTGTGACGGGAGTATATTTTAGACCTCGGGTAAGGGGTTTTGTGATGATTAGAGTGTTTCCTCATTGACTTGGGTTTAAGTATTGGTGCGTTTGTTATTTTTATGGCGGTGTGGCATGATTGTTTCGTGCGTATAGCGATGAAGGCTATACTAGCGCGTGTTTGTGTTGAGACTTGAGAAGGAACATTCGGATGAATGTTTCTAAGGAAGGAGAATGTTATACCCGCGTTTCGGTATATGCGTGGGGCGTGCGTAGAGAATTTGAGCCTTAAGTTAGGCAAAGGGCCGAATTTTGGGCGCAGTGCGATTGGAGTCGTTTTTCGGCCGAAGCGTTTCCACGACTTACGTTGGGAAAATTCCGGCTATGTCATTTAGTATTTTTGCGGATTTTTCCGAGCAGCGAAATGTTTTGGACCAGCGGGAGGTGACATTTGTCACCCTCGTTTGAAGCGATAATGGGTTGGCCGGTTGGTCACGGGTTGGAGGCCTATTGGCTCCTTGTTTTGGCCTTGTTTGTGGCTTGTTTGGTGCCGTGTTTTGTGCCTTGTTTTGTGGAGTAGGGGTTAGGGTGCACTTGGCGATCAAGGCCATACAACTTGCCTTGCACATGGCTTGATCTTGGCCGTTGGTTGGCTTTTGGTTTCCTATAAATACCCCCAGGGATGAACTTCTTCATCCACTCTTCACTTGTCTAAGCCTTGAAAACTCTCCTCCCCTTTGTGAGCTCTTAGCGAGAGCCTTCCCTCCCTTTTACCGTGTGGCCTTTGGCGGGGTTCCCCTCCCCCTTTTTGTGGTGCTAGCCGTGGGGTACCCCACTGCCTAGTTGTTTTCGTATAATACCCTCACTTGTGGTATTGAAATACTTCTCTAGTATTGTTATAATGCCCAAAATACCTTAGCCTTGTACCTTGTAGTATTCCAAAGATACCTCTGTCGTAGAGCAGGAAATACTACCTTTTGTCCTTTTAGTCTCAAGCCAAAACCTAAGGAAATCTTCATGGTTGGTTGAAGTATTTGAGTAGAAGTTGGTTAGAACTTCTAAGGGTTGTTTGGAGGCGGATTGGAGCGCAGGGTAGGAGCTAAACCTTGCTCAGGATCGACATTATAACTTGGATAATTTTGGGCTTATCGAGGTAATTATCTTGTCCCTCTATTGTAATTGGAGATTACATGTTGTAGGATTATATAGTTGAAGTATACTATATATAGAACTGAACATTATTGTGTGATGTCTTTTGACTTAAGCTGAAGAATAAAGAAGCGTTTGTATTTACATAGGGTGTATTGCGGTAGACTTGTGTAGTATTCTTGTGTAGAATTGTACGTCGGTTAGGCGTGTAAACCCCACTGGTTGGCTTGGTGGCCAGGCCTCGATAGAGGAGGAGATTTCTGTTGTGGCGGGAGAGTCTTTGCCAATTTTACGTAGAAAAATGGGAACTTGTGTTTTGGGGTTAATAGACGTTTGTGACCTTTATAGGTGAAAGTACTAAGAGTAGCGTATTCTACTCGAGGAGTGGAAAGGGCTAGCAAGGTTGTAGTACTTGGAGCATTTTGCTTATTGTCGATAAATCGCGCGAGGTATGTGAACCTCTTCTATCTTTTCTAGCATGATTGTTGTGAACTATGTAGTGCGGTGAGCGTACGTGTGCTAAGTGATTTGGTTGGTTTAAAACATAGGGTGTTATAATAGCTTTATGGGAAGTTAGTTATAACGACCTTATGTAAGTGAAAATGGTTTCTTGATGTTAGAAGTTAAGAGACTTGATCTTATAAGATAAGAGACTTAACTTATTTGTTTTAATGTGGATGTTTGTGTGAAACCTCATTCGTGAGTAATGAGTACTTGGTTTTAAAGGGATAATGTTTCTTGATTTGAGAATCGAATGTGTATCGACAGGACCATTGTAAGCGTTAATAAAGGAAAATGTATTGAATAATGATGTATTAAAACCGGTAGAAACCTCATCTGCATAGAAGCTAAGATGAGACAAAATGATATTACATTTTCTAGATCATGATTCTTTGTAATAAGATCGTTATAAACAAGAATAAACTACTCGTATATATGACCTATGTTACTCGATTGTTTTAAAAGAGATTAAGACTATGAGTTATGAAACCTTTCTAAAATAAGTGACTTGAGCATTTGAAAATGAGAAGCTTGAGTAATTGAAACTAGGCAAAGCTGGAACTTAGGAAAGAATGTTGTTACTTGATTTTGAAAAGGAATGTGGGTTGGTCATTCTAATACTACGGTGTCGGGTGACTTTTATAAAAGTAATGGATCTCTTTTAAAAGAACTTAATGTATGTAGTACTTTGGGATTAAAAACCGGACTTTGGCATAAAATGAAAGTACTTTGAGTTGTGTGAAACTTGCCTATGCTTGTTGGTGTGAAACTTGCCTATGCTTGTTGTTGTGAAACTTGCCTATGCTTGTTGTTGTGAAACTTGCCTATGCTTGTGATGATAGCCTTTGTTGTGCTAGTGTGGTATTTACGTATTCTGGCGTCTCGATGAGGCGGTCGACTTATTGAGAACTTACTTGGGCGTCTTTGGCGGTGATGGAGAATTCCGCGGGTATGTTTCCATTTTGATTCTTGTCTTGTTGTTGATGTCACATGGGCGTATCTGCCGTCTGATATTAGGGCATCGCGGCCATGCGGTCGGGTTGATTACCGATATATTGTTATTGTGGTTACATGGACATGTCTGCAGAGGTAAATTCGGGGGCATGTGGCCGTGCGGCGGGGTTGATCACCCGGTATATTATTGTTGATGTCACATGGGCGATGTCTACGAGGTAGAATTAGGGGCGTGTGGCCGTGGGGCATTGGTATTATTGTTGCATCATGGACATGTCTGCCGATGCAGAATTCGGGGCATGCGGCCGTGATGCGAACATGATTGATGTTGTGGGCGTGAGACCCATAGTTATATTTGAGTGATGACTTGAGGCGTGAGTCACATTTGGATATATTTGCTTTTATGTTGTGAGCGTAGTTTGGTTATCATACATGTCTCTGCTTTATATAGACTAGTATGATTTCATTCTGATATTTTCTGATTTCACATACTTGGTACTGTTATCTTGACCTCCTTGAAGTGCGTTCATCTGCGGTAGAGTACATCGATCGTGGATCCCGCTCTTAGGATCACGATTGACGTATTAGGAAGCTCCGTTTCTTGGAGGCTTATCTTTTAGTATGTGTTCCACTGAGTTGTAGGTTCTTGTACATTCGGGGTATGGCGGGGCCACTGTCCGTCATAGTCGTTGTAAATCTTAAGTGCATGTCTTGTTGTGGGCGGGGTTGTAAAGGATTAAAGCATTCGAGTTTTATGTATATCTTGAAGGCCACCGTTTTGGTTGCTTTGTTTATAATTATATCTCTTGTTTCATGACTCATGTTTTATTTTCCGCTAGTTTTTCTCGATGTTGTATCACTAGGGTGCGGGTAAGGCACGATGCGAGGGGGCGGGTCGTTACAACTTCCTTTGTTTCTACATACTTTGCCACATTTTCAAGGCGAATTCAATAACCAAACACGCCACATTTAAGGCCCAACAATTCCAGCTAACCAAAGGGGATTACACGCCTTAACGGGGCGTGTAAAATTCTGCCCCAAAACCATACCAAAGCAGTCCTAAAGCGATCCATAATTACCATAACGAGGTGGAATGTGAGGCCTTTCGCGCCTTTCCACACCCTTATTCGCCGGGGTTTTCATTAGCAATCTACTACATTAAACATGAAATATAGGGCTTATTTTCCAGCATACAACACGTCTAAAGCGGTCCCTAAAAACTACGCGACAATATCAGCGGTTTCTGATTCTCGACAACAACTAAAATCCGATAACTCTTTCCTTAATCCTTTTTATTCCAATTCGAGTTCCAAAACATCTACATAAGTTATAACAACTTATTAACAACAATATTAATCCATTATAACATGCGATAGGTGAAGATAACAACGACAATAACCAGCGAATTCCATTTACACCAAATCTGTCCCAAATCGGTTTAGCCCCAAAAAATGGCTCAAACGCTTTTTATTCTTCATTATCTTTAACAAAAGTTCATCCATACATTATAACAATAAGTAATATCCAATTACTTTAAAGAAGGACTTTACCTCATTTTTGCCCAAAGCCCCTAAGCGATCAGGTCTTTATTGGTCCGCAATTTTCGTTTGGCTCCACTTCTTCAAGTTCCAATCACATATATGTATCCCATACAACCTTAGGATCAACTTCTCTTCACGTTTCGCTTCCAAAATGTCGACGGAAAACCCCTAGGGTTTCATTCTATTTTCGGCCCAACCTAGATTTAGGGGTTAAGGGTGCTTAATCGTGGAAAGAAAATACATTGATCTTGATCTTGTCTTTGGATATGGGGATTTCGAATTGCTCTAGGTTTTTGGAGAGATGAGGGTTTGTATGGATGAATATCTTTTGTTCTAAGTCTTCAAGACTTATCTATATAAAGGTGTGTGGAGTCTTGAGAGACCAGTGGGGAGGGCACTTGCTAACCTCTTATTGGCCAAGTATTTCTTCACAAAATATTTCATCCACACTTAGCTATTTTTCATCCCATTTCGATGGACATGTAACATAGTAAACCAAGACTTAATAAATTCACTAAGTCCATAATTCTAATGAAAAATAATTCCATTACTTGAATTAATTCTTGTCATCACATTAAACTCGAAAATTTTCCGTATAAGGAAATGTAAAAATCCTTTCCTTTCGACATTCCAATCTTAATTCTATAATCATGTTCTTGAATTACGGGGTGTAACATTCTTCCCCCCTTAGAAACATTCGTCCCCGAATGTTCTTTGAATCAATCTAATTAGATAGCGACATAGTCTCCTTTTACTACACCGCCATACAACGTATGCCACCCGTGGCCGCATGCAATACTTATGCTAAGATGTCAACCTTGGCACTCGCGAAGCCAACTAGTCCATACTCATAATGACCTCGAAGTCCGTCATAATCATCTCTACTAAGATCGGTTGTATCATCAGGAAAATCTCATATACCCGCGGCTACCACCCGAACACTCGTGGGTGTAGTTACATCGAAAGGTTCTTATGGATTCGGGCTCTGTTCCTTTACACTTGGTTGTTATCTTTCTTCTTGGTGCGTACTCTTTCCATACTTCCAACTCATACTAGCATACATACATGCGTCCATGCAGATTCTGTCCTCTAATATTTGAGTCACTCTTTTAAACAACCTAAGGCCATTTCAGGCTTCCACGACTGGTTAGGTGGAGCAGCGTCCTGAACAGTAAAATAATTAACTAGACTTGGGCCTTGCACCTCGTGACCTATCACGTGGCGGAACTACTACCAACTGATCCTCCATTTCAAACTATGGCGACCGTAACGGTACTCACCCGAGCGCCGTCGCAACTCTTACCCTTAGTCTGAATAAAATCTTATTGCCCGAGAAGGCCTTATATATACCTAAGGTCTCGGCGGTTATCAATATTCTTAGACTCGCAATTTCCATGCTCCAAGCCTACCTTATCAGTCCCCCCGTAAACGGGTACAAAAACTTCTCATAATACCATAATGGTGTCGTCTTGATCACAACAACCATTTCTTACTCTATACGGACCTCATCCGTACAATTCTCTTAAGCCTATCACGTAGCTTAATATATTAACATGGTATTCCATTAAGTTCTTAACATGACTTCTTAAGGGTTCACTGACCTATCAGACAGTTCATCCTTTCCCAATTATCCCAAAATAAAACATAAGACCTTGGCGAGAATTCATTAACCGTTCCATACCTTCCCGGTATCTAGTTAGTCTTTACCAACTCCGGGTAATCTAAAATCATTCTAGGCAACACGCGTCGACCCTGCATACATAACTCCGTATAGATGTATGTCACAATACCAACTATACTATAATTATTACCAACACGGATACGCGATCCACATAGTCGCTGCAGGTCATGCTTCGCTCTCGTAGGCTGCGATCAACATAACTTCGTTGGGAGGCGACCTAACAACGCTCTATCGCGCGATCTCGAGTGAGAAGAATGAAACCAATCTAAATGTCCTGCGACCTCACGATTATAGATGTGGTGCACAACACGCAGATAATCAAGACTCTACAAGACGCGGTGCATAGACACTTTCAGAGGACTAAGCGCTCTGATACCACTTTTGTCACGACCAGGGCGCGGTAGTGCCCTACAGGCACCGCATACTCATCTGACATAATAAAGCTGCGGAAGATAAATAACACTTTTTTTTTTAAAACTAAGGCCAATGATAAAGTGCCATAACATAAAAATTACGAGAAAGTGCAACATTTAACAATGTAAAAACAACTCTAGCCAGTCCAACCCACAGATGAATACAGACCTCTAAGATTTGGACAAATGTTATGATGGGACAAGGCCCCGCCGTACCCCAGAATATACATAACCATGACGACAAGCTCCGGAACATTGGAGCCATCTCGAATCTTGAACCGGGATCCTAGCTCGTGGATCCACCATGTAATACCTAAACTGCGGACATGAGCGCAACCCCGAAGAAGTCGATTACAACGGTACCAACTATGGAGCAGAAAAATATGATGCGATAAACAAATCATAAGCGTACAAAAGAATGGCGAGAGCAAGTATAAAAAAGGTAAATACGGATCCTAGTGTCATTACCGTCTAAGTGAACTTAATCGTACCTTATTATCTTTTCCCATTTTTACATAAGAGTTATAGTCACATTCTTACGTACATGCTTAGGAAAAACCGTCAAGTTCATTACCATATAACTTACTTACCTTGCATAACATAATCCGGCCTTTTATGGAGGGACGCCCATACTGCCCGGCCCAATCTGGGACGCGATAAAGTCACATAAATGCCCGTAGAGGTAAAGCGCGGCCCGTTTACGGGGCGATAATGTCATATAGTCTGCCCGTAAGGTATCTTTGCCGGCCCATTTTGGGGCGCGATAATGTCATATAGTCGCCCGTAAGGTATCTTGCGGCCCATTCTAGGCGCGATAATGTCATATAGTGCGCCCGTAAGGTATCTTGCGGCCCGTTTACGGGCGATAATGTCATATAGTCGCCCGTAAAGGTATACTTCGGCCCATTTAGGGGCGATAATGTCATATAGTACGCCCGTAAAGGTATCTTTGCGGACCCGTTTACGGGGCGATAATGTCATATAGTCGCCCGTAAAGATATCTTGCCGACCCGTTTACGGGGCGCGATAATGTCATATAGTCGCCCGTAAGGTATCTTGCGGCCCATTACGGGCGCGATAATGTCATATAATGCGCCCGTAAAGGTATCTTGCGCCCATTTACGGGCGCGATAATGTCATATAGTGCGCCCGTAAGGTATCTTTGCTGGCCCGTTTAGGGCGATAATGTCATTATAAAATCAGAATTTAACCCAATGTACTACGTACTTCTACTCCTTTAAAATGACTCTTTTCAAATAAAACTTCCAAGATACTAATAGCAAGTAGTATCAAGTCATATCTACTTTTCAAGACAAGTCACAATACCTTTTAGAAATACATTTATAGGCTTCAAATCAAGTGACTTCTTTCTTAAAACCTTAAGAAATTGGTACCTTTAAAATAATTTGCCATGCTTTATTTCAAATCATTTCTTTACTTACATTCTTGAAAACCATTCTTTTAGTCTTCCATAAAGTCGTTATAACCAACTTCCCATAAAGCGGTTATAACTCTTTATGTCTTAGACAAATTCATTCCTTTTATAACGAGACTTATACTTTCAAATCAAATAACATAGCTTTCAAAATACTTCAAGTCTCTTTACTTTTGAAATCAAGCTTCTTTAACTTTTAGAAATCAAGTCTCTTATCTTTAAAATGGCAAGAAATCAATTCTTTCCAAATCAAGTATTCTATACTTTTAAATCAATTCATTTCTTCCTTTAAGAATCAATTCCGTAACTTGAAAAATAAAGTCCATAACCCTTTAAAAATTTGAGGTTCATAGTCTTAAAACTTCATCGTAAATTCTTATAAATTAAGTAACATATATTTTAGTGCGTTGTGAATAAGTTATACTTATTTATAACGATCTTAATCAGTAGCCATGATCTAGAAAATGTAATACAATTTTGTCTTATCTTAACTTCTATCTGAGATGGAGAATTCTACTCATTTTAACTTAATTGATTGTCATTACATTTTCCTTTATTAGCTGCGGTGGCTTGTTCGATTCTTATTCTCGTTTGTGCGTAACTTAGCCGAGTCAACTTGGCTCCGAATACCTCTGCGACTCTTTGACGTCATGTGCTTGGTAAGAACTTGGGATAACAGACATAACTTTTACGTAGAGTAAATCAACATACATACCTCTTAACTTCTAAGAGTAGAAGGAATCATGAAATAGTACTACATGTATATTCCATACATAGAATCATGTCAAAAGGAAAGAGGTTCACATACCTCGACGATTATCGACAAATAGCAAAATGCTCCAAAGTACTTCAACCTTGATAGCTATTCCATCCTTGAGTAGAATCGCTATACTTAGTACTTCAACTATAATGGCCATAATGCGTCCATTAACCTTTAACTTGAATGTAGAATATTCTAAGTGCAAAGTCACTAAATTCTACGGAAAATCGGACAACACTTCCTTTGTTTCTACATACTTTGCCACATTTTCAAGGCGAATTCAATAACCAAACACGCCACATTTAAGGCCCAACAATTCCAGCTAACCAAAGGGGATTACACGCCTTAACGGGGCGTGTAAAATTCTGCCCCAAAACCATACCAAAACAGTCCACTAAAGCAGTCCGTAATTACCATGCGAGGGTGGAATGTGAGGCCTTTCAACGCCTTTCCACACCCTTATTCCTTGGGGTTTTCATTAGCAATCTACTACATTAAACATGAAATATAGGGGCTTATTTTCCAGCATACAACACGTCTAAAGCAGTCCCTAAAAACCGCGCGACAATATCAGCGGTTTCTGATTCTCGACAACAACTAAAATCCGATAACTCTTTCTTTAATCCTTTTTTATTCCAATTCGAGTTCCAAAACATCTACATAAGTTATAACAACTTATTAACAACAATATTAATCCATTATAACATGCAATAGGTGAAGATAACAACGACAATAACCAACGAATTCCATTTACACCAAATCTGTCCCAAATCGGTTTTAGCCCCAAAAAATGGCTCAAACGCTTTTTATTCTTCATTATTTTTAACAAAAGTTCATCCATACATTATAACAATAAGTAATATCCAATTAATTAAAAAGAAGAAGGAATTTTACCTCATTTTTTGCCCAAAACCGCCCCAAAACAGTCCGGTCTTTATTGGTCCGCATTTTTCGTTTCGCTCCACTTCTTCAAGTTCCAATCACATATATGTATCCCATACAACCTTAGGATCAACTTCTCTTCACATTTCGCTTCCAAAAAGTCGACGGAAAACCCCTAGGGTTTCATTCTATTTTCGGCCCAACCTAGATTTAGGGGTTAAGAGTGCTTAATCTTGGAAAGAAAATACATTGATCTTGATCTTGTATTTGGATATGGGGATTTCGAATTGCTCTAGGTTTTTGGAGAGATGAGGGTTTGTATGGATGAATATCTTTTGTTCTAAGTCTTCAAGACTTATCTATATAAAGGTGTGTGGAGTCTTCACAAGACAAGTGGGGAGGGCACTTGCTAATGTTATACCCCGTATTTCGGTATATGCGTAGGCGTGCGTACAAAAGTTTAGCCTTAAGTTAGGCACTTTGGGCGAAATTTGTGCACAACTCACAAAGCGAAGGGTTTTCAGGCGAAGCGTTTTACAAAACTTGCGTGGGAAAATTAGGCTATGTCATTTATAATTTTTGCGGATTTTTACGAGAGGCGGAACATTTTGGGCCAGCGAGAGGTGACACTTGTCACCCTCAAGTGGGCGCAATGGGGCTTTGCCTTGGGCGATTGGGAGGGTTTTGGGGCCTAAAACATGGGCCATTGTTTGTGGAGTGATTTGAGGAGTAGGTTAGGGGGAACTTGGGCAAATCTTGGCCCTCCACTTGCCCCCCACTTGGCGTGCTCATGGCCCTTGGTTTACCTCTAAATACCCCACGGCGAAGACTTCTTCATCACAAATCTCTAAGTCTAAAATCCTCCTTCCCCTTGTGAGCTTCTCGTCCTGGCCTCACCCTCTGAGAGCCTGGCAAACACCCCTCTCCCCTCTAGCCTAGTGGCTTTGGCGAGAGCCCCCTTGGTAGAAAGTTGTCTTCCAAGTATAGTCACTAATCCAAAGTACCCTATCCCCAAATCCCTTTTAGTATTTAAGTAGAAGTTGTTGGAAACTTCTAAGGGTTTCTTGGAGCTATCGAAGCGTCTAAACTAGGAGCTAAACCTTGCTCAGGATCGACATTTAACTCGGATAATTTTGGGTTTATCGAGGTAAATATCTTGTCCTTCTATTGTAATTGGATATTACATATAAGAATAGTTAAGACTTGAGTATAAGATAAAGAAGGATATTAAGGAATAGAACTGAACTGTACTTACATAGGGCTGTATTTACAGTAGACTTGTATAGTTTACCGGGTAGGGAAGTGCTGCCCGATTTTCCGTAGAATTAAGAACCCTCTGCTTAGAATAGTCTACAGAGTAGTCTAGACATTGATAGACGTATCTGACTATTATAGGTTGATTCTCTGCGCGCGACATATTCGACTTGGCAGGTGGATTTCGCCGAGAAGGTATGTGATTCTTCGTACACTCTTGAGCATGATATTTTAAAGTATATATATATAGTACGGTAGACGTACGTGTGTTAACTGAACGTAGCTTACGACAATGTCTTTTGACTTAAGCCTGAATAATAAAGATCTTAAAAGTCTTTCAAAAAGAATTATAAATTAGTTTGAAAGAAGAAGAATATTTGTTTTTAAAACAAGAAGCTTAAGAGTTATACTAGCTTTATGGGAAGTTAAGTATAACGACTTAAGAATGATAAGAGGAACGGTTTGGTTATTTGTTTATGAAAGTCTTGTATTGATTTCTGAAAAAGTATAGTAAGATGCTTTGATAAGTAACCATGTTATGACGCTACGTGTGTTAGTGTCTTGTGCTGTTGTGTAAGGGGGTTATTCTTGTTATGCTTACATTGTTAAATGTTAAGACCGTTGTACTGTTGTTATATCACATACCCCCTTGACTTGTTATACCGAGGGCTTGCCACCCTTGATGCGGGTCTCTACGGCCTATGCGGTCTGTGTGACTATGCGGAGCTGCGGGAGTTCCAGGATTGATCATTAAGTGTATTATCCGTCACGAGGAGTGCACTTATGCGATGCATGTGACTATGCGGTCTATGTGACTATGAGGCTGCGGGAGTCGAGGAGAATGCGGGGCTAGCTACCGTCGCGGGCCTATCGGCTATGCGGTCTATGTGTGACCTATGCGGACTGCGGGAAGTCGAGATTAGGCGCATAATGATACTATGGGCGATTGGCCCTGCTTTGATCATTAGCGGCCTAGAAAAGACCAGTTACGGTATATCTATTTGCTCTTGTTTATGTTGTGGCACTATGTGCAGTTTAACTGATTGTATTTACAAATGGTTTTAGATACTTGATTTTCATTTGATGCTTTACGATTTCACGTACTTAGTACTGTTATGCG
The DNA here is from genome assembly GCA_029844215.1 of Przewalskia tangutica. Lineage (NCBI taxonomy): Eukaryota > Viridiplantae > Streptophyta > Magnoliopsida > Solanales > Solanaceae > Przewalskia > Przewalskia tangutica. The sequence continues at coordinate 72,503,764 of CM056720.1, forward strand.
ACCTCGCCCGAGTGCGTTAAATGCGCGGTAAGGAAAGCATGTGCTAGATCCACGTCCTTAGGATCTCTACTTTTGGTGTCGGGAGCTCCGTCTTCTAGGAGGCTCGACTTTTGGTATGGTTCTCCTGTTGTAGATATATGTACATTCGAGGGTATGGCGGGGCCTGTCGCCATAGTTGTCTACTTAAGCAGAAGTGCAGTAGTACTATGATGCAGTTGGGATGTAGCGCGAACTTTTATATATATATGCGAAGCGAAGTTTTCTCGAGATAAAGTTTTCTTTTCATATTGATTCTTCTCTTGTTTTATATTAGTGATTACTACGATGTATGACTACTTGGGTGCGGGGTAAGGCACGATCCACGGGCCAAAGCAGTCGTGACAAAAGTGGTATCAAGCGATTAATCTCGAAAGTGTCTACGGCCGTATCTAGTAAGTCTTGATTATCGGTGTGTTGTGCGCCACGCGATGTCGAGAGGCTATAGGATATTTAGGATTGGTTTCCATTCTTCTCACTGAGATCGTGCCTTAGAGTTGTGTTACAAGTTGGACCTCTAACGTATTCCTTTTACGCATGTGATTATGCCTCGCGTAAGGCAACGCCCGGGCGAAGGCAAAGCGAGGAGGCTGCTAGTGGGACAAGAGTCACGAGGGCTCGAGCCCGATCTATACGATATGGCGAGTTCCACGGCGCCACGACCCGAGAGGTTTAGGACGCGGCGATGGGTGATGAGACCACGATACCTACACCTCGGCCCGGCTGAAGCGGATGAGATGAGATTCTGAGAGATGGCGATTCACGGCGGGATCGTGGCGAGCATGAGATAAATTTGGATACATCAATTCGATTCGGTGTGCTTGTGGTTCGCGAGATCGGACGATTTGAGGCTACATGATTTTACGAGTTGTAGCCCGCGAGTTCTGGTGAGGCACGAAGATGATCCGTAGGAGTTCATCCGTCGATTCTGAGAGGATCGTGCAGTGATCAAGGCTTGGAGACCGAGTCAGTGATCTTGGTTCACATAGGCTGCGTGATACGCGATCGATTGGTTTGATTCGTGGGAGTTATCCGGGAAACCAGCGTCCCGGCTACAGGATGAGTTCTCGGAGGCTTTCTCACTCACTTCTTGAGTCGCGGATGAGGAGGGCGCGGCGACAAGTTTTTATTCTTTGAGGCGAGAGGCGCCTGATTAGAAGTCTGGCGTCGAGTTCGATTCTTTGGCTCGATATGTCCACTGCGTTGGTAGCGGATATGGAGGGCGGTACGCTCGTCACGGGCTAGATGATTATATGGCGAGTCTTGTGCGGGTGTGGCTCTTGACCCGAGCATGGACATTACGTATGCGAGCTCGTGCGCGGATGTGAGGCGTAGAGATCGCCAGGGTCGAATATTAGCTTGAGAAGAAGGCGAGGCGGCGGATCTTTTGGTAGCTCTCGGGGTGGGCGGCCTCGTGACGTCTGGGTGCACCGGCCCGGCTCGGGCGCTCTACATCGTTTCGATGCGGCCCGGTGTATTGAGGCGGTCGGGGCCCGAGGGCTTGGACTTCGGGGTAGCAAAGGTGCTAACCGCGAGAGTCTGCTCGGTGTGTCGATGTGGTAGATTCCATTCGAGGAGTAGTAGTACTACTTGGGAGTTTGCTACGCTTGTGGCGGCGAGTCATTATCGAGGGCTGTCAGGCCAAAGCGTGGTGGTAAGTCGACCCTACGAGTGCATTGCGGGTCTTCTTCACGCTTGATTACTCGCCGGAGAGGTTCTCGAGGACGGCCAGTGCGGCGAGTAAGTGGTGCGGGTCGATTCTAGCGGTCCTCAGAACGCATTTATGCCTGTCTGGCCGGCGGGACCGGAGGCGTCGCTGGCGTCGTCCGCGAGTACTTTATCGGTTCTGGTTGTGATGTGTATGCCTTGATAGATCCGTGTTCTACTGTCTATATATCTCCCCTTATTCTTTGGTAGGATAGGGATAGAGCACGAGTCCATAGACCGCTTTTGAGGTAGCTACGCGATGGGTGATTCGGTGGAAGCTCGGCGGTATATAGGGCTTGTCGGTGACCGTATCTGATCGTCGGACCTGGCCGACTTGATAGAGTTGGACATGGTGATTTCGATGTGATCGTGGGTATGGATTGGCTAGCGTCTTTTGCTACGCCAATGTAAGCTGCGAGGAGAAAGTGATGCGGTTCCGGTTTCTGAGGAGCTGGTTGTTGAGTGGGAGGAAAAGCGTATCGTAGAGGTAGGTTTATTTCCTACCTCAGGCTAGGAAGATGGTGCGAAGGGCTACATCTACTATCTCGTTGGTGTTTGATCACGAGGCTGCGGTGCAGATTTTGATCGATTCGATAGTCGAGAGAGTTCCCAGGGCGTGTTTCGGATGACCTCCGGGTATCCCTCACTGTGAGAGATAGAGTTTTGTATCGATGTCTTTGCGGACACTCGGCTATTTCCATTCCGCCATCTGGGATGGCAGGCCGAGTTGAGAGAGTTGAAGGACCAGGTGAAGATTTCTTTGGAGAAGGGCTTCATCGAGCCTAGTGTTTCTCCGCAGGGCGCGTGTATTCGTGAAGAAGAAGAGCGGGGCGATGCGCGTGTGTTGATTACGGGAAGATGAACAAGGTGACCGTTAAACAGATACCCCCTTCCGAGTTGATGATTTGTTCGACGATTGCGAGCGCGAGATATTTCTCCAAGATTGATCTGCGATCGGGCTATCACAGTGCAGTCGAGAGGCGGATGTCCCTAGGTGCATTCGGACGTGCGGGCATTATGAGTTCGAGTTATGTCGCCGGGTTGACGATGCTCGTGGTATTTATGGATCGATGAACCAAGTGTTCAAGCCATTTTGGACACGTTTGTGATAGTGTTCATTGATGACATCTTGGTTTATTCTCGCTTAGGCGAGGAGCATGCGGAGCATTTGAGGGCCTTTGAGAGTTCTCGGGACCAGCGGATTATGCATGAGTTTTCCAAATGTGAGTTTTAGTTAACCGGTGGCTTTTCTTGGGCATATTATGGTGATGGCATTCGGGTGAATCTGCCGAATCGAAGCGATCGGGAGTTGTCTAGAACTCTTACTCCGACCAGTGCGTGATTTTACGGGCCTTGCGAGTTACTATCGGCGGTTCGTGAGAAGTTTGCTTATATACGCACCATTGACTAGGTGACTCGGAAGCGGCTAAGTTTGATGGCGATGCGTGTGGCGGGGTTTCGATTCTTGAAGGAGAGGCGGCGGCCGCCCGTTCTTACTCTTCCGGAGGGTCGAGACGGCTATGTCGTGTATTGTGATCGTCGAGCGTGGGTTGGGATGTGTGTTGGCCATGACGGGGCAAGGTTATAAGCGTCGCATCCCGACAACTTAAGCATGAGAGAAACTACCCGCGTGATTTGGAGTTAGCGGCGGTGGTTCACGCCTTGAAGATCTGGAGGCACTATTTGTATGGGGTTCGTGTGGATATTTATCTGAGACCACGAGAGCCTCGGTATATCTTCGACGAGAGGAGTGAACTTACAGCGAGGCGGTGGTTAGAGTTGCTTAAGGATTATGATGTCGACATCCTGTACCACCCAGGGAAGGCCAATGTTGTGGCAGATGCCCTTAGTCGTAGGTCGATGGGTAGCCTATCAGATGTACGGCCAGAGAGGAGGGGCATGGTTCGTGATTTGCATCAGTTAGCGAGCCTTGGTGTCCGTTTGATTGATTACGATAGCGATTAAGTCCGTCCGAGAGGTTGCCGTCTTCCATCGTCGAGGAGGTGAAGAAGCAACGGATTTGAGATCTGGTTTTGACACGATGCTGCGTCTGACCGCCCGTGAGAAAGGGTCCTTTTGAAGTAGCTTTGATGGGGTGCTAAGGTTTGAGGCGAGTTGTGTGTTCCAGATTGCGGGACTTGGCGGAGTTCTAGGGAAGCACTGCAGCGTTACTCTATCCGTCCGGGTCGACCAAGATGTACCACGACCTTAGATACGTGTATTGGTGGGATGGCTTGAAGAGGGCGTTGCGAGTTTGTAGCTCGGTGCGTGTTGTCGGCGGTGAAGGTAGAGCACGAGGCACGGTGGTTTGTTGCGACGATTGAGATCGACACGGAAGTGGGAGGTGATCAACATGGACTTTATCGCAGGATTACCTGCGCTTTCGGAGGAGACATGATTCTATATGGGTTATCGTCGGTGTGAAATCAGCCCACTTTCTTCCGTCGGGGCGACTTTTGGTGAGATTATGCGGACTCTACATCAGAGATCGTCGGTGCGTGATCCTATTTCGATCATATCGAGAGGAGCCCGGTTATGGCTAACAGAGTCTTTCGAGAAGGGTTTAGGGGCCTTGAGTGAGCACAGTCTTGCATTCCATCCGAGCAGACGGACGGTGGCGCCTTATCCGAGACTCTTGAGGATATCTTTGCGAGCTTTGTGTTATTGACCGAGGTATCTGGGAGGATCATTTGCCTCTAGTAGAGTTTGCTTGTAATAATAGCTACCACTCCAGTATTCAGATGGCACCTTATGAGGCCTTGTATGAGAGGAAGTGCAGATCGCCGATAGGCTGGTTCGATGTGGGCGAGAATGCGATTAGTAGGACCATATCGAGTGCGGCGGCGATGGATAAGGTGAAGCTTATCGAGGCGATTCTGCGGCTCAGAGTCGACATAAGTCTTATGCAGATCATCATCGTCGGCATCTGGAGTTCGGGGTTGATGATTGGGTTTTCTTGAAGGTGTCACCCATGAAGAGTGTGATGAGATTCGGGAAGAAGAAGCTTCGGCCGAGTACATTGGGCGTTCAGTTGTCGCGAGGTAAGCGAGGTTGCCTATGAGTTGAATCTGCCGTCCGTCTGGAGCAGTGCATCCGGTGTTTCATGTTTCTATCTTTGAGAGATGTATCGAGGATCTATCTAGAGTGCACCCGATTGGCGATGTCCAGTGGCCAGGGGTTATCGTATGAGAGATTCCCATAGCGATGTCGATGCGTCGAGTTAGGCGTCTGCGGACAAAGGACGTGGCTTCCGTCAAAGTCTTGTGGCGGAACGAGCTCAGGGAAGAGATGACGTGGGAAGCGGAGGAGGACATGAGGCAGAAGTATCCTCACCTATTTCCCACACCTCCAGGTAACTCACTTTCCTACTTGTAAATTTTCATTGACCTATTTGCTTAAGTGTTGTATTATGGCCATGTGAGGCATTTGCTAACTGTTTAAGTTATGAGAAACCTTATCGTTATCTATCTTGGGAAGGAACATTCGGGATGAATGTTTCTAAGGAGGGGAGAATGTTATACCCCGTATTTCCAGTATATGCGTAAGAAGTGCGTCTGGTTTAGCCTTAAGTTAGGCACTTTGGGCGAAATTTGTGCCTGACTCACAAAGCGAAGGGTTTTTCAGGCGAAGCGTTTTACAAAACTTGCGTAGGGAAAATTCGACTATGTCATTTATAATTTTTGCAGATTTTTGAGAGGCGGAACATTTTTGGGCCAGCGAGAGGGTGACCTTGTCACTCTCAGTGGGCGGCAATGGGAGCTTTACCTTGGGCGATTGGGAGGTTTTGGGGCCTAAAACATGGGCCATTGTTTGTGGAGTGATTTGAGGAGTAGGTTAGGGGCACTTGGGCAAATCTTGGCCTCCACTTGCCCGCCCAGCTTGATCATGGCCCTTGGTTTCCTATAAATACCACTTTGCTGAAGACTTCTTCATCACAAATCTCAAGTCTAAAATCCTCCTTCCCCTGTGAGCTTCTCCTAGCCTCATTCCCGCCCCTCTGAGAGCCTGGCAGAAACACCCTCTCCCCTCTGCCTAGTGGCTTTGGCCGAGAGCCTCCCCCACTTGGTAGAAAGTTGTCTTCCAGTATAGTCACTATTCCAAAGTACCACAGCCCCAAATCCACTTTTAGTATTTAAGTAGAAGTTGTTGGAAACTTCTAAGGGTTTCTTGGAGCTATCGGAGCGTGCAAACTAGGAGCTAAACCTTGCTCAGGATCGACATTTAGCTCGGATAATTTTGGGCTTATCGAGGTAAATATCTTGTCCTTCTATTGTAATTGGATATTACATATAAGAATAGTTAAGACTTGAGTATAAGATATAGAAGGATATTAAAGAATAGAATGAATTGTACTTACATTGGGTGTATTCTGATGAGCTTGTATAACTTAGGGTAGGAAGTCTTTGCCCGATTTTACGTAGAATTAAGAACCCTCTGCTTAGAATAGTCTGAGTAGTCTAGACATTGATAGGCGTGTCGACTATTATAGGTTGATTCTCTGCGTGACATATTCGACTTGGCGGTGGATTTGTAGAAGGTATGTGATTCTTCCTACACTCTTGAGCATGATATTTTAAAGTATATATATATGATGCGGTGAGCGTGCGTGTGTTAGCTGAGCGTAGCTTACGACAATGTTTTTGACTTAAGCTGAATAATAAAGATCTTAAAGTCTTTCAAAAGAATTATAAATCGGTTTGAAAGAAGAAGAATATTTGTTTTTAAAACAAGAAGCTTAAGAGTTATACTAGCTTTATGGGAAGTTAAGTCTGCGACTTAAGAATGATAAGAGGAGCAGTTTGCTTATTTGTTTATGAAAGTCTTGTATTGATTTACGAAAAAGTATAGTAAGATGCTTTGATAAGTAACCATGTTATGGCCTACGTGTGTTAGTGTCTTGTCTTTGTTGTGTAAGGGGTTATTAGCATTATGCTTACATTGTTAAATGTTAAGACCGTTATCTTGTTGTTATATCACATACCACCTTGACTTGTTATCACAGGGCTTTCCACCCTTGATGCGGTCTCTACGGCTATGCGGTGTGTGACTATGCGGGTGCGAGTTCAGGATTAATCATTAAGGTGTATTATCCGTCACGAGGAGTGCCTTATGCGGTCGTGTGACTATCACGGTCTATGTGACTATGCGGTCTTGGAGTCGAGGAGAATGCAGGGCTAGCTACCGTCGGGCCTATCACGGCCTATGCGGTCTATGTGTGACCTATGCGGACTGCGGGAAGTCGAGATTAGGCCGCATAATGATACTATGAAGCGATTAGCCTGCTTCGATCATTAGCGGCCTATAAAAGACCAGTTACGATATATCTATTTGCTCTTGTTTATGTTGTGGCACTATGTGCAGTTTAACTGATTGTATTTACAAATGGTTTTAGATACGTGATTTTCATTTGATGCTTCTGATTTCACATACTTAGTACTGTTGTCTTGACCTCCTTGAGGGCTGCGTTCATGCGCGAGTAAGAAGCAGTGCTAGATCCACGTCCTTAGGATCTCTACTTTTGGTGTCGAGCTCCATCTTATAGGAGGCTCGACTTTTGGTATGGTTCTCCTGTGTTGTAGATATATGTACATTCGAGTATGGCGGGGCCTGTCGCCATAGTTGTCTACTTCGAGAGTGCAGTAGTACTATAGTACGATTGGGATATAGCGCCAAACTTTTATATATATATGCGAAAGCGAAGTTTTCTCGAGATAAAAGCTGTTTTCTTTTCATATTGATTCTGTCTTGTTTTTATATTCGATTACTACGATGTATGACTACTTGGGTGCGGGGTAAGGCACGTCACGAACCGGGCAGTCGTGTGACTAACCTCTTATTGGCCAAGTATTTCTTCACAAAAAATTTCATCCACACTTAATTATTTTTCATCCCATTTCGATGGACATGTAAGATAGTATACCAAGACTTAATAAATCCACTAAGTCCATAATTCTAATGAAAAATAATTCCATTACTAGAATTAATTCTTGTCATCACATTAAACTCGAAAATTTTCCGTATAAGGAAATGTAAAAATCCTTTCCTTTCGACATTCCAATCTTAATTCTATAATCATGTTCTTGAATTACGGGGTGTAACAACAGTCTATGCCAGGAATACCTCGTGCGGGTCCACGCGACCCTTGCGGGTGAAATAGTCCCAGGAGTAGGATTGCTTAATGATACTGTCACGACCGTTCAGGGCACGTGGTGAGTGTCTTACGGGCACAGTAGTCATACATCGGAGAAAATCAGCGGAATATAAAAACAAGACATGAAACAATGTAAATTGAGACACGATTTATATGAGAAAGGTGCCTTCGGCATAATATATATAAACCAAAATCGCGATTACATCCCAGTGATACAATAGGACTCTGCAGGAAGTAAACAACTATGGCGGGGCGGGCCCTCCATACCACAGATGTACAAAACTATCTACAACAACGGGAGATCGTACCCAAAGTAGAGCCTCGAGAAGATGGAGCTCACGACACCAAAGCAAAGATCTAAGGATGTGGATCTAGCACACCTGCCTACTGCGGCATGACGCAGCCCGAAGGAGGTCGATGCAGTACCAAGTATGTGGCGTAAAGTACTTAAATGAAATCATATCATTTTAAAAACCAATTTTACAAATATGCACGAAACAACCAATGTAACCGCACATAGTGTCATATCACAAACAAGAGCAATAAGAGGTAAACTGTAACAGGTCTCTTTCTAGGCTGCGAATGATCGAAGCAAGGCCAATCGCCCATAGTATCATCATGCATGCCTAATCCTGGACTCCATGATCGCATGGCCATTCACGTAGGCGCGTGGTATTCCCGCGTCGGTAGCTGCTCCTCGGCGTCGTCTTGGACTCGTAGTCGCGTAGCGCGTAGGCGCGTGAGGTATAACCCCGCACACTAACACGGAACTCTCGTAGCTCGCGTGGGTCCCCTGGACCCGCGTGAGGTATTCTCGAATCATGGTCCCGGACCGCTTTGAGTCTACCACGCGTGGGTAAGCTTAACCCCGGTATCATGTCAAGAGGTGAGTGATATAATACTAACATAACGACATCGTTAAACAACATAAGCACAAATAAGAATGACCTCTTTACACAAGCGTTACAAGATACTAACACACGTAGCATCACGATGTGTCTACTCATCAAAATCATCTTATTATACTTTTTGAAATCAATACAAGTCTTTTATAAACACACAAGTAAAGCTGTTCCTTTTATCTTTCTTAAGTCGTTATACCTAACTTCCCGTAAATCTAGTATAACTCTTAAGCTTTTTGAAAACAAATATTCTTCTCCTTTGAAAAATGATTTATAATTCTTTTGAAAGACTTCAAGGTTTTTATTATTGGGCTTAAGTCAAAAGACATTGCCGTGAACTACGTTCGATTAACACACGTCGTCTGTACTATATATATTTTAAACTATCGTGCTCGAGTATAGGAAGAATCACATACCTTCTCGTGAAATCCACCTGAGTCGGTATGTATGTGATATCAACCTATAATAGTCAATAACGTCTATCAGCGTCTAGACTATACTTGTAGAATATTCTAAGCGAGAGGGTTCTACATTCTACGGAAGATTGGGCAGCACTTCCCTGCCGGTAGCTATAAAGTCTCTGTAAATCTGATCTATGTAAATGCAGTTCAATCTTCTTTAAATCTTACGATGTGATTAGAGTTCAATTCTCTCTTGTAATACCATACATGTAATTACGGTTCACTTCTCTTCTTTAATATCCTTCTAAGTGTTTTATACTTATTTCTATACTTCTACAAGATGTATTATCTAATTCTGATAGAAGGATAAGTTTATTTACCTCGATAAGCCCAATATTATCCAAGATAAAAGTCGATCTGAGCGAGGTTTAGCTCTGTCTGAATGCTCCAATCCGCTCCAAGAAACCCTTAGAAGTTTCTACACAATTTCTACTTTCTCTTGACCAACTATGAAGTTTCTCTTGGGGTTTAGTTTAGTGACAAATGGAGATAAGGTAGTATTTCTAGGCTAGAGGTGACCTTGGAAATACTACAAGGTATAGGCTAAAGTATTTGGGAAAAGTAACAATACTTTGGAGAGTATTTTTCTACCCAATGGGGGGGGGTATTCGGCCAAGCCACTAGGCTAGAGGGGGGAGGATGGTGTTTGGCTAGGAGCCTTGAGAGGGGAGAGAAGAGCTTTGGATGAAAGCTTGCTAAGGGAGGAAGTTTTTCAAGACTTGGAAAATATTTGTGGATGAAGAACTTCTTGACTTAGGGGTATTTATAGGCCAACGATAGCGACCAATGACCAAGATGAAGCCAAGTGCAAGGCAAGTGTAGGGGGAGGATTTACCCAAGTGTCCTTATCCATCTACTACCCAAAATATCCTACCTAACCTTGACCAAAGGAAAGCCACAAAATCGTCCAAACAAGGCCATGTTTGCCGTCCATGAGGGTGACAAGTGTCACTCTCGTTGATCCAAAATATTTCGTCTCTCGGAAAAATCCGCAAAAATTAAAAATGACATAGCCGTAATTTACCCTACGCGAGTTTTGTAAAACATTTCGTCGGAAAACCATTCGTTTTGTGTGTTGTGCACAAATTCGTCCTATGCCTAATCTTTAAGGCTTAACTTTTGTACGTGCGCCACGTGCATACTGCAAATCACGAGGTATAACATTCTCCCCTCGCCAAGCTATCACGACGAACCGGGCGTGGTAGTGCCTACAGGCACCCTAGTGATCTGACATCGAGAAAATCGGCGGAATATAAAAACATAAACATGAAGCGAGATATAAGATCATAAAGCAGGCGACCAAGCGGTTACGCTTGATAAAATATATATGCAACTCTTTTAAACGAGCAGTTTAATCCTTATTACAACCACCTGCCACAATGAACTACGGACCTCTAGAGTTTTTATACAACATGGCGGGATAGGGCCCGCCATACCACGAATGTACAAGAACCTACAACTCGGGGTAGCATGCGAAAGATAAGCCTCGGAGAAGCGGAGCTTCCCAAGTGACCACATGGCGAGAGGATCAACTACGGTGTACCTTTACTGCGGCGTGAGCGGCCCAGGAGGTCGATGGCTGTACAGAGTATGTTAAGCGAAAATCGTAAATGAAATAATAGCGATCTATATAAAGCGGGAGACATGTATGATAACCAGCTCTGATCCGTAATAATTAGCGATCATGTCAAGTAAGGGACTCGCCTCAAGTCATCACTCAAATACAACTATGGGTCTCGCCCGCGGCATCAATCGTGCGTGGAATACCTTCGGCTGCCGGCGATATGATATAAAAGCACGAGAATACATGAACACGGGTCCCACGTGTCATAATAAAACCGTCTGGTAAATGCGAAGGCATGGCCGGCTACTAAAACCCACGGTACCAATCAAGGTCATAAAGCGTATCATGAGATCTGTCTGAAGCCGCGCGTGATCGAAGGCGGCCTTTCGCGCGCGGTATCTAATGTGCGCGTCTAGTCCACAGAACTTCCGCGACTCGCGCATGGGCACATGTCGTCGGCTGCGTGAGGTATTCCCGCGTCGAGGTGCTTCTCCCGGCGTCCTCCTGGACTCGCGATCGCGTAGCCGTAGACGCGTGACCACGAGGGCGCGCACTAACTGGAACTCTCGCGACTCGCGTAGGCCCCGGGACCAGCGAGGTATTCTCGAATCATGGTCCCGGACGCTTTGAGTCTACCGCGTCGGAGCGACAACCCGGAAACATGTCGAGGTGGTGATGTAATACTACCATAACGACTTACCGTTAAACAACCTGAAGCATGACAGAAACCGCACTTCGCAAGCATCACCAAATACTAACACCGTAGCATCCTAATATGTTTACTTATCAAATCAACAAGAAAGTATTACAAGTCTATCACGAGCCAATACAATCAAGTATTTCACACAAGGTACTTCCTTCTTTATGTTAACAAGTTGGGTTTTATCCCCGAAGTACTTCATACATTAACTCTTTAAAAGATCGTTACTTTCATAAAAGTCACCTGATACGTAGTATGAAAATAGAGTGACTATCCTTTTAAGTAAACCAAACACTTCCCTTTGTAAAGAAAATCAAGTAACATTATTTTCCAAGCGTTCAAGTTTGCCTAATTTCAACTTACTCAAGTTTCTCATTTTGAAAGGTTTTGCGATTCATAGTATTAATCACTTACTAATATAATTCTCCTTTAAAACAATCGAGAACCATATACCTTATATGTGAGTAGGTTATTCTTGTTTATAACAATCTTATAACGTGATCATGATCTAGGAAATGTAATATCATTTTGTCTAAATCTTAGTTTCTATGCGGATGGAGGTTTCTAGGTTTTAATAATACTTGATTAGTCAATACATTTCCCTTTATTAAGCGGCTAGCGTGGTTTGCTCGATACTTATTCTCATTTCAAATCGGTAAAACCTTATTCTTTTAAAATAAAGTACTCATTACTCGCGAATGAGGTTTTACAACATTTATAACAAAATGTTACATATCAAGTCAATTAGGTTAAGTCTCTTATCTTTTAAGATCAAGTCTCTTGCTTTTACAATAAATAAACCATTTTGTTACCTACATAGAGTCGTTATAACTAACTTCCCATAAAGCTATTATAACACCTATGTTTTGAACCAACAAACTCATTTAACACGTATCGTCTCTGGTACTACATAGTTTACAAAACATCGTGCTAGAAAGGATAGGAAGAGGTTCGCGTACCTCGCGGCGATTATCATTATTAGCAAATAGCTCCACGATGTGTACCTGCTAGCCTTTTCCACTCGTCAAGTAGAATCGCTACTTGCAGTACCTCCACCTATATAGGCCTGGCAGCTTATTAACTTCTAAACACTCGGTTACATATTCTCTGAAAATTCGGCTCTCACACAGCATGAGCGTAAAATCTCCTCTCTATCGAATTGGCTACCAAGCTGACGGGGTTTATCGTCTAACGGGCGTATACAATTCTATAACACATTAATACCACGCCAAGTCTCTTTGTAACAGTCTATGTAATTCTGATTCGATTCTTTTCTTTATTGAGCTTAAGTCGAAAGACATTGCCGCAAAACATTCTCGAATCTATATATAGTATCTTGACTATATAATCCTATGACATGTAATTTCCAATTCTGACGAGAGACAGAATATTTACCTCGATAAGCCCAAAACTATCCAAGTTATAATGTCGATCTGAGCAAGGTTTAGCTCTGCTCGTGCGCTCGACCCGCTCCAAACAACCCTTAGAAGTTCTGCGCCTTACCTTAACAACCGATTATGAAGGTTTTCCTTAGGGTTTCGGTTTGAGACAAAAAGGACATAAGGTAGTATTTAGGGCTCTACGTATAGAGGTATCTTTGGAATACTACAAGGTACAGCTAAGGTAATTTGGGTATAGTAACAATACTTTTGAGAGTATTTCTACGATAGGGGGTATTTATACGAGACAACACCTGAGGGGGTGTATACCCTCGGCAACCCAGCTAGGAGGGGGTACTCTCGGCGAGGGGAGAGGTTCTCGGCCAAAGGGCCTCACGAGGGGAGGGCGAGAACAGCTACAAGAGAGGGGAGGATTTTAGACTTAGGAAATTATTTTGGATGAAGAAGTCTTCAAAGGAGGAGGGTATTTATAGGCCAAGCAAAGGCCAACCAATGGCCAAGATCTAGCCAAGTGCTATGCAAGTGTAGGGCGAGATGTGCCCAAGTGCCTAGTCCTACTCCACAAAACCTGCGCAAATATCTACACAAATATCTACCTGACTTGCCCGTCCATTCGGCCTATGCGCGCCGAATCCGCGATGAGAGGGTGCGAGTGTTGCCTCTCATTGGTCCAAACATTCCTCTCGGAAAAATCATAAAAATACTAAATGACATAGCGGAATTTTCCCATGAAAGTTGTAAAGCGTTTTGTCAACGACTCTAGCAGGTGTTGTGCACAATAATTATTTCGCGAGGGTGCCACGTGGGGTGACACGTGTCGCCTCAGGTCGCCAGAATATTTCGTCTTAGAAAATATCCAAAATCACGAAATCTCAAAAACAAAGCGGGCCCCACAAGCGTAAATTTCTCCGTGGGCCCAGCGTGACCATTCAGAAAATAAAATCTCAAAATTCTAATATAATTTAAAGCCCGTATACCAAATCGGGAATCAATTCCCGTTAACGAACCTTTTTCTTCACAAAAGCGGAAACTTTTAGTGAAAACTCACGTCTTTCTTTCTTTTCAAAATTTACATGCGTACTCTAAATGCGTCGTCCTCACATACATACCACTGCAACTACGGGTATAACATTCTCCCCTCGCCGAAACATTCGTCGAATGTTTCTTCTAAACCTCAAAACACACAAGTGCCGTATAGTCTTCACTACCGTACTTACGAAAATAATCATCACGCGCTGGCCATAACATAACACTGCGCAAATACTTAATTCAAGTCACGAGGAATCACCTCTAGCATCACAAAACTCCCACCGAGGTCTAAAATATACTCCCCAGCACCTCATTTACAAAGAAATGGTCACACGTGCTCGGCTTCTTCCCTTACTCGTCGTACCATAGCGCTTGAATTCTTTCTCATAACTTACCATATTTACATTCTTGATTCGTTTCCAAAACTCGTCACACCTATCCACCGTCTGTGGAACAAGCTGAACGACTATCGAACTTTGCCAACGTGAACCAATCGATGGTAACTTACACTTCGCCCTCACGAGGCCGTGGCGACATCCATTTCTTGAAATGGTAGCTTAAACACTCCACGGGAGACAACAATCCTCGCGGCTACCCGAAATCAAAACAACGGCGGGGCGAATATGATCGGAGACTCGTCGAGTTCCTAACCTGCTGGTAAAACTTCGAGCGAAAATAATTGTAACACAGGCTCCATTGCGACATAAGGTGGCGGGCACCTCGTGCAACGCCTAAAATAATCATCCGCGACTTACTACAGGTATCACGGTCTTTACTAGAAGACAAGGCGGTGACCTCGCCGGCGGGACTCGGTCGAATCGTCCATGAGCTCGTCTGTTGGTTAACCAAACATAGGCCTAACACCTCGTGACCTATCACAAGGCGGGACCACATGGTGACCCCTTGCATCTGGGCGCGGGTTGACCCATGATGTGGCCTCAACCCGACCCGTCGCGCAAAACACTAACTTCCGTCAGGAAAACTCTCACAATCAAGTCACGAAAACCTAGTGGTCTTCTTAGATCAACTACCCTCTTTCATTTCACACTACCAGGACTTATTATCTGACATAGCTCACGTGCACTATGCGCTCGGTAAGAATCAAACATATGATACATTTTCACGAGATGGCTTTACCACAGGTTTCCACGTATAAGGCTCTAAGGCTCACACTTTCCCTATCCCTCGATCTTTCACGGTTACTAACCATGATTTCTAATCCTGATTTACACCTGCTATCGAACATAGTACTTAAGATATACTCGTCTTATCCGCATTACTAATCCACTAGAGGTTAAAGATATGCACGAATCTCTTTGCCATCCCATGTCGTTCTAATCAAACTGCACGCGTCATCGCTAAGGGAGGTGACGAACTACCGCGCGATCACGAAGGTGAGTCCTCTGCTTGGACATCCTTTCGACACACAGCCTGGCGGTAGTAAGTCTGACAAGTACCGACTAAAGGCGACATTCCCGGGATGGCGCTGTCCTGTTGTGAGCCGGAAGCTGCGGAGCTCGACCCGACTCTGCGTACCCGAGCGTCACGAACCTGTGGAGGACCACTCTGCTGTTGGTGGATGTGCATAATCTAATCATTTGGTGAGGTGACTCGCCTCGAAAGTTACCAAAGGACGCTTCATTACGGCCTCTTACTGCGTCCTTGGTTAACGCGTCGATCTCTACGTTTCTCGGCTGCGTGCGTATGCGTACGAGCCATGCTCGACCTAAGCGAAGAACTACTCTTGCGCAACACTCTCGTTGATATTACGTCAAGACTCGCGGTACATCGGTATACTCTCTGGTAGCCAAATCCATAGCTAATGTGATTCGCCTTTGCGATCTAAATTCACTTTGTTCTGGTGGTGGGCGAAGGTTCAAATATCATGGCCACGATGAAGCCTTTGCGCCGCCGTGCTAAACTTCTGCTGGGCTAGTGGCGTCGAGAACTCCCCGAATAAAGCACCACCCGGTGATGATTGGGCTGTGCCCAGCACCAGAACTCTGCTCGCGACTCCGCCTTGCGCGCCTCTGGGCTCGGGTTGCCTTACGGAGGCATAGCGGTAAGGAAAGAAATACGTTAGAGGGTCGACTTATCACGGCTCACAGGCACGATCTGCGAATGAGAAGAATGAAACCAATCCTAAATATCCTATAGCCTCACGATTATTGGTGCGGTGCACCGCGCAAATGTCAGACTCTCTGAATCTGATGCAGACACTTTCAGAGATTAAGCGCTCTGATACAACTTTTGTCACGACCGAACCGGGCGTGGTGGTGCCTACAGGCACCTAGTGATCTGACATCGGAGAAAATCGCGGAATATAAAAACATAAACATGAAACGAGATATAAGATCATAAAGCAGGTCGACAAGCGGTTACCTTCCGATAAAATATATGTACAACTCTTTTAAACCGAGCAGTTTAATCCTTATTACAACCACGCCTTGCAGCACTCTGGACCTCTAGAGTTTTTATACAACGTGGCCAGGATAGGGCCCGCCGTACCACAGATGTCTGAGAACCTCTGACTCGAGTAACATGCAAAGATAAGCCTCGGAGAAGCGGAGCTTCCCAAATGTTGTGACCACATGGCGAGAGGATCAACTACGGTGTACCTTTACTGCGGCATGAGCGCGGCCCGAAGGTCGATCTGGCAATTGCAGTATGTGGCCCGAAAATCACGTAAATGAAATCATAGCGGTCTATATAAAGCGGGAGACATGTATGATAACCAACTCTGATCCGTAATAATTAGCGATCGTGTTAAGTCGGGGACTCGCGCCTCAAAGTCATCACTCAAATACAACTATGGGTCTCGCCCACAGCATCAATCGTGCAGTGGAATACCTTCGCCATGCTTGTGATCTATGATATAAAGCACCGAGAATACCATGAACACGGGTCCACTGTGTCATAATAAAACCGTCTGAGGTAAATGCGAAGGCATAGCCGACTACTAAAACCGCAGTACCAATCAAGGTCATAAAGCGTATCATGAGATCTGTCTAGGCCACATGATCGAAGCGCCACTCGCCGCGATATCTAATGTCGGCGTCTAGTCCTGGAACTTCCGCGACTCGCGTAGGCTGTCACGTCGGCGCGTGAGGTATTCCGCGTCGGTGCTACTCCGGCGTCCTCACGGACTCGCGGTCGCGTAGCCCGTATGACCGCGTGACCACGAGGGCAGCGCGCTAACTGGAACTCGCTGACTCGCGTAGGCCCCAGGACCAGCGTGAGGTGTCACGACCGCCGGGCCGTGGCGGTGCCTTACCCGGGCACCCTGGTGACCAATATCGAATGTCGGCGGAACATAAAACAACGTGAGATAACGAAATATAAAACAATAATCTGCGAAAACTTGCCTTTCGGCATATATATAACCGTCGACTCTTTTACAAATGAGCTTAATCCTTTTTACCAACCACCGCCTTGCGATTACTCTGGACCTCTAAGAATGATCGACCGCGATGGCGGGACGGGGCCCGCCAAACCACGAATGTAAGCACTTACTCTGACGGGGACTATACGTGATAAGCCTCGGAAGCGGGCTTCCAAGCTGACTGTGACCACGAGAGCTAGGATCGGCGGCGATGTACCTCGACTGCGGCGTGAGCGCGGCCCGAGAAGTCGATCTGGCAGTCTGGGGTATGTGAAACTAAAAATAAATCACGTAAATGAAATCATAGTAGTCTATACAAGCGGGAGACATGTATGATAACGAACTCTGATCCGCATAAATAGCGGTCATGTCAAGTCGAGGACTCGCGCCTCAGTCGTCACTCGATTTAACAATGGGTCTCACGCCAGCGTCAATCGTGCGTGGAATACCTTTCGCCAACTTGGCGGTTATGATATCAAGCACGAGAATACGCATGAACACGGGTCCGCTTTGTGTCTAATAAAGCATGCGGGGTAAATGCGAAGGCATAGCCGACTACTAACGCCACAGTACCAACAAGGTCATAAAGCGTATCATAAGATCTGTCTGAAGCGTCACATGATCAAAGGCGGCCACTTGCGCGATATCTAATGTCGCGTCTAGTCTGGAACTTCCGCGACTCGCGTAGGCCAATCTCGTCGGCGCGTGAGGTATTCCGCGTCGGTAGCTACTCCGGCGTCGTCTGGACTTCGGTCGCATAGCCCGAGGACGCGTGCCCGTAAGGGCGCGCTAACACGGAACTCTCGTAGCTCCGCGTGGCCCCGAGGACCAGCGTGGTATTCTCGAATCATGGTCCCGGACCGCTGAGTCTACCCGCGTCGGGCGACAACCCGGAATCGTCTCGAGAGATGAATGCCACAATACTATCATAACGATAGTTAATAAGCACAATCAAGAAACCCGCACAAACATCACAAGATACTAACACCGTAGCATCCTAACACGTTTACTTATCAAAGCAACAAGAAAGTATTACAAGGCTATCACAAACCAATCTGATCAAGTTATTCACAGGTACTTTACTAACAAGTTCGTATCTATCCCCAAAGTACTTCACATTAAAATCTTAAAAAGATGCATTTCTTTCATTAGTCACCTGATACGTAGTATAAAATAGAGTGGTATCTTTTAAGAAAACCAAAACTCTTACCTTTGTAAAATCAAGTAACATTATTTTCCAAGCGTCCAAGTTTGCCTAATTTCAAATGTTCCGTTTCTTATTTTAGAAAGGTTTAAAGTTCATAGTCTTATTCATTTAAGAATATAATTCTCTTTTAAACAATCACAGAAACATAAGCCTTATATGTGAGTAGGATATTCTTGTTTATAACAATCTTATTCTGACCGTGATACAGGAAATATCATTTTGTCTAAATCTTGGCTTATGCGGATGGAAGTTTCTCTTGGTTTTAATAATACTTAATTATTCAAAACATTTCCTTTTATCAGCTATGCGATGGTTTGTCGATACGTTCGATTTCGAAATCGATAAAGCATTCTTAAGCCGTTATACCTAACTTCCATAAAGCTAGCATAACTCTTAAGTTTTCAAACACAGTATTACTTCTCCTTTCAAAATGATTCAAAAATCTTTTGAAATACTTGAAGTTCTTTCTTATCATATAACAAGCGGTTATAGTTCAAATCGATTACCTTTTAAAAACCACATGTATTTTCTTACTAACATAAATTTGTTATAACTTGACTTCCCGTAAAGCGGTTATAACACTTTATGTTTAAACCACTCGAAACACATTTAGCACGTATCGTCTGCCGTACTACATAGTTCACACATATCATGCTAGAAGAGATAGGAAGAGGTTCGCATACCTCGCGGCGATGTCGACTCATAGCAAAGCGCTCCAAGTACTTCAGCGTCGGCTACCCCTTAGCCACGTAGATCGCGCCACGTAGTACGTGACCTATAAGGCCACAAGTGACATTAACATTTAGATCTCGTCGTAGAACATTCTCTAGAAAATTGGCGCCTCCCCACATGACGGCGTAAACCTCTTCTCTGTCGAGGCGGCTGCAAGCCAACCGGGGAGTTATCGTCTAACCTGCCAGTACAATTCTACTCCACGGTACTACTACACAAGTCTCTAATCTGATCTATGTAATTCTGATTCGATTCTTCGAGCTAAAGTCGAGACATTGCCACAGCTATGTTGATTATATATATAGTATACTTTAACTATATATTCCTACAACATGTAATATCCAATTACAAAGAGGACAAGATAGTTACCTCGATAAGCCCGTAATTATCAGAGTTTAATGTCGATCCTTAGCAAAGTTTTAGCTCGACTCAGGCGCTCGACCGCTCTAAACCACCCAGAAGTTCTAACCAACCACACAATACTCACGGACTATGGAAATTTTCTAGGGTTTGGTTTGTGGTGACGGGAAGTATAATAGTATTTTAGGCTTTTGTATAAGCGTAACCTTGGGAATACTACAAGGTATTTGGGCAGGTATTTGGACATTATAACAATACTAGGAGAGTATTTCTATACCTGACAAGGGTATTATCTGAAAACAACCTAGGCTGGGGTACCCAGGCTAGCAACTCTAGGAGGGGGCTACTCTCGGCTAGCACCCACAGAGGGGGTGCTCTCGGCCTGGGGAGGCCGCTTGGCGAACTTCAACTGAGGAGGAGAGGATTTTACACTTAGAAACATTTAGGAATGGATGAAGAGAATTCATCAAAGGGAGAGGGTATTTATAGCACAAGCCAAGGCCAACCAATGGCCGAGATTGAGCCAAGTGCTACACAAGTGTAGGGCGAGATATGCCCAAGTGCCCTAGTCCTACTCGCAAAACCTCATGAAATATCTGCAAAATATCTACCACTTGCGTCCCGTTTCGTCAATCACAGCCCTTGCCCGCTGATGAGAGGGTGCCGTGCAGCCCTCTCGTTGGTCCAAAATGTTAGTCTCTCGGAAAAATCCATAAAAATGAGAAAAGACATAGCGGAATTTTCCGCCCGAAGTTATGTAAAGCGTTTAGTCAGCGACTCTAGGGTGTTGTGCACAAATGCCATTCGGCGAGCCACTGGCGGGGTGACACGTGTCACCCTCTATTAGCCCAAAATAAAACATCTTAGAAAATATCCATAATGGCCAAAATCTAGAAAACAAAGTGGGCCCCAGCCAGTAAATTTCTCCGTGGGCCCAGCGTGACCATTTTCGAAAATAAAATTCCATAATTCTCTAATATTCCGAAGTCAGAATACCAAATCACGGGAATCAATTCCGTTAACGAACCTTTTTCCTTATGGCGGAAACTTTTAGTGGAAAAATCGCCTCTTTCTTATTTCCGATCTTTACGCCGTGTTCTCAAATGCGTGCGTCCTCGCATACATACCACAGGACTACGAGGGTATAACATTCTTCCCTCGCCGAAACATTCGTCGAATGTTCCTTCTAAATCTCAAAACAAGCGTGCGCGATATAGTCTTCCTTCTTATACTTACGAAACAATCTGCCGTACACGGCCGAAATACTGCGCAACATACTTATATCCAAGTCTACGAGGAAAACACCTCTATATCACCACAAATACCTCTTCCGGGTCAAAATATACTTCGCTTGTCGCGATACCACTTTTGTCACTTTGTCGCGAGCCTTGCTCGGCGACCCGACAAATGGTGCGGAACAACTGCGATCGGAGGATCGTACACTCGAACTCTTACCACGTTACGATCTGGCGGTTTCCAAAACTTCGGGGTTACTATCTCTAACGTGGTCATCGTTGCGGAACACTCTGGATGGATCTCGATACTTTCCGATCATAATCTGAAAGGCCGAATCTTGCCTCACAAGTCGGACGGCAAAAGCTAACGTATAAGCACGGCCTATTCTTCACATGAACTAAAGGGCCCCAGTAACTTCGGGCTAAGTTCCCTTTGTTTCCAAAACTCGTCACACCACTAGCAGGGGTGGTACTTTCAAGAAGACCGGCCGTCGGCTTTGAACTCTGGCGTCGTCGTAGATTATCATACGATTTCTGCAGTGCGAACTTCTGGACAAGTTTACGCCTTATCCGCGATCTGTTGGAACAAGCTGAACCAACTAAGCGAACCTTGCCAACATCAGAACCAATCGGTGGCAACACACTTCCGCCCTCTGAGGCTTCAAAGCGACATCAGAACAACGAAATGGTAGCTTAAACACTACCTCCGAGGAGACAACAATCCCCAGCTATCCGCGAAATCGAACAACGGCGGCGAATGCGACTCTGAGACTTACGAGTTCTTAACACGTACGGCAAAACTTCGAAACAAAAACAGCGTACCACAGGCTCCGGTATGCTGTCATAAGGTGAAGGTAGGCACCCGTGCAACCTTACAACCTTTACGATAACCCAACCACGGTAGTAAAGCGGTCTGACCAGAAGAACACGATGAACTGCCCCATCGGCCCGACCACTGGTCGAGCATCCACGAACTCATCTGTTGGTTAACTAAACTGGGCCTAACACCCTCGTGACCTACCACGGCGGGACCACCACAAACTGACCCGCCACCATACTGCGCGGGTTGACCCGCGCGTAGCCTCAACCCGGCCGGCGTTGCGCCAAAACACTAGCTCCAGAAGGAATAATTTCTAAATCATATTACGAAAACCTAGCGGTCTTCTAGCTCGACTACCTTCTTTCAAATCACGCTACTCGAGGACTTATCCCACGAACATGGCTCACGTGCACTATGCACTCCTATAAAGGTCAAACATAACCTACACCTTTCTCGAGATGGCGCACCTCTAAGGTCTTTGCGTATAAAGCCCTAAGGCTCACACTTTCTCTATCCTCCAAAATCTTACTCGGTTAACCCGCGTGATTTCTAATCACAACTAACACACTGCTATCGAACATAGCACTTAAGGTATACTGCGCTTGAAAGTTAGAAGGACCTTGCGCTACAGCCTGTCCTGTCGCGGTTAACGTCGATCTCTCGTTTCTCGGCTGCTGCGCGTAAGCGATGCGTACGGCCATGCTCGCCTAAGCGAAGGATTACTCTTGCACAACCTTCTCTTAGGTAGTCGTCAAGACTCGCGATACATCGGTATACTCTCGGTAGCCAAATCCGTAGCTAGTAACAAGGTTGTCTCTTGCGATCTATATTCTCGTTCGGTCGTGGGCGAAGGTTCAATATCATGGCGCGATGGAGCTGCCGTCGCCATCTTGAAACTCTGCTGGGGCTAGTGGCGTCGCAAATCCGAATGAAGCACTACCTAGGTAATGATTTGGCACGTGCCTCGCCACCCTCACGAACTCTACTCGCGGCTCATCCGGTTGCCTTGCCCTCACAGGCACAGGTTGCCTGCGGAGGCATAGCGATAAGAAATAATTTCGTCGGAGGGTCGACTTACAACGGCTCTAAGGCGCGATCTCGAGTGAGAAGAATAGAAACCAATCCTAAATATCCTATAGCCTCACGATTATTGGTGTGGTGCGCGACACCCGATAATCAGACTCTCTTGGATCACGATGCAGTAGACAACTTTTCAGGATTAAGCGCTCACGATACCACTTTTGTCACGACGGCGGGCGTGGTGGTGCCTTACCGGGCACCCTGGTGACCTGACATCAGTGTCGGCGGAACATAAAACAACAACATGAGATAACGAAATATAAAACAATAATCTGTGAAAACTTGCCTTTCGGCATATATATAACCATCGACTCTTTTACAAATGAGCGGCAATCCTTTTTACCAACCACCGCAGCGATTACTCTGGACCTCACAGAATGATCACGACCCGCGATGGCGGGATGGGCCGGGGCCCCAAACCCACGAATGTAAACACTTACTCTGACGGGACTATACGGCGATAAGCCTCGGGAAGCGGAGCTTCCCAAGCTGTGACCACGAGGCTAGGATCGGCGGCCCGATGTACCTCGACTGCGGCGTGAGCGGCCCCGAAGGAGTCGATCTGCAGTGCAAGTATGTGAAACTAAAATAAATCGTAAATGAAATCATAGTAGTCTATACAAGCGGGGAGACATGTATGATAACGAACTCTGATTCACCATAAATAGCGATCGTGTCAAGTCGGGGACTCGCGCTCAGTCGTCACTCGATTTAACAATGGGTCTCACGCCCGCATCAATCGTGCGGTGGAATACCTTCGCCAGCTGCCGGCGGTTTATGATATACAAGCACGAGAATACATGAACACGAGTCCACGTGTCCTAATAAAGCGTGCGGGGTAAATGCGAAGGCATAGCGGGCTACTAACGCCCAGCGGTGCAACAAGGTCATAAAGCGTATCATAAGATGCTGTCTGGGCCGTCACGTGATCAAAGGCGGCCCTTGCGCGGTATCTAATGTGCGCGTCTAGTCCTGGAACTTCCGCGACTCGCGTAGGCCAATCTCATCGGCCGCGTGAGGTATTCCCGCGTCGGTGCTACTCCGGCGTCGTCACGGACTTTCCAGTCGCGCCAGCGCGGGACGCGTGCCCGTAAGGGCCATACGCTAACACGGAACTCTCGTAGCTCCGCATAGGCCCCGGGACCGCGTAGGTATTCTCGAATCATGGTCCCGGACGCTGAGTCTACCCGCGTCGGAGCGACAACCCGGAATCATCTCGAGATGAATGCCGCAATCTTATCATAACGGTGATAGTTAATAAGCCTGATCGAGAAACCCGCACACAAACATCGCGAGATACTAACACCGTAGCATCCTAACACGTTTACTTATCAAAGCAACAAGAAAGTATTACAAGGCTATCACAAACCAATACAATCAAGTTATTCACCTGAGGTACTTTCTACTAACAAGTTAAGGTATACATCCCCTGAAGTACTTCACATTAAAATCTTAAAAAAGATCTGTTTCTTTCACATAAGTCACATGATACGTAGTATAAAATAGAGTATTGTCCTTTTAGAAAACCAAAACTCTTACCTTTGTAAAATCAAGTAACAACATTATTTTCCAAGCGTCAAGTTTGCCTAATTTCAAATGTTCACGTTTCTTATTTTAGAAAGGTTTAGTGGTTCATAGTCTTATTCATTTAAGAATATAATTCTCTTTTAAACAATCGAAACATAAGCCTTATATGTGAGTAGGATATTCTTGTTTATAACAATCTTATTCTAATGACCATGATCTAGGAAATATCATTTTGTCTCGTCTTAGCTTACATGCGGATGGAAGTTTCTCTTGGTTTTAATAATACTTAATTATTCAAAACATTTCCTTTTATCATTTGCGATGGTTTGTCGATACGTTACGATTTCGAAATCGATTAAAGCATTCTTAAGCGGGTATACTAACTTCCCATAAAGCTAGCATAACTCTTAAGTTTTCAAACACAGTATTACTTCTCCTTTCAAAATGATTCAAAAATCTTTTGAAATACTTGAGTTCTTTCTTATCATATAACAAGCGATTATAGTTCAAATCGATTACCTTTTAAAAACCACGTGTATTTTCTTACTAACATAAAGTTTGTTATAACCTTCCCGTAAAGCGTTATAACAACTTTTATGTTTCAAACCACTGAACACATTTAGCGTATGCGTCTGGTACTACATAGTTCCACGTATCATGCTAGAAGAGATAGGAAGAGGTTCACGTACCTCGCGGCGAGTATCGACTCGCATGTAAGCGCTCAATGCTGACGTCGGCTACCGCCAAGCCCGCGTGATCGCGCCTGCGTGGTACATCAACCTATAAGGCCACAGTGACATTAACATTTAGATCTCATCGTAGAACATTCTAGAAAATTGGCGGCCTCCCACATGACGGCGTAAACCTCTCTCTGTCGGTAAATTTGCAAGCCAACCGGGGTTATCATCTAACCTAGCAGTACAATTCTACTCGCGGTACTCTTGCAAGTCTCATGTCTGATCTATGTAATTCTGATTCGATTCTTCGAGCTTAAGTCGAGGACATTGCCACAGTATGTTGATTATATATATATAGTATACTTTAACTATATATTCTCTGACATGTAATATCCGATTACAAAGAGACAAGATAGTTACCTCGATAAGCCCATAATTATCAGAGTTTAATGTCGATCATAGCAAAGTTTTAGCTCGACTCCGGCGCTCGACCATTCTAAACCACCTTAGAAGTTCTAACCAACACCACGATACTCAACGGACTATGGAGATTTTCTAGGGTTTCGGTTTTGTGGTGGGAAGTATAATAGTATTTTAGGCTTTTGTATAAGTGTAACCTTGGGAATACTACAAGGTATTTGGGCGAGTATTTGGACATTATAACAATACTAGGAGAGTATTTCTATACCTGACAAAGGGTATTATCTGAAAACAACCTAGGCTAGGGGTACCCACGGCTGACTACAGGAGGGGGCACTTTCTCGGCTAGCACCCACAGAGGGGTGCTCTCGGCCACAGGGAGGCCATGGCGAACTGACCTGAGGAGGGAGAGGATTTTACACTTAGAAACATTTAGGAATGGATGAAGAATTCATCAAAGGGAGAGGGTATTTATAGCACAAGCGAGGCCAACCAATGGCGAGATTGAGCCAAGTGCTACACAAGTGTAGGGCGAGATATGCCCAGTGCCCTGAGTCCTACTCAGCCCAAAACCCTCATAAAATATCTACCAAAATATCTACCACTTGGCGTCCCGTTTAGTCCAGTCGCCCGCTTGCCCGCTGATGAGAGGGTGCCAAGTGCCGCCTCTCGTTGGTCCAAAATGTTAGTCTCTCGGAAAAATCCATAAAAATGAGAAAAGACATAGCGGAATTTTCCGCCATGAAGTTATGTAAAGCGTTTAGTCGGCGACTCTAGCAGGGTGTTGTGCACAAATGCCGTTCGGCGAGCCACCTGGCGGGGTGACACGTGTCACCCTCATTGTGAAATAAAACATCTTAGAAAATATCCATAATGGCCAAAATCTCGAAAACAAAGTGGGCCCACGGCGTAAATTTCTCCGTGGGCCCAGTGACCATTTCGAAAATAAAATTCCATAATTCTCTAATATTCGGAAGTCGAATACCAAATCACAGGAATCAATTCCCGTTAACGAACCTTTTCCTTCACAAAAGCGGAAACTTTTAGTGGAAAAATCGCCTCTTTCTTCGCTTTCGATCTTTACTGCACGTATTCTCGTGCGTGCGTCTCGCATACATACCACGGGACTACGGGTATAACATGAGGTATTCTCGAATCATGGTCCAAGACACTTTGAGTATACCGCGTGGATGACTTAACCCGGAAACATGTGAGGTGAGTGATGTGTCACGACCGGTCCGACCGTATTTGGTGCCTTACCCCGGGCACCCTAGTGATACAACATCAGAGTAATCAGCGGAACATAAAACGATACAAGACATATTATGAAATATGAAACAATAATCTGAGAAAAACTTGCCTTTCGGCGTATATATAAATGACAACTTTTTCAACGTGAGCAGTTTAATCCTTTTTACAAACCACCGCCCAGCGGATTACTCTGAACTCTACGAATGATATGACAACCATGGCGGGGCGGGGCCCAAACCCCGAATGTAAACACTTACTACGACGGACTATACGGCTGATAAGCCTCGGAAGCGGAGCTTCCCAACGCTTGTGACCACGAGAGCTAGGATCAACGGCGGTGTACCTCAACTGCGGCGTGAGCGCGGCCCGAAGGAGGTCGATCTGACAGTGCAGTATGTGAAACAAAAAAATCGTAAATGAAATCATAATAGTCTATAAAGCGGAGACATGTATGATAAGCAAACTACGATTCCTGACAAATAGCGATCATGTCAAGTCGGGGACTCACGCTCAAAGTTATCCAATAAAACCGTGCGGGGCAAATGCGAAGGCATGGCCAGGCTACTAAGACCACGGTACCAAAAATACCACAAAGCGTATCCGAGGTCTTTCTAGCCGCTGCATGTCGAAGGCGGCCACTCGCCGCAATATCAATGTCTTGGCGTCTATCCACGGAACTCTCGCACTCGCATAGGTCACACGGACCGCGTGAGGTATTCCTCGAATCATGGTCCCAGAACCGCTTTGAGGTATACCGCGTCGAAGCGGCTAACCCTCGGTATCCGCTAGGCTCCGCGACCGCATAGTCTCAAAAGACCGCATAGTCTCAGCCAGACGCGTAGGAATCCGCGTCGGGCTAAACACCGGAATGATCAATCCCGAGCTACCGCGCTCGCGTAGTCACGAGGACCGCATAGCCGTAAAGACCGCGTCAAGGGTGGCAAGCACTCGGTATAATAAGTCAAAGTGGAATGTGATACAATAATAGTACAACGGGCTTAACGTTTAACAACGTAATCACAACAAGAATGACCACCTTACATCACGATCACACAAGATACTAACACACGTAGCCTCCTAACATTTTCACTTATCACATCAAGAAGAAAGTATTTACAAGGCTATCTCAAACCAGCCTGATCAAGTTATTCACACAAGGTACTTTAAGCTAACAAGTTGGGTATCTACCCACAAAGTACTTCATACATTAAATCTTTTAAAAGATCCGTTGCTTTCACATAAGTCACCTGATACGTAGTATAAAATAGAGTGATCGTCTTTTAAATAAACCAAAACACTTACCTTTGTAAAATCAAGTAACAACGTTATTTTCCAAACGTAAATGTTTGCCTAATTTCAAATGTTCTCGTTTCTTATTTTAGAAAGGTTTCTTAGTTCATAGTCTTATTCATTTAAGAATATAATTCTCTTTTAAACAATCTGAGATACATAAGTCTTATATGTGAGTAGGATATTCTTGTTTATAACAATCTTATTCTGGAAATAGTGATCTAGGAAATATCATTTTGTCTCATCTTAGCTTCATGCGGATGGAGTTTCTCTTGGTTTTAATAATACTTAATTAGTCAAAACATTTCCTTTTATTAGCTGCGATGGTTTGTCGATACATTACGATTTCCAAATCGATAAAACATTCTTAAGCCGCTATACCTAACTTCCCATAAAGCTAGTATAACTCTTAAGTTTTCAAAACCAAGTATTACTTCTTCTTTCAAAATGATTCAAACATCTTTGAAATACTTCAAGTTCTTTATTAACACATAACAAGCGATTATAGTTCAAATCGATTACCTTTTAAAGACCATAGTATTTTCTTACCAACGTAAAGTCATTATAACCAACTTCCCATAAAGCCGTTATAACACTTTATGTTTTAAATCAATCAAATACGTTTGCACGTATGCGTCTACCGTACTACATAGTTCACATATATCATGCTAGAAGAGATAGGAAGAGGTTCACATACCTCGCGGCGAGTATCGACTAATAGCAAACGCTCAAGTACTTCCAACGTCGGCTACTCCTTAAGCCAAGTAGATCGCGCCACACGTAGTACTTCAACCTATAAGGCCACAAGGTGACATTAACATTTAGGTCTAATCGTAGAATATTCTACGTAAAATTCGGCCGCCTCCCGCACAGCGTAAATCTCTCTCTAACGAAGTAGGCTACGAAGCCAACCGGGGAGGGTTATACATCTAACCTGCGGGTACAATTCTACTCCACGGTACTACTACACGAGTCTCTTTATGTCTGACCTATGTAATTACGATTCGGTATTCTTCTTTAAATTCGTGCTTAAGTCGCAAGACATTGTCGTAAGTTTTATTCAGCTTAAGTCGCAAGACATTGCCGATAACTATGTTCGAGACTATATATAGCATACTTCAACTATATAATCTAACAACATGTAATTTCCAATTACAATAGAGGACAAGATATTTACCTCGATAAGCCCATAATTATCCAAGTATAAAGTCGATCTGGGCAATCGTTTAGCTCAACTCGTGCGCTCAACCCGCTCCAACTACCCAGAAGTTCTAACCAACTTCTACATACTACTCCAACAAACCATGGAGATTTTCCTTAGGGTTTCGATTTGGTGGACGGAAGTATAATAGTATATCCGGCTTTTCAGATAGGTATAACCTTAGAATACTACAATGTATAAGGCTAAGGTAATTTGGGCATTATAACAATACTTTTGAGAGTATTTCTACCAAGAGAGGGGGGGTATTATACGAAAGCAACTAGGCTACGGGGGGGAGGGTACCCCACGGCCACTAGGAGGGGAGAGGGCTCTCGGCAAGGGGCCTTTCAAGGGAGAGGGCTCTTGGACGAGAGTCAACAAGAGGGGAGAGGAGGGATTTTAACACTTAGGAACATTTAGGAACGGATGAATAAGTCTTCAAGGGACGGGTATTTATAGTCCAAGTGAAGGCCAACCAATGGCCAAGATTGAGCCAAGTGCTACACAAGTGTAAGGCCAAGATTCACCCAAGTACACCTTATCCATCTACCACACCAACCAACACAAAATATCCTACCTACTCCCTTAAGCCCAAATCGTCCATAATGCCGTCCAGGTGTTCCATGAGAGGGTGACAAGTGTCGCCTCTCTTGTTGTCCAAAATGTTTCGTCTCTCGAAAAATCCGCAAAATTAGAAATGTCATAAGCGGAATTTTTCCACGAAAGCGTGAAAACGCTTTCATAAAAACGACTCTAACCGTGTTGTGAACAAAGTTTAATTCGCCAAGCCAAATCAAAAGTTTCAAATTTTCTACGCACGTCCCACGCATACTCCGAAATACGGTATAACATTCTCCTCTCTTAGAAACATTCGCCCGAATGTTCTTTCTAAGTCTCAAAACAAACGCCGCCAAGATAGTCTTCACTACTATACTTACGAGAACAATTCGCCATACCGCCACGTAACCATCCGCGCAAAATGCTTACATCAAAGTCCACGAAAACACCTCTAATCATCACCACAAAACACTTCTCACCGGTCTAAAATATACTTCCTTCGCGCTTCTCTTTACAAAAGAAATGATCACACCTATGCTCGCCATACATGCTCGCTTCTCTCTTTACTCGCCGTGATACCACTTTGTCACTTTACCGAGGTATTAACCTTCTCGACTCCAACAAATGGTACCACTTTGTCACTTTGTCGCGAGCCTTGCTCGTGACGCACTAACAAATGGTACCGGCTGCATGCGATCCCCGAGGATGTCGTGACACTCAACTCTTACCACATTCGATACGGCCGCTTCAAACTCTGGGTTACTATCCCTAACGTGGTCATCATTAACTGGAACACTGACGGATCTCGATACTTTCCCAACATAATAATACGAAGACCGGACGACGCTTCCTAAGTCGGACGGCAAAAGCAACATATAGGCAACTGGCCTATCCTTCACATGAACACAAAGGGCCAAAGTAACACGCTAAGTTCCTTTGTTATACAAAACTTCGTCACCCTAACCACAATCATTGGAACAAGCTCAACTAATATCTCAACGCCAACATCGAACCAGCCGACCAAGAACTTACACTTCCGCCCTACAAGGCTTCAAAAAGCGACATCCGAACACCGAAATGGTAGCTAAACACTACCTCCACAGAGACAACAATCCCACAACTATCCTCGAAATCCAAACACCGGCCCGGTGGCGAACGCGATCGAGACTCACTGAAGTTCTTAACACATGCTTGGCAAAACTTCCAGAAACAACAAATGCCTACCGGGCTCCATCTGTCATTATAAGGTGAAGGTAGGCACCCGTGCAGCCTTATAACCTTCGGATAACTCAACACAGAGTAAACGGTCGATCGAAGAACACGATGGGCTGCTCCCATCGACCCGACCACCGGTCTAACGCATCCACGAACTCGCACGTCAAGTTAACTAAACTTGGGCTAACACCCTTACAACCCTAACACAAGGCGGGACCACCACAACCTGACCCGCACCAAACCTACGCGGGTTGACTCCAACGTGGCCTCAACCCGACCGTGCAATGCGCACAATACTAGCTCCCGATTCTAACAATCTCACAAATCACGCTTCAAAACCTAGCGGTCTTCTTAGCTCAACTACCCCTTTCATTCCACACTACTAGGACCTATCCCAAACATAACTCACGTGCACTATGCACTTCCGATAAGTCAAACATAACACTACACCTTTCTCGAGATGGCCTCACCTCTAAGGTCTCTACGCACAAAGCTCTAAGGCTCACACCTTCTATCCCCAAAATCTTACTCTGCTAAACAACCATGATCTAATCACGACTAACATAATCGTATCGTAACATAGCACTTAAGGTATACTCACCTTATCACACATACCGATCTCTGAGGTTAAAGATATATCTATATCTCACCTTCACTCCCTTAGTCGCTCAAATCAAACCTGCCCGTAGAGCGATAGCTAAGGAAGATGACGAACTACCCACCAATCTCGAAGGCTAAGTCCTCCTACAAGGACACTCTCGACACATGGCCTCGACGGCCGCAGTACAACAAGTACCAACCAAAAGACGACATTCCCGGATGACGCCTCGCATCGTGAACCTAAGCCCTGAGTTCGACCAACTCTCGTGACCGCGGAGGTGCATATCAAATCGCGGTGAGGCGACTCGACTCGAAAGTTACCAAAGGACCTTGCTGCTCTGGCCCTCCTCTGCTGTCCTTTGTTTAACCCGCCGATCTCTACGCTTCTCGGCCTGCTGCGCATAAGCCCGTACACAGGCCCTGCTCAAGCCCAATCAAGAATTACTTTGCACAACCTCTTTTAGATAGTCCTCAAGACTCGCGTACATCGGTATACTCCGTAGCCAAATCTATAGCTAATGTGGTCGCCTCTTTGCAATCTAAATTCTCTGTTCGGCGTGGGCGTTCAATGTCATGGCCGCAGAGGAATCGCCGCCAGATTAAACTCCGGGCGCTTAGCGACGCGCAAAACTCCCGAATGAAGCACCCTGTGATGATTGGGCTGTGCCCACGTAACCCTCCGTACTCAGCTCGCGGCTCCTCGCTGCGCCCTCTCCGGCCGGTTGCCTACGCGAGGCATAGCGGTGGAAAGAAATACGTTAGAGGGTCCAACTTACAACACAAACTCTAAGGCACGATCTCAGAGTGAGAAGAATAGAAACCAATCCTAAAATATCCTATAGCCTCTCGATTATCGGTGTGGTGCACAACACACCGATAATCAAGCACTTCATCGGATACGGTCAGACACTTTCCGAGGATTAATCGCTCGATACCACTTTGTCACGACCGATTCGGACGTGGATCGTGCCTTACCCGGCACCCTAGTGATACAACATCGCAGTAATCACGGAACATAAACGATACAAGACATATTATGAAATATGAAACAATAACTGAGAAAACTTGCCTTTCGATATATATAAATGACAACTTTTTCAACATGAATAGCTTAATCCTTTTTACACACCCTTCCCACAACAAGATTACAGACTTTACGAATGATATGACAACCATGGCGGGGCGGCCCCGCCAAACCCCGAATGTAAACACTTACTACGACAGGACTATACCACCGATAAGCCTCCGAGAAACGGAGCTTCCCAACGCTATTGTGACCACGAGCTAGGATCAACGATCGGTGTACCTCAACTGCGGCATGAACGCACTCGGCCCCAGGAGGTCAAGATAACAGTGCAGAGTATGTGAAACAAAAAAATATCAGAAATGAAATCATAATAGTCTATAAAGCAGAGACATGTATGATAAGCAAACTACGATTCACAACAAATAAGCAATATGTCAAGTCGTGACTCACGCCTCAAAGTTATCACAATAAAACGGCAAGTACGAAGGCATAGCCGACTACTAAGACCACAGCACCAAAAATACCACAAATCGTATCCCGAGGTCTTTCTGCATCGCACCACATGATCGGCCGCCACTCGCGATATCAATGTCGCGTTTATCCTCGAACTCTCGCAGCCCGCATAGGTCACACTGACCCGCATGAGGTATTCCTCGAATCATGGTCCTGCATCACCGAGGTATACCCGCATCGGGCGCCTAACCCTCGGTATCCGCCAGGCTCCGCAACCCGCATAGTCTCAAAAGACCGCATAGTCTCAACGCACGCATAGGGAATCCCCGCATCGCTAAACACCCTAATGATCAATCTCGAGCTACGCGACTCGCATAGCCGTAAAGACCGCATCAAGCGTGGCAAGCCCTCGGTGATAATAAGTCAAAGGTATGTGATACAATAATAGTACACCCGCTTAACGCTTAACAACGTAAGCACAACAAGAATGACCCTACATCACGATCACACAAGATACTAACACACGTAGCCTCCTAACATTTTCACTTATCACATCAACAAGAAAGTATTTACAAGGCTATCTCAAACCAAAGACAATCAAGTTATTCACACAAGGTACTTTAAGCTAACAAGTTCTGCATCTACCCCTAAAGTACTTCATACATTAAATCTTTTAAAAGATCCGCTGCTTTCACATAAGTCACACAATACCCGTAGTATAAAATAGAGGATCAGTTTTTAAATAAACTAAAACACTTACCTTTGTAAAATCAAGTAACAACGTTATTTTCCAAACGCCCAAGTTTGCCTAATTTCAAATGTTCACGCTTCTTATTTTAGAAAGGTTTCAGAGTTCATAGTCTTATTCATTTAAGAATATAATTCTCTTTTAAACAATGAGAAACATAAGTCTTATATGTGAGTAGGATATTCTTGTTTATAACAATCTTATTACAGAACTGTGATCTAGGAAATATCATTTTGTCTCATCTTAGCTTCTACGCAGATGGAGTTTCTACGGTTTTAATAATACTTAATTAGTCAAAACATTTCCTTTTATTAACGCGCAGTGGTTTGTCGATACATTCTCGATTTCCAAATCAAGAAACATTCTTAAGCCGTTATACCTAACTTCCCATAAAGCTAGTATAACTCTTAAGTTTTTCAAAACTAAGTATTACTTCTTCTTTCAAAATGATTCAAAAATCTTTTGAAATACTTCAAGTTCTTTATTAACACATAACAAGCCGCTTATAGTTCAAATCAATTACCTTTTAAAGACCACAAGTATTTTCTTACCAACATAAAGTCGTTATAACCAACTTCCCATAAAGCCGCTATAACACTTTATGTTTTAAATCAATCAAATACGTTAGCACATGACGCCTACCGCATACATAGTTCACATATATCATGCTAGAAGAGATAGGAAGAGGTTCACATACCTCGCGACAGTATCGACTAATAGCAAAACGCCCAAGTACTTCCAAACGCCGCTACTCCTTAAGCCAAGTAGATCGCGCCACACGTAGTACTTCAACCTATAAGGCCACAAGGCGCTTTATTAACATTTAGGTCTAATCGTAGAATATTCTACGTAAAATTCGGCAAAGATTTTCCCGCAACAGAAATCTCCTCTAACGAGGCCTACCACCAAGCCAACCATGTGGGTTATACATCTAACCCTAACTGTACAATTCTACTCCACTGCACTACTACACAAGTCTCATGTAATACACTCTATGTAATTACAAACAAGATTCTTCTTTAAATTCAGCTTAAGTCGCAAGACATTGCCGTAAGTTTTATTCAGCTTAAGTCGCAAGACATCGCCGATAACTATGTTCAGACTATATATAGCATACTTCAACTATATAATCTAACAACATGTAATTTCCAATTACAATAGAGGACAAGATATTTACCTCGATAAGCCCATAATTATCCAAGTATAAAGTCGATCCTGGCAATCGCTTAGCTCCACTCCGTGCGCCCAACTCCGCTCCAAACTACCCTTAGAAGTTCTAACCAACTTCTACATACTACTCCAACAAACCATGGAGATTTTCCTTAGGGTTTCGATTTGGTGGACTGACGGAAGTATAATAGTATATCCGGGCTTTTCAGATAGGTATAACCTTAGAATACTACAAGGTATAAGGCTAAGGTAATTTGGGCATTATAACAATACTTTTGAGTATTTCTACCAAGAGAGTGGGTATTATACAAAGCAACTAGGCAGGGGAGGGTACCACGCCACACTACTAGGAGGGGAGAGGGCTCTCGCCAAGGGGCCTTTCAAAGGGGAGAGTGGCTCTTGGACGAGTCAACAAGAGGGGAGAGGAGGGATTTTAACACTTAGGAACATTTAGGAATGGATGAATAAGTCTTCAAAGGGATGGGTATTTATAGGCCAAGTGAAGGCCAACCAATGGCCAAGATTGAGCCAAGTGCTACACAAGTGTAAGGCCAAGATTCACCCAAGTACACCTTATCCATCTACCACACCAACCAACACAAAATATCCTACCTACTCCCTTAAGCCCAAATCGTCCATAATGCCGTCCAAGGTGTTCCAATGAGAGGGTGACAAGTGTCGCCCTCTTGTTGGTCCAAAATGTTTCGTCTCTCTAAAATCCGCAAATTAGAAATGTCATAGCGGAATTTTTCCTACGAAAGTCGTGGAAAACGCTTTCGCAAAACACGACTCTAACCGGGTGTTGTGAACAAAGTTTAATTCGGCCAAGCCAAATCAAAAGTTTCAAATTTTCTACGTACGTCCTTACGTACATACTCTGGAAATACGGGGTATAACATGATGTAATACTAGCATAACGGCTTACCGTTAAACAACACAAGCACAACAAGGGAAACCCCTTTTCACAAACATCACCAAATACTAACACACGTAGCATCCTAATATGTTTACTTATCAAATCAACAAGAAAGTATTACAAGTCTATCACAAACCAATACAATCAAGTATTTCACACAAGGTACTTCCTTCTTTATGTTAACAAGTTCGGGTTTTTATCCCCAAAGTACTTCATACATTAACTCTTTAAAAGATACGTTACTTTCACAAAAGTCACACAATACCCGTAGTATGAAAATAGAGTGACTATCCTTTTAAGTAAACCAAACACTTCCCTTTGTAAAGAAAATCAAGTAACAACATTATTTTCCAAACGTTCAAGTTTGCCTAATTTCAACTTACTCAAGTTTCTCATTTTCAAAGGTTTTGCAAATCATAGTATTAATCACTTACTAATATAATTCTCCTTTAAAACAACTGAGAACCATATACCTTATATGTGAGTAGGTTATTCTTGTTTATAACAATCTTATAACATCACTATGATCTAGGAAATGTAATATCATTTTGTCTCATCTTAGCTTATGCATTTTGAGGTTTCACCGGTTTTAATAATACCGATTAGTCAATACATTTCCTTTATTAGCGCCACGTGGTTTGCTCGATACTTATTCTCATTTCAAATCAAGAAACCTTATTCTTTTAAAATCAAGTACTCATTACTCGCGAACGAGGTTTTACAACATTTATAACAAAATGTTACATATCAAGTTAATTAGGTTAAGTCTCTTATCTTTTAAGATCAAGTCTCTTAACTTTTACAATAAATAAACCATTTTGTTACCTACATAGAGTCGTTATAACTAACTTCCCATAAAGCTATTATAACACCCTATGTTTTGAACCAACCAAACTCATTTAACACACGACGTCACCGTACTACATAGTTTACAAAACATCATGCTAGAAAGGATAGGAAGAGGTTCACATACCTCGCGACGATTATCGACTATTAGCAAATAGCTCCACAAAGATTGCACTCGCTAGCCTTTTCCACTCATCAAGTAGAATACGCCACTTGCAAAGACCTCCACCTATATAGGCCAAAAACGCTTTATTAACTTCTAAACACTCGGCTCTATATTCTACGTAAAATTCGCAAAGACCTCCCCATAAACAGAAAATCTCCTCTATCGAGGTCGCCACCAAGCCAACTGGGGGTTTATACGCCTAACCTGACGATACAATTCTATAACACAAGAATACCACGAAGTTCATCAGAATACACCCCATGTAATTACAGCTCGCTTCTTTTCTTTATTCAGCTTAAGTCAAAAGACATTGCAAAGCTTATTCTCGATCTATATATAGTATACTTCAACTATATAATCCTACAACATGTAATTTCCAATTACGTTAGTGGACAAGAATATTTACCTCGATAAGCCCAAAATTATCCAAGTTATAATGTCGATCCCGAGCAAGGTTTAGCTCCTACTCCGTGCACTCCAACCTGCTCCAAACAACCCTTAGAAGTTCTACGCAACTTCTACTTAACACTTCAACCGACATGGTTTTCCTTAGGGTTTTGGTTTGAGACAAAAAGGACATAAGGTAGTATTTCCGGCTCTACGTGATAGAGGTATCTTTGGAATACTACAAGGTACACTGGCTAAGGTAATTTGGGTATAGAACAATACTTTTGAGAGTATTTCTACCAAGAGTGGTATTTATACGAGACAACACCACAAGTGGTGTATACCCTCTACCAACCCCACAGGAGGGGTACTCTCGGCCAAGGGGAGGGTTCTCGCCAAAGGGCCTCACCAAGAGGAGGGACGAGAACACTACAAGAGAGGGGAGGATTTTAGACTTAGGAAATTATTTTGGATGAAGAAGTCTTCAAAGTGAGGGTATTTATAGCCAAGCAAAGGCCAACCAACGGCCAAGATCTAGCCAAGTGCTATGCAAGTGTAGGGCAAGATGTGCCCAAGTGCCCCCAGTCGCTACTCCACAAAACCCTCACAAATATCTACACAAATATCTACCACAACTTGCCCATCCATTCGGCCCTACGCCGCTCAAGTCCACCAACGAGAGGGTGCCGTTGTTGCCCTCTCGCTGGTCCAAAACATTCCGCCTCTCGGAAAAATCCGCAAAAATACTAAATGACATAGCCGAATTTTCCTTCGCAAAGTTTGTAAACGCTTTGTCGAAACGACTTAACAAGGTGTCAGGCACAATAATTATTTCGCCAAGGGTGCCACATGGTGACACGTGTCGCCCCGATTCGCCTGTAATATTTCGTCTTCCGAAAATATCCAAAATACCGGAAATCTCAAAACAAAGCGGGC
The DNA here is from genome assembly GCA_029844215.1 of Przewalskia tangutica. Lineage (NCBI taxonomy): Eukaryota > Viridiplantae > Streptophyta > Magnoliopsida > Solanales > Solanaceae > Przewalskia > Przewalskia tangutica. Next base: position 72,541,918 of record CM056720.1, read on the forward strand.
CCCACAAAACCGTAAATTTATCCCGTGGGCCCCACGTGACCATTTCCGAAAATAAAATCTCAAAATTCTAATATAATTTAAGAAGCCCATATACCAAATCTGGGAATCCAATTCCCATTAACGAACCTTTTTCTTCACAAAAACCGGAAACTTTTCCGTCGAAAACTCACATCTTTCTTTCTTTTCAAAATTTCTGCCGTACTCTCGTACGTACGTCCTCACATACATACCCTGCAACTACGGGGTATAACAGAAACATTCGTCCCGAATGTTCCTTCTCAAGACAGATAATGATAAGGTTCTTCATAACTTAAACAGTTTGCAAATGCCACACATGGCCACAATACAACACTTAAGCAAATATGACAATGAAAATTTATAAGTAGGAAAGTGAGTTACCTGGAGGTGTGGGGAATAGGTGAGGATACTTCTGCCTCATGTCCTCCTCAGCTTCCCACGTCATCTCCTCCCTGAGCTCGTTCCGCCACAAGACTTTGACTAAGCCACGCCTTGGTCAGACGCTTAACGACGATCGACATCGCTATGGAATCTCCTCATACGATAACCCCTCACACCGACGTCGTCAATCGTGTACCCTAGATGGATCCCCGATACATCTCCTCAAAGATAGAAACATGAAACACCGATGCACCGCTTCCAGACGGACGGCAGATCCAACTCATAGGCAACTCGCTACCTCATGGATAACTGACACGCCAATGTACCTTAGGTCGAAGTTTCCCTTTCTTCCGAATCTCATCACACCTTCATGGGTGACACCTTCAGAAAACCTAATCATCAATCTCAACTCCATGCCGACGACGATGATCCGCATATGACTGGCCGACTCAGCCGCCAAGAATCGCCTCGGATAAGCTTTACCTTATCCACACCGCCGCACCAACCGTCCCACTAATCGCATCGCCTATTATCGAACCAGCTATCGGCGATCTGCACTTCCTCCCATACAAGGCCTCATAAGGCGCCATCCGAATACCGGAGTGGTAGCTATTATTATACGCAACTCAACTAGAGGAAAATGATCCTCCAATACCTCAAGTCAATAACACAGCTCGCAGATATCTCGCAGTCCGGATAGTGCGCTCGCCTCGTCCGTGCCTCGAGGATGGAATGCGACTCGCTCACTCGCCCCTAAACCCTTCGAAAGACCTCCAGTTAGCCGAACCGGGCTCTCTGCTCGATATGATCGAAATAGGGACTCATGCACCGAGGATCTCTGATGTAAAGTCTGCATAATCCTCCGAAAAGTCGTCCCGACGGAAGAAAGTGGACTGATTTCGCCACCGCCGACGATAACCCGTGATAGAATCGCGCTTCCTCTGAGTGCGAGGTAATCCCGTGATAAAGTCCATGTTGATCACCTCCCACTTCCGTCGGGATCTCTATCGCTCGCAATAATCCACCGTGCCTCCGTGCTCTATCTTCACCGCCGACAACACGGCAATGTCCCTTCAAGCCATCCCACCAATACACGTATCTAAGGTCGCTTTACATCTTGGTCGACCCTGATGGATAGAGTAACGCTACGCTGTGCTTCCCTAGAACATGCCAAGTCCTCAAACATCCGAACACACAACTCGCCTCAAACCTTAGCACCCCATTAGGTGCTACCTCAAAAGGACCCTTCCCATCACGAAGAGCCGCATCACGATACCGAATCAAAACCGGATCCTCAAATTGTTCCCTCTTCACCTCCTCGACGATGGAAGACTCGGCAACCTCACAAACTCGAACCCCATCGCTATCGTAATAAATCGCGGACTCAAGGCTCGTAATCGATGTAACTCGCGACCATGCCCTCTCTCTGGTCAACATCCGATAGACTCTATCGACCTACTGCTAAGAGCATCCGCCACAACATCGCCTTCCCGGTGGTACAGATGTCGACATCGTAATCCTTGAGTAACTCTAACCACCGCCTCTGTAGTTCACTTCTCTGGCCGAAGATATATTGGAGGCTCTTGTGGTCAGATAAATATCCACATGAACCCCATACAAATAGTGCCTCAGATCTTCAAAGTGCGAATCACGCCACTCCAAATCACGGGTGGGGTAGTTCCTCTCATGCTTCTTAAGTTGTCGATGCGACGCTATAACCTTACCCACCATCAACACACATCCGAGCCCGCCCGACGCGATCACAATACACAACATAACCGCTCGACCTCCGAAGAGTAAGAGAAGGGCGCCGCCGCCTCCTTTAGTACTGGAAACCCCCACAAGCATCACCATCAAACTTAGCGCCTTCCGAGTCACTTATTCAATGGTGCAGTAGATAGAAGCAAACTTTTCCACGAACCGCCGATAGTAACTCGCAAGGCCCGTAAAATCGCACCTCTGCCGGAGTAGTAGGTCTAGGCTAAGTCCTGATCGCTCGATCTTGGCGTATCCACCCGAATACCATCACCCACAATATGCCCAAGAAAAGCCACCAAGCCAACCAAAACTCACATTTGGAAAACTTGGCGATAATCACTGGTCTCGAGAACTCTCAAGACCGCGCCTCAAATGCTCGCGTGCCTCGCTCGCGAGAATAAACCAAGATATCATCAATGAACACTATCACAAACGTGTCCAAAATGGTTTGAACACTCGCCATAAAATCCATGAATACCGCCGAGCATCGTCAACCCAAAAGATATGACCTCAACTCATAATTCCGTGACGGGTCCGAATGCATTTAGGGACATCCGCCTCTCGACTGCACTGATGATAGCCCGATCGCAGATCAATTCGAGAAACATCTCGCGCCAGAATCGTCGAACAAATCATCAATCCCCGGAAGGGGTATCTGTTTAATGGTCACCTTGTTCACCGTCAGTAATCAACACACATGCGCAGTGTCCCGCCCTTCTTCTTTACGAACAATAACCGCGCTCCTGGAGAAACACTGGCCTGATGAAGCCCTTCTCCAAAGAAATCTCTCCGGGTCCTTCAACTCTCTCAACTCGGCAGTGCCATTCGTATGGCGGAATGGAAATAGCCGAGTGTCCGCAAAGACATCGATATAAAACACTATCTCCTCTCGTGAGGGATACCCGAGATCATCCGAAACACGCCTGGAACTCTCGACTACAGTGAATCGAAAATCTGTACCGCAGCCTCAAGATTTAACACCCGAATGAGATGGTAGATATACCCTTCGCACCATCTTCCTAGCCTGAGGTAGGAAATAAACCTACCCTCTACGTCAAATGTTCCCCTCCAACTCAACAACCGTCTCCTCAGGAAACTGGAACCGTACCACTCTCTCCCTGCAATCTACATTGGCATAGCAAGAAGCTAGCCAATCCATACCCATGATCACATCGAAATCAGTCATGTCCAACTCTATCAAGTCGGCTAGGGTCTGACGACTGCAAATGGTCACTGGACAAGCCCTATATACCCGCCGAGCTACCACCGAATCACCCACTGGCGTAGCTACCTCGAAAGGGTCTATGAACTCAGGCTCTATCCTTATCCTATTAGCAATAAGGGGAGATATATAGGACATAGTAGAACCCGGATCTATCAAGGCATACACATCATAACCAGAAACTGATAAGGTACCTGTGACGACATCAGGTGAGGCCTCCTGATCCTGCCGGATGGACAAGGCATAAATGCGGTTCTGAGGACCGCTAGAACTGGGACCCGCGCCACGACCTCTGCCGCGACTGGCCGCCCATGAGTACCTTGCCCGGGCGAGTAATCGTAGGAGATGAAGCAGACCCGCGAAAGAACTCCGTAGTCGACTTACCATCTGCGCGCCCTTGCCTGACGCCGCAAAGTGACCTGCCGCCATAATCGTAATAAACTCCGTGAGCGCATTCACACCCCCGGCGGGATATACCGCATCGCCACACCGGCGGGTGGTTCCGACGCCGCACTTCGCCGCTCGACGCTCAAGTCTCGGGGCCCTCGTGTGCCCTCGAATATCTCGGATGTGCCGAGACGGCAGAGTGCTCGAGCCGGCCGTGGTGCAAATCTAGACTCGCCGAGGCCGCCACCACGATAGCTACCAAAAGACCTCGCCGCCCGGTCTTCCTTCTGCTGTCACAACCGCCGGCTATACGCTCGCATCAAGCGCATGAGCTCGCATGCGGTAATATCCATGCTCGGTCAAGAGCCACACCCGCACAAGACTCGGCCATATAATCATCTAGCCCGGTGACGTAGCGATGCACCCTGTCCTCCATATCTGCTACCAACGCAGGGAAATATCGAGCCAACGAATCAAACTCAACATTGTACTCCCTAACTGTGCGTCCTCTCTGCCTCAGCAATAAAAATTTGTCGGCCCGTGCCCTCCTCATCTGTGGAGGCAAGAAATGAGTGAGAAAGGCCTCCGAGAACTCGTCCCAAGTAGCTGGGGACGCGTGCTCTCCCCGAAATAACTCCCACAAATCAAACCAATCGACTGCGGTATCACGCACCTACGCGAGCCAAGATCACGCACTCGGTCTCTCAAGCCTTGATCACCCGCATGATCCTTCAGAATCGACGGATGAACTCGCGATCATCCTCGTGCCTCGACCAGAACTCGCGGGCTACAACTCGTAAAATCCCGTGAGCCTCAAATCGCTCGATCTCGGTGAACCACATGCATCGAATCGGAACTGCTGCGCCCAGCCTATCCTCATGTTCGCCACGATCTCGCGCGAATCGCCATCTCTTGTACCTAACCTCCTGCCCAGTGTGGGACGGAGGCGCGGCGTAGTCTCGCTGGGCCGCGGCGCCGTGGAACTCGCCGCCTGCATAGATCGGGCTCGAGCCCTCGTGGACTCTCGGTGTCCTACTAGCAACTCCTCGCCGCCTTGCCCTTCGGGCCGGTTGCCTTACGTGGAGGCATAATCATGTTAAAAGGAATACGTTAGAGGACCAACTTATAACACAACTCTAAGGCACAATCTCGAGTGAGAAGAATGGAAACCAATCCTAAATATCCTATAGCCTCTCGATTATTGGTGTGGTGCACAACACACCGATAATCAAGACTCTCGATACGGTTCAGAGACACTTTCCGAGATTAATCGCTCGATACCACTTTTGTCACGAACTGCCCGGCTCGTGAATCGTGCCTTACCCGCACCCAAGTAGTCATACATCGTAGAAAATCAGATTATAAAAACAAGACATGAAACAATGTAAATTGAGACACGCTTTATATGAGAAAGGTCGCCTTTCGCATAATATATATAAACCAAAATCGCGCTACATCCCAACCGCATAACAGACTACAGACCTCTAAGGAAGTAAACAACTATGGCGGGATTCCGCCATACCCTGAATGTACAAAACTATCTACAACAACAGGAGATCATACCCAAAAGTAGAGCCTCCGAGAAGATTGAGCTCCCGACACCAAAGCAAAGATCCTAAGGACGTGGATCTAGCACTCCGCTCTTACCGCGTGATGAACGCAGCCCCCCGTAGGAGGTCAGTACAACAGGTACCAAGTATGTGAAACTGTAAAGTACTTAAATGAAATCATATCATTTTAAAAACCAGTTTTACAAATACGCATTTAAACAACCAAGGTAACCGCATATGCCATATCACAAACAAGAGCAATAAGAGGTAAATCAGTGTCTCTTTCTAGGCTGCGAATGATCGAAGCAAGGCCAATCGCCCATAGTATCATCATGCATGCCTAATTCTGGACTCCCGCAGTCCGCATAGGCCATTCACATAGGCCCGCATGAGGTATTCCCCGCATCGAGGGTAGCTACTCCTCGGCATCGTCCTGGACTCGTAGTCCGCATGGCCATATAGACCGCATGAGTTATAACCCCGCACACTAACCTGGAACTCTCGTAGCTCCGCATAGGTCCCCTGGACCCGCATGAGGTATTCTCGAATCATGGTCCCAGACCGCATGAGTCTACCCCGCATCGGAGGCACCTTAACCCCAGATCATGTCAAGAGGTGAGTGATATAATACTAACATAACAGCTTATCGTTAAACAACATAAGCACAAATAAGAATGACCTCTTTACACAAACGTTACAAGATACTAACACACATAGCATCACAATGTGTCTACTCATCAAAATCATCTTATTATACTTTTCAGAAATCAATACAAGTCTTTTATAAACACACAAGTAAACTGTTCCTTTTATCTTTCTTAAGTCGTTATACCTAACTTCCCATAAAGTTAGTATAACTCTTAAGCTTTTTGAAAACAAATATTCTTCTCCTTTCAAAAATGATTTATAATTCTTTTGAAAGACTTCAAGGTTTTTTTATTATTAAGGCTTAAGTCAAAAGACATTGCCGTGAAACTACGTTCAGTTAACACACGTACGTCTACCGTACTATATATATTTTAAACTATCATGCTCAAGAGTATAGGAAGAATCACATACCTTCTTGGCGAAATCCACCTGCCAAGTCGAGTATGTCGGGCGCAGAGTATCAACCTATAATAGTCAATAACGTCTATCAACGTCTAGACTATACTTGTAGAATATTCTAAACAGAGGGTTCTCTATTCTACTAAGATTCGACAAAGATTTCCCTACCCGTAGCTATAAAAGTCTCAGAAATACAAACCCCATGTAAGTACAGTTCAATCTTCTTTAAATCTTCTGATGTGATTATAGTTCAATTCTCTACTATAATACCCTTCTATGTAATTACAGTTCACTTCTCTTCTTTAATATCCTTCTAAGTGTTTTATACTTATTTCTATACTTCTACAGTATGTATTCTCTAATTACAATAGAAGGATAAGTTTATTTACCTCGATAAGCCCAATATTATCCAAGATAAAAGTCGATCCTGAGCGAGGTTTAGCTCCTAATCTGAATGCTCCAATCCGCTCCAAGAAACCCTTAGAAGTTTCTACACAACTTCTACTTTCTACTTCAACCAACTATGAAGTTTCTCTTAGGGTTTCGTTTAGTGACAAATGGAGATAAGGTAGTATTTCTAGGCTAGAGGTGACCTTGGAAATACTACAAGGTATAGGCTAAAGTATTTGGGAAAAGTAACAATACTTGAGAGTATTTTTCACCCAACGTGGGTATTCGCCTGCCACTAGGCTAGAGGGGTGAGGATGGTGTTTCGCTAGGCACTCAAGAGGGAGAGAAGAGCTGACGAAGCTTGCTTGGGAGGAAGTTTTTCAAGACTTGGAAAATATTTGTGCATGAAGAACTTCTTCAACTTAGGGGTATTTATAGCCAACCAACGCCAACCAACGCCAAGACGGCCAAGTGCAAGGCAAGTGTAGGGGAGGATTTACCCAAGTGTCCTTATCCATCTACTACCCAAAATATCCTACCTAACTCGACCAAAGGAAAGCCACAAAATCGCCCAAACAAGGCCATGTTTGTCGCCCACTTGAGGGTGACAAGTGTCACCCTCTCGTTGGTCCAAAATGTTTCGCCTCTCGGAAAAATCCGCAAAAATTAAAAATGACATAGCCGTAATTTACCCTACGCGAAGTTTTGTAAAACGCTTCGCCTGAAACCATTCGCTTGCGTGTTGCGCACAAATTCGCCCTATGCCTAATCTTTAAGGCTTAACTTTTGACGCACGCCTACGCATATACCTGAAATACTGGTATAACAGATACTTCAAGCGTGGCCCCGCTTGATCACGAGCCTCCTATTTTTACGCAAAGAAAGTATACTCTTGTTTACTCATTGTTAGTAAGACACGCAGATCGTTATTCGAGTTATCATACATGTCTCCACTTTATTTTAGACTTATGATTTCACTACAAGATTTTCAATTTCACATATTTGGTACATGTTGTAAATCCTTCGGGCTGCTCATGCCGCAGTAGTATACAAAGGTTGCTGATCCTCACTCTTAGGATCACTGTTCAGCTGTTGAGAAGCTCCATTACTCCGGAGGCTTATCCTTAGTACAGATCCCTGGTATGGTCGGTTGTTGTACATTCAGGGGTATGACGGGGCCCTGTCCCACCACAGTTGTTATTCTTAGAGGTATGTAGTCACATTTGTGGATTGGGTTTGTAAGAACTGAGATGTACTGTTTTAATTTTGTATATGTTACGAAGGTAGCCTTATCGGCTAGCCTGTTGATGTCTACTGTCTAAGTATGATTTTTATTTTATGAGTTGTGTATGTTCCGCTGCTATTCTCTGATGTATAACTAAAAGGGGTGCCCAAGTAGGAAACCAATCGCGGGCCCAGGGTCGGGTCGTTACAGTAGAGGGCTTGCAAGACTTAGCCACACTTAGAAAATATTTCATCTTTTTCTTCCTCTTCCATGTAGTTTCGGCCAAGGGCCCATTTCAAGAGCAAAAATCCTTCAAAAGTTGATGACAAATCCTCAAACTCAAGCCTAAGATCCCTAGTGGTATACTAACCAAGGATACCCCCTTAAACCCCCGAGATCAAGTGTTGGCCGAGAATAGAGAGGGTGAAACCCTAAGTTTTATCCACTTTTTGGAAGTGAAATAGAAAGTGAAGTTGTGTATAAACTCATAGAGGTCACATATATGTGATTGGATCTTGAAGAAGTGGAGCGAACGAATCATGACCAAAACCTAAGGGGATGTTTTGGACGATTTCTTGGCTCAAAATGAGGTAATAATTCTTCTTCCTCCGCAGTAATTTGATATTACTTATTGTTATGTTTAAGGGATGAACTTATGTTAAGGAAGAAATGGAAAATAAGATGTGTATGAGGTAGATATGTTGTTGCCCGATTCGAGGCAATTTTGTGCCCTTGGTTTCGTTTGTTATATGTTTGTTGTTATCCACACTTGTCGCATGTTAAAATAAGGTAATATGGTTTTTGATAAGTTGGTATGTCATATATGTAAGTGTTGGAACTCGAATTGGAATAAAATGGATTAAGGAAAGAGTTATCGGATTGTAGTTGTTTTAGCCAAAAAACTGCCCAAAACTGTTAGACGTTGTCGTATCATTTTATGGAATATTTTGGGCCTGTATAATGCTGGAAATTAAGCCCCTAATATGCATGTTTAAGTGTGGTAGTTGCTAATGAAAGTCCTAATGAAATAGGGGTTTGGAAAGGTGTTGAAACGCCTCACATTTTACCCTCGTTATTGTTGGATTACGCATCGCTTTTACGGGCTGATCAGGACTGCTTTTGTATAATCAGGCAGAATTTTACACGTCCTATTAGGCGTGTAATCCCCTTTGTATTGCTGAATTGTTGGGCCTTAAATGTTGCATTTGGTTATTGATTTTCGGGCCTTGAAAAAGGTGGAAAAGTACGTAGAAACAAAGGAAGTGCTGCCCGATTTTCCGTAGAATAAGAGACCTTACACTTAGTATGATTCTACGTTAAAAAGTGAGGAGTTGATAGACATGTTATGATTAATATAGGTTGAAGTACTACGTAGTGTATTCTACTTAAGGGATGGAATAACTATCAAGGTTGAAGTACTTTGGAGCATTTTGCTACTTGTCAATAATCATCGCGAGGTATGTGAACCTCTTCCTCCTTTTGGCATGATTCTATGTATGAAATATACATGTGGTGTTATTTCATGATTCCTTCTACTCTTAAAAGTTAAGAGGGATGTATGTTGATTTACTCTATGTGAAAGTTATGTCTAAGTTATCCTAAGTTCTTACCAAGTCTTATCTGTGACGTTGGTAAGAGTCGCAGTGAGTATTCGAGTCGAGCCGACTTTGCTAATTTATCGCACGAATGAGAATAAGTATCGAACAAGCCATTACAGCTGCTAATAAAAGAAAATGTATCGACAATCAATTATATTAAAATGAGTAGAATTCTCCATCCGCATAGAAACTAAGATAAGACAAAATTGTATTACATTTTCTAGATCACGGTCGCTTAATAAGATCGTTATAAACGAGTATAACCTATTCACAATGCATAAAGTATATGTACTTAATTTAAAGAGTTTACGTTATGAAGTTTTAAGACTATGAACCTTGAATTCTTAAAAGGTTAAGAGACTTTATTTTTCAAGCATGGACTTGATTCTTAAAGGAAGAAATGACTTGATTTAAAAGTATGTAATACTGTTTGGGAAAAGCATTGATAACTTGATATTCTAAGTTAAGAAACTTGATTTCTTAAAGTTAAGAAACTTAATTTCTTAAAGTTAAGAGACTTGAAGTATTTTGAAAGCTAAGTAACTTGATTTGAAAGTATAAGTCTCGTTATAAAAGAAGGAATGAATTAGTCTAAGGCATAAAGTTAGTATAACGCCTTTATGGGAAGTTGGTTATAATAACTTTATGGAAGGTTAGAAGAATGGTTTTCTCTAGTAATGTAAACAAACAAAGACTTGAAATAAGGAAGGCAATTTGATTTAAAGGTATCTATTGCTTAAAGTTTTAAAGAAAGCGGTCACTTGATTTAAGCCTAGAAATGTATTTCTAAACCGTAGTGACTTGTTTGAAATGTAGATACGCGCTGATACTACGGGTGTTAGTATCTTGGGGTTTTATATGAAAAGGAGTCTTTTGAAAAGAATGGAAATACGAGTACTGGTTAAATTCTGATTTTTACGTGAAACTAAAAGTGCCTTGAGTATACGAAATGAAAGTCTAAAGATTTTATTAACTTGCCTATGCTTTCTTGTGATAGCCTTGCGTGCAAGTATTATATGTTTACGCCACCGTGACTCTCACCGGAGGGTCGATCGCCTTGTTGTGAATTTACTGACGCATCGACGACGAGGCTTCCACGGTATGCTTCCATCGTGAATGATCCGACATGCTTATACGATGGATTCCGGCACGCGACCGTGACGCGTTAGATTCCTGATTGTTTTTATTACTCCTGACACGCTTATACGATGTGGGATTCCGGCACGCGACTGTGAGGCGTTAGATTCCGAATTTTTTTATTACCCCATGGCCACGCTTATACGATGAGGGATTACTGGCACGCGACCATGTTATATACGACATTACTCCATGGCCTAGCTCCCATGAAGACATGTACCGAGACGAGAGATTACACTGCATGTTATATACGACATTACCCCATGGCCATGCTTATACGATGAGGGATTCCGGGGCATGCGACCATGTTATATATGATTATTACTCCATGGATTAGCTCCTCATGAAGACATGTACCCGAGATGAGGGATTCCACAGGCATGTTATATACGACATTACCTCACGGATTAGCTCTCCATGAAGTCATGTATCCGAGATTAGGATTCCACGCATGAGATATATATATATATATATTTCATATGTGTACGCCGACAATGAGGCAGATGCCACTGCGCGCATCACACGGTTATATTTTACACTTACGATCGCTTACAGCATGGGGATTCCACTGGCGTGAGATACATATATATATGTATTGTATGCGTGTACGACAATGAGGTAGATGCCACGCGCGCCACACGGTTATATTTTACACTTACTGCTGTCAGTGATGGGGATTCCACGCACGCTTTGATATTTGTGGGCTTGAGACCTTTCATCGATCAGGTGATGATATTCGAGGGCTTGTGTCCATAGCCCCGCGTGACTATTGTTCATGTGTTGAAATAGTCCGCATAAGGTAAACTGACTTTCATTACTTTTCACTTCTAGAAGGCACAGTATTGTTATCTCGTTATCATACATGCCTCCACTTTATTATAGATCGTTATGATTTCATTACGCATTTTCGCCACATACTTGGTACATATTTCGCATCGACTCCTTCTGGCCGCTCATACCGCAGTCGAGGTACATAGCCGATCCTCATTCTTAGGATCAATGTTCATTGGTTGGAAAGCTCCATTATTTCGAGGCTATGTATTTTGGTACAGCTTCCCGAGGTTGTAGATTTATGTACATTCGTGGTATGTGGCCCTGCACCACAGCTTGTTATGTCAAAAATTCTTATAGGTCTGTAGTCATATCTTTTCGATTGGGGTGTGTAAAGAAAATAGAAAAAATGAGAGGTAATCGCTTGGGTTACGTATATTTTTGGAAGTGGCCTTATCCGCCAGCCTCGTTATTTATTTCGTTAAATTTATGTATGTTCCACTGATTATCTCTCGATGTATACCGGTGGTGCCTGTGTGTGGCACCGGTGCCTGTGGTCGGGTCGTGACACTAACAATGAGAGTAACCAAGTGTATACTTTACTGCATAAAAATAGGAGGCTCATGATCAAAGTAGGATCACCCGTCCGTAATATCATTAAACAATCCTACTCCAAGGACTATTTCACCCGCATAGGTCCTACGGACCCGCAATGGAGCGATGCGCTCCGCATGGGACTATTTCAACCGCACATGACTATTTCACCCGCTTGAGCCCGGTGGGCCCGCAATGAGTATAAATGCCGCACTCGCATCATGGGTAGCAAATCCATGGAATTAGTAGTAACCCGGGGCTTTACCCCGTAAGAATAACATAAACTAGCACAACCGGCTATCATACATAACATAAGCGCTACCGGTTTATCATAATATAAGAAAGTTAAGAAATCCCCTAACTTCTTATTAACATTATTAATATACCCTCTCATTTTAGTTTACTTAAGGCACTAACATGTCATTTTAAAAATCCGGGAATTTAACCCAAAGTACTACGTACTTCTACCCTTTTAAAATGACTTTTTTCATATATAAAACCTCCAAGATACTAATAACCATAGTATCAAGTCATATCTACTTTTCAAGACAAGTCACAATACCTTTTAGAAATACGTTTATAGGCTTCTAAATCAAGTGACTTCTTTCTTTTAAAACCTTAAGCAATTGATGCCTTCAAATCAATTTGTCTTTCATTATTTCAAGTCATTTATCATACTTACAATACTTAGAGTAAACCACTCTTTTTAACTTTCCATAAAACTATTATAACCCACTTCCCATAAAGTCGTTATATTAACTTTATACATTAGGCAATTACATTCTTCCATATATCCAAGGGGCTTATACTTTCAAACTAGACAAGTATCATATACTTTCAAAAATACTTCAAGTCCCTTAACTTTGAAAACTAAGACATCCTTAATACTTTTAAACAAGTGAGTTAATCTCCTAACTCAACCAACTTGGACATTCTTAAAACAAGTAAAGAATATCAAAATCTTATACGTCTACCGTACTATATAGGTACAACTACTCATGCTCAAGAGATAGGAAAGTTCCACATACCTCTTCGGTTCAAACCACTTGCTAAGTCCAATGTGTTATACCCCGTATTTCCAGAGTATGTACGTGAGGGCGTACGTACAAAAGTTTAGCCTTAGTTAGGCATAGGGGGACGAAAAATTGTGCACACCTATCAAAAAGAATGGTTTTCCGACGAAACGTTTTTCAAAACTTGCGTAGGGTAAATTACAGCTATGTCATTTATAATTTTTGCGGATTTTTCCGAGAGATGAAACATTTTGGACCAACGAGAGGGTGACACTTGTCACCCTCAAGTGGACGGCAAAGGGGCAAATGCCTTGGACGATTGGCATGGTTTTGGGGCTTAAAACTTGGGTCAATGTTTGTTGAGTGATTTGTGGAGTAGGGCTAGGGTGCACTTGTGCAAATCTCCACCTTACACTTGCCTACCACTTGGCTTCATCTTGGCCCTTGAAAGCCCTATAAATACCCCCTTGAGTTGATGAGTTCTTCATCCACAAATCAACTTTCCAAGTCTTGAAAATCCTTCCCCCTCTCTTGTAGTGTTTTGTCCAACACTACCCCTCCCTCTTGTGAAGGCCTTGGCCGAAACATCTTCCCCCTCTAGCCTAGTAGCTCTAGCCGAAACCCCCCCCCCCTCCCCCTTGGTAGAAAGTTGTCTTTCAAGTATTGTTACTATTCCAAATACCCTAGCCCAAATCCCTTATAGTATTTGAGTAGAAGTTGTGTAGAACTTCTAAGGGCTTCGAACTATCTGAGCGCAAATTAGAGCTAAACCTTGCTCTAATCCATATTTATACTTGGATAATTTTGGGCTTATCGAGGTAAATACTTTGTCCTTCTATTGTAATCGATATTACATATAAGAATAGTTAAGACTGAGTATAAGATATGTATGATATTAAAGAAGAGAATTGAACTGATTTACATAGGATCAGATTTACGTGAGACTTGTGTAGCTTGACTGTAGGGAAGTACGCCCAATTTTTCGCCAATAAAGAACCTCCGCTTAGAATAGTTCACAGAGTAGTCTAGACATCGATAGACGATTCGACTATTATAGGTTGATTCTCACGCGACATATTCGACTGGAAGCGTGGTTTTCACGAGAAGGTATGTGATTCTTCCTATACTTTGAGCATGATATTTTAAAATATATATATAGTACTATAGACGACGCAGTGTTAATCGGACGTAGTTTTACGGCAATGTCTTTTGACTTAAGCCCAATAATAAGAATTCAAGTATTTCAAAAGAATATTGAATCCTTTTTAATGTAAGAGTAATATTTGGTTTTAAACAAAAGCTAAGAGTTATACTAGCTTTATGAGAAGTTAGGTATAACAACTTAAGAAAGATAAAAGGAACTGCTATTTATTTGTTTATAAAAGCCTTGTATTGATTTGGTAAAGTGTAGTAAGATTGTTGATAAGTAGACTTATTACGATGCTACGCGTGTTAGTGTCTTCGTGATGTCGTGTAAGCGGTCATTCTTGTTGCATTTACGCTGTTAAACGTTAAGACGATGTACTATTATTATATCACATACCCTCGACTTGTTATACCGGTGGCTCGCCACACTGACGCGTCTATACGCCCATGCGGCGCGTGACTACGCGAGTCGCGGAGTTCCGTGATTGATCATTCCGGTGTTTTATCCCGACGCGGATGCCCTATGCGGTCCTCAGGTGACTACGCGGTCTATGAGACTATGCGCGATCGGAGTCCGCGAGGTACCGGTTAGCTACCCCGACGCGAGAATACCTCACGCGGTTCGCATGACCTATGCGGTCATGGAAGTCCAGATTAGGCACGCATAATGATACTACGGGCGATTGGCCTTGCTTCGATCATTCGCGCCTAGAAAAGACCAATACATTATATCTATTTTGCTCTTGTTTACGCCGGGCACTACGTGCGCTTGAACCGGTGTATTTGTAAATGGTTTTAAATACTTTGATTTTACTTCAGACTTTACGCGCATACTTGGTACATGTTGTATCGACTTCCTTCGGGCCGCTCATGCCGCAGTAAGGGAAAGTGTGCTAGATCCAAATCCTTAGATCTCTACTTTGGTGTCGAGCTCCATCTTCTCCGAGGCTCGACTTTTGTACGGTTCTCCGATGTCAGATATACGTACATTCAGGTATGGCGGCCCCGCCCCGCCATAGTTGTTTACATTCCTAGAGGTCCTGTAGTCCTATTGTAAAGTTGGGATGAATCGCCAAACATGATGTTTATATATATATGCCTAAAGGCTTACATTTTCTCATAAACTGTGTCTCATTTTACAATCGTTTCATATCTTGTTTTTATATTCCGCATTACTCGATGTATGACTACTGGGTGCCCGTAAGGCACTACCACGCCCCTGAACGGGTCGTGACAAAAGTGGTATCAGAGCGCTTAATCCTCTAAAGTGTCTATGCATCGTATCTAGTAGAGTCTTGATTATCGGATGTCAGGCACCATACCAATAATCGTGAGGTCAGAGGATATTTCGATCGGTTTCATTCTTCTCACTCGAGATCGCGCTCAGAGCTTTATTATAAGATGGACCTCTAACGTATTCCTTTCAGAATAGCTTATGCTCCACGTAGGCAACCCGCCCGTGGCGCGCAAGGCACCAGGAGCCGCTAGTAGACACCGAGAGTCACGAGGCACGTGCCCACCTATACCCGACGGCGAGTTCCATGACGCCGCCGCCCCAAAGAGACCACAAGACCCGCACCTCCCGCCCCACACCCGCGGAGGAGTTAGGTACAAGGAGATGGCTCAAATTGGCCGTGATTGTGGCTGATACGAGGATAGGCCGGATGGCAGACTTCCAGCCCAACATAAGCCGTGGTTCACCCGAGATCGCATAGCTGAGGCTACGGATTTTCGAGTCAGAGCCCGCCAGAGTTCTACGTCGAGGCTCGAGGATGATCCGCAGGAGTTCATCCGCTGCCATGCAGGATCACGCGGTGATCAAGGCTTCGTGAGACCGAGTCCGCGGATCTTCGGTTCGTGACGGCCGCGTGATACCGCAGCCGATCGTTTGACTCGCGAGCTTTCCGGAGAGCATGCCTCCAGCAGATGGACGAAGTTTTCGAGGCTTTTCTCACGCACTTCTGCCTCCGCAGATGAGGAGGGCACGCCGACAAATTTTTGTTGCCGAGACAGAGGCGCACGCCAGGAGTACAACGCCGAAGTTCGATTCATCGCTCGAGCATGTCTCTCGCTGATAGTAGCAGATATGAGGACCGAGGCACCAATACGCCACCGGCTAGATGATTACACGGCCGAGTCTTACGCGGCGTGGTTTCTTCACCAAGTACGGACATTACCCGTGATGCAGCTCACGACTGGATGCGGCGAGCGTAGAGACCGACGGGTCGACAGATATCGCCAGCAGGTAAGGCGCCAAGATCGCCGGCTTCTTTGGTAGTTCTCGGTGGACGGCCACAGACGCCTAGATTTGCACCACAACCAATTCCGCAGCACTCCTACATCGCTTTCGCACACCAGAGCATTCCGGGCGTGTCAGGCCCTGTGACTTCTGACTTGTGGTAAAGCGGTGCTAACCGATCGAGGTCCGCTGCGTCCGCTGTGGTAGATTCCATTCGTGGAGTTGTAGTACTACTTCGAGCTTGCTATACTTGTGGCCGCAGGTCATTATGCGAGAGCCCGTCCGACTGCAGGCGCCGCAGCAGGTAGGGTCACCTTCGTGGTCTGCCGCCTCATCCCTTACGCTACACGCCGAGGGCGTGGTACTCAGCGGACCAGCAGGTCGCGCAGCAGGTCATGGTGCTGGTCCCATTTCTAGCGGTCCTCGAATCGCATTTATGCCTTGTCCACCGGCAGACTGTGAGGCGCCGCCGACGCCGCCACAGTACTCTAGCGCTTCGTTACGACGCCACGCCTTGATAGATCCGGTTCTACTGGCCCCATATATCTCCCTTATCGCTAGTAGGATGTGGATAGAGCCCGAGTCCATAGACCTTTCGAGGTAGCTACGCCAATGGTGATTCGGTAGCTCTACGAGTATATGTGGCTTGTCCAAAGGACTATATGCAATGCCGCACTCAGCCGACTGGACAGAGTCGATATGACCGATTTCATGCGATCACGGGTATGGATTGGCTAGCTTCTTGCTACGCCAATGTAGATCGCAGGAGAGAGTAGTACGGTTCCAGCTTTCGGCGAGCCGCTGTCGAGCGGGAGGGGAACATCAGACGCCGGGTAGGTTTATTTCTACCTCAAGGCTGTAAGACGCGCAGGCGGATATCTCTACCATCTCGCTCGTGTTTGATAATCGAGGTCGCAGCGCCGATTTTCACCGGCCCAATAGTCGGAGTTCCCGCACGTGTTCCAGACGACTCTGCATCCTCCCGAGAGGAGATAGAGTTTTGTATCGACAAGCCGCGACACTCGCCTATTTCCATTCCGCCATACGTAACGGCACCCGCCAAGAGAGAGTGAAGGACCACCGAGATTTGGCCGGAGAAGCGGCTTCATCACCCCAAGAGCCCCACGGGAGCGCCAGATTGTTCGCGAAGAAGCGGACGGACGCCGCACGCTGTTGATTACAGCACCAACAAGGTGACCATTAAGAATCAGATACCCTTCCCGTGATTGATGATTTGTTCGACTACTGCAGTGCGAGATGTTTCAAAGATTGATCTCGTGATCGCTATCATCGTACGAAGTCGAGAGCGGATGTCCCTGGATCGCATTCCGACCCAGACGCATTACGAAGTTCGTGGTCATGTCTTTCGGTTGACAAATGCTCCGCAGTATTTATGGATTCGGCGAACCGAGTGTTCAAACCATTTTGGATACTTTTGTGATAGTGTTCATTGATGACATCTTGGTTTATTCTCGCCGTAGCAGCGATCCGAGCATTTGAGAACTGTGGTCGAGTTCTCCAGACCACGGCCGTACGCCAAGTTTTCGGTGAGTTCGTTGACTTCGTGGCTTTTCGGGCACATAGTCGGCCGATGGTATTCGTGGATACGCCAAGATCGAGGCAATGAGTTGGCCTAGACCTACTACTCCGCAGAGGTTCGCAGCTCGGCCTTCGCAGTTATTATCGGCGGTTCAGAGAAATTTGCTTCTATCTCTCGCACCATTGACTAGCCGACTCGTATGCAGCCTAAGTTTCAGCCGACTGACGCGCGTGAGCGTGGTTTCGCCATCGGCGAGTAGACCGACGATCGCCTTCATTCTTACTCTTCCGCAGGGTCCAGACGGCTATGTCGTATCAGGACGCCAGCATCGTTGGGATGTGGTGTTGACGCAACAGGCAAGGTTTATAGCGACGATCCCGACACCTTAAGAAGCACGAGGAACTACCCCACCCATGATTTCGAGTCGGGCAAAGGTGATTCACGCCAAGATCCTGAGGCACTATTTGTACGGGGTTCATGCGGATATTTATACGTACTACAAGAGCCTCCAAAGATATCTTCACCGCAGGAGCCGAACTTACGATGCAGACGGTGGTTAGAGTTGCCAAGGATTATGATGTCGATATCCCGCACTCACCCTGAAAGGCCAATGTCAGGCGTATGCCCTAGTCGTAGGGTCGACGGGTAGCCTATCGATGTGCAATGAGAGAGTGGCACGGTTCGCGATTTGCATCGCCAGCGAGCCTCGTGTCCGCTTGATTGATTCCGATAGCAGCGGTTCGAGTTCGAGAGGTTGCCGAGTCTTCCATCGCCGGCGAGGTGAAGAGGAAACAGCTGAGGATCCGCTTTGACACGGCATCGCGATACAACCTTCGCGAGGAAAGCGGTCCTTTCGAGGTAGCACCGACGGGGTGCTAAGGTTCGAGGGCGTGTGTGTTTCGTGATATCGCAGACTTCGCAAAGAGGGTTCTAGGGAAGCACACAGCGCACGCTACTCATCCATCCGGTCGACCAAGATGTACCACGACCTCATATCCGTATCGTGGATGACTCAAGAGGGACGCCGAGAGTTTGTGGCTCGCCCGTGTTGTCGCCGCAGCGAAGGTAGAGCACCGCAGGCCCGGTGGTTTGTTGCGCATTTACGTAGATCCCGACCTGGAAGTGGGAGGTGATCAACATGGACTTTATCACAGGATTACCTCGCACTCCGAGGAAGCATGATTCTATTTGGGTTATCGACAACAGGCTGACGAAATCAACCCACTTTCTTCCCGTCAGGAGGACTTTTTCGGCTGAGGATTATGCCAGACTTTACATTCGAGAGATCGTCAGACTGCATGGAGTCCCTATTTCGATCATATCGCATGCAGGAGCCCGCCACGCTAACTTCCTGAGGTCTTTCCGTATGGTTTAGGACGCAGTGAGCTCGAGTAATCGTGATTCCATCCACAGACAGACGGATGTGCTCAAGACTATCCGCACTCTCGAGGATATGTCGCGAGCTGTTATTGACTTCGTGGTAGCCGAGGATCATTTGCCTCTAGTTGAGTTTCATGTGATAATAATAGCTACCACCCAAAGATTCGGATGGCGCCTACGAGGCCTTGTACGAGGAAGTGCAGATCGCCGATAGGCTGGTTTGACGGGCGAGGTGCGCTATGGGACCAGATTTGGTACAGCAGCAAATGATAAGGCGAAGCTTATCCAGAGCTGTTATCGATACCGTAGTCGGCGTAAGTCATATTCGCATCATCGCCGTGATCCGGAGTTCGAGGTCGATGATTGGGTTTTCCGGGGTGTCACCACGGCGGTGTGATGCGGTTCGGAAGAAGGGGAAACTCACCAAGGTACATCGGGCCCTATCGATTGTCCGCAGGTAGGCGTTGTTCACGAGCTGGATCTGCCGTCCGATCCGTGGCGGCATCCCGTGGTTTCATGTTTCTACGCCGAGGAGATGTATCGATCCATCTAGAGTGCACCCGATTGACGACGATGTCCAGTGACCGAGGGTTATCGATGAAGAGATTCCCATAGCGATAATCGATCGCCAAAGTTAGGCGCTCGCGACCAAGGACGCGGCTTCCGCAAAGTCTTCGTGGCGAACGAGCTCAGTGAGGAGATAACGCGGGAAGTCGAGGAGGACATGAGGCGTAAGTATCTCACCTATTCCCACACCTCCGTGTAACTCACTTTCCTACTTGTAAATTTTCATTGTCATATATGCCTAAGTGTTGTTTTCAGGCCGTATGTGGCATTTGCAAACTGCTTAATTTACAAGAACCTTATCGTTATCTGTTTTGGGAAGGAACATTCGGACGCATGTTTCTAAGGGGAGAATGTTATACCGTGATTTCCGTGAGTATGTACGCGAGGGCGACGCAAAAGTTTAGCCTTAGTTAGCATGTGACGAAAATTGTGCACACCTATCAAAAAGAATGGTTTTCCGACTAAACGCTTTTCAAAACTTCGTAGGTAAATTACACCTATGTCATTTATAATTTTTATGGATTTTTCCGAGAGATGAAACATTTTGATCAACGAGAGGTGACACTTGTCACCTCAAGTGGACGGCAGCGGGCAAATGCCTTGGACGATTGGTACGGTTTTGGGGCTTAAATTTTGGGTCAATGTTTGTCGAGTGATTTGTGGATTAGGGCTAGGTGCACTTGTGCAAATCTCCACCTTACACTTGCCTACCACTTGACTTCATCTTGGCCCTTGAAAGCCCTATAAATACCCCCTTGAGTTGATGAGTTCTTCATCCACAAATCAACTTTCCAAGTCTTGAAAATCCTCCCCTCTCAGAGTGTTTCGTCCAACACTTCTCCCCTGTGAAGGCCTCGCCAAACATCTTCCCCCTTTAGCCTAGTAGCTCTAGCCGAACCCCCCCCTTGGTAGAAAGTTGTCTTCCAAGTATTGTTACTATTCCAAATACCCTAGCCCAAATCCCTTATAGTATTTGAGTAGAAGTTGTGTAGAACTTCTAAGGGCTTCGAACTATCTGAGCGTGCAAATTGTGAGCTAAACCTTGCTCAGATCGACATTTATACTTGGATAATTTTGGGCTTATCGAGGTAAATACTCTTGTCCTTCTATTGTAATTGATATTACATATAAGAATAGTTAAGACTTGAGTATAAGATATAGAAGGATATTAAAGAAGAGAATTGAATTGTACTTACATAGGACTGTATTTACAGTAGACTTGTGTAGCTTGACGGGTAGGGAAGTGCTGCCCAATTTTCCGTAGAATAAAGAACCCTCTGCTTAGAATAGTCTACAGAGTAGTCTAGACATTGATAGACGATCCGACTATTATAGGTTGATTCTCGCACACATATTCGACTCCGCAGTGGTTTTCGCGAAGGTATGTGATTCTTCCTATACTGAGCATGATATTTTACAATATATATATAGTACTTAGACGACGTGTTAATCGGACGTAGTTTTACTAGCAATGTCTTTTGACTTAAGCCCAATAATAAGAATCTTCAAGTATTTCAAAAGAATATCAATCTTTTTTTAATGTAAGAGTAATATTTGGTTTTTAAACAAAAGCTAAGAGTTATACTAGCTTTATGAGAAGTTAGGTATAACAACTTAAGAAAGATAAAAGGAACTGCTTACTTATTTGTTTATAAAAGCCTTGTATTGATTTCTGAAAGTGTAGTAAGATTGTTGATAAGTAGACTTATTACGACGCTACGGTGTTAGTGTTCGTGATGTCGTGTAAGGGGTCATTCTTGTTGTACTTACGCTGTTAAACGCAGACCGCCAGATCGCTATTATATCACATAACGCCACACCCCAACCTCAAGCTCAGAATCGTGCCCTACCGGGCACCTCGCTACCTTAACAATACAAGTAAATCATGGAAATTAAATAGCTCTTCTTTTTTATTTTTTAAACCAATCGTGACGTAAGTATGTCGACAAGGCGCTATATAATATACATAATAAAAGACACTACACCGCATACGCAGTCCAATCCTACATACGAATACTGCACTCTAAGAGTTTTATCAAATATGACGACAAGGCCCCGCTGCAGACCATAATCAGATAAAAGCATGCATCAAAGAACTTATACCAAAAAGATAACTCCCAATGTAAGGAGCTATCCAAAACTCGAGGTGGTCCTACACCGCCGATCACCAAACAACAGCATCTAAACTCAAGATGAACGCAGCCCGGCGAGGTCAAGACGAAGAATGTACTGGTATGTGAACAAGTAGCATCAGAATGAAATCATAATGCCTAAACAAAGCAGGAGACATGTATGATAGCCAACCTACAGTACACAATACATATGGGTCTCACGCCCATAATATCAATCATGCCCGTGGAATCCTTCCTCACTGCCGGCAGTCCATGATGTACTAACACCAATAAGGATACATGAACACCAAGTCCCATCTGTGTCCTAAATACCACGTGGTCTCATGCCCCGGAATCCCACATCGTAAAAGCATGACCATAGGGTAACACAAACAACCGGACATATATGATAATCAAATTACAACACATTGTGCCTTACTAACAATGAGAGTAAACAGAGTATCCTTACAATATAAAATAGAAGTTCATGATCAAAACAGACCATCCGCCCGCAGATCATTTAGCCATCCTACTCGGGACTATTTCACCCGCATTGCCGCAGGACCCGCGTGAGGTATTCCTCGACGGGACTATTTCACCCGCATAAGCCCTTACGACTCGCATGCAGGTATTCTCGTGATAGGTCGGACCCACCGCACGGGACTATTTCACCCGCATAAGTCCTTACGACCCGCATTTAAGTATTCCTCGTGATCGCTGGTAGCAAATCCACTAATATCCAAATGTCTCAAACTCGGAACGACCAAACGACCGATATACCAATAGCACACAACCGCTATTTCCAAAGACACATAGGCAATTCTCAACTAAACAAGCCAAAGTACTTATCAAGGCACACATAGAATAATTCTCAATTAATCAAGCCAAAATACTTATCAAGGCACACTTAGACAAATTCTCAATTTATCAGGCCAAAGTACTTATCAGGGCACAAATAGAATAATTCTCTTTTAACAAGCCAAAGTACTTATCAGGGCACAAATAGAATAATTCTCATTTAACAAGACAAAGTACTTATCAGGGCACAAAATAGAATAATTCTCATTTAATAAGCCAAAGTACTTATCAGGGCACAAATAGAATAATTCTCATTTAACAAGCCAAAGTACTTATCAGGGCACAAATAGAATAATTCTCATTTAACAAGACAAAGTACTTATCAAGGCACTCTTAGACAAATTCTCAATTTATCAAGCCAAAGTACTAATCAAGGCATCACATAGAATTATTCTCAATTAAACATGCCAAAGTACTACGTACGTACATTCTTTTCAAAAGACTCATTTTTATGTAAAATCCCAAGATACTAACACCCGTAGTATCAAGGCATGTCTATTTTTCAAAGTATGTTACTACACGTTTAGAAAACTCATTTCAAGGCTTGAAATCAAGTAACTTCAAATTTTCACAATCTAGGCAACTTGTGCCCTTTAATCAAAATAGACAACTTTCTAAACCTTTCATAAAGCCGTTATAACCAACTTCCCATAAAGCCGTTATAACCCTTTATGGTTTTAGACATATCCATTCCTTTTATAACCAAGAGACTTATACTATTAAAACCAAGTATCACATACTTACAAATCAAGTTCTTAACTTTCAAAACACTTCAAGTCTCTTAATATATAGAAAACAAGTTTCTTCTACTTTTAAACCTCAAGTAACTCACTCTTTTAAAACAAGTTACTTATCTTAAATCATGTCATTTCTCCTCTTTTAAAACAATTAAGTAAATCACTCCTTTGACTCCCCTAAAGTCATTATAATGACCTTTAGGATTTTGGGACTAAGGCACTAGCCCAAAAGATTTGGAAACCACTTCCTTTTCAAGACTCTATGTACTTTAAGTAAAATACTTTCACTTTTAAGAATCCAAACTTAACTAAGAAAATGGATTTTTACAACTTACAATTTAAACATCAAAGTACAATCAAGAAAGTACATAGAACAAATTCTATTCTAGGCAATCCAATTACAACCAAGGAATGGATCATTTAAGGAGTAGAACATACTTTCTTAATCTTAAGGAATCATGCTAGAAGAGGAGATAGTTCACATACCTTTCGCTAAATCCACAAGCTGTCGAATACGCCGCACGAGAAGTGTCAACCTATAATGGTCACAACAAGACTATCAACTTCTAGCCTCTAACGAGAATAATACTAAGTATACTGCCTCTAATTCTACGGAAAATCTAAAAGACTTCCTTTGTTTCTACTCACTTTGCCACCTTTTTCAAGGCCGAATACAATAACCAAACATGCCACATTTAAGGCTCCAAACAACAACCAACCAAAGGGTATTACACGCCTTACAATACGTGTAAAATTACGCCCCACAATTCATACCAAGTAGTTTAAAACTCCAAGCCATTCTCGGCCAACTACAACTAACAATTCAAAGTCTTTTCCAATCCTTTTCCAATTCCAAGTTCTAGGGTCTAACATGTTATATAGTCATAAACAACTTCAACAACTACAATTTCCTTCCTACACAACATGCGACGACTTAAACGAATAATCGACTTGAATTGAAATCTTAAGGCTAAACATGCTAGTTTTCGGATTAGGGTTCCAATAGCCCATAAACATATCAAACTTCATACTATAAAACACATTCTTGCTAAAATCCATAGCTACAACAATAAGTAAGTCTTAACTACTAAAACGACAAAATTTATACCTTTCCAAGCCCTTAAAATTTCCAAGATCCAAAGTCGCGCCTTAGAAATTCTTAGCTCCTTTCTTTAAGTTCCAACTGCCTCAAGCACTCCTTAGAGGCCCACAAGAACCCATCTTCAAGTTCCAACTTCAAAGTCAAGAACTCCATTAGTTTCCGCCATGACTAACGTGAAAACTCCGCTTTTCCAAATCTTTCTATCGAGATAACCTTACAACACTCTTAGAACCTTCGTTTAAGTCTCAGCTAAAGGACAACATTTGCAAATTTTTTGTGTGAAAGGTTCCTCAAAGCCGAGAGCTCTTTCTTGAGCAAGAAAGATTGTGATTTTTCTCTAAGTGTTAAATGAGCTAGTATTGCACTAGTAGTATACTTATAACACAACTGAGGGTTTAGATGTCCACAAATGTGAGGTTAGACGGGTTTCACTGATCAAGCTTCAGTGACAAGTCGACTCACAACAATATCGCTTAGAAGACTTATCATCTACATAGGTCAAATGACCATCCAACCCTTACTAATTTCGTCCAACACCACATGTGGAGTGCCACGGTCTCCTCTCATTCGCCCATAAAATTTCAGAATCTCATGGCCCCACAAAATGTAAAATTTCTGTGGCCCCACGTGACCAAACCAGAAAAATAAATTTCCATAGTGTTAATAAGTTCCATACTTTACAAATATTGTCTTTTGAGAATCCAATTCTCAACAACGAGCATTTTTCCTTTCCGTCGTCTCTAAGATTTTCCGTCTAAAACAATTCTTTCTTTCGCACTAATTTCCAAGTCTTGTTTCCTTTCGCATTCTCTTATACATGTTCTCGACTTACTGGTGTAACACATACCCTTGACTTGTTATACCGAGGGCTTGCCACCCTTGACGCGTCTATACGCACTATGCGTTTGTGTGACTACGCGAGTCATGGAGTTCCGTGATTGATCATTCCGTGTTTTATCCCGACGCGGATGCCCTATGCGGTCTGGTGACTATACGGTCTATGAGACTATGCGGATCGCGGAGTCCGTGAGGGTACCGGTTAGCTACCCTCGGCAGGAATACCACGCGGTTCAGGCGACCGGCGCGGCCGCGGAAGTCCAGATTAGGCACGCATAATGATACTACGGGCGATCGCCTTGCTTCGATCATTCGCGGCCTAGAAAAGACCAGCTACATTATATCTATTTTGCTCTTGTTTATGTTGTGGCACTATGTGCAGTTGAACTGGTTGTATTTGCAAATGGTTTTAAATACTTTGATTTTACTTCAAGATTTTTACGCTAAGATACTGTACTGTTGTTGTAACGCCCAACCCGGCCCACATCGTGCCTTACCCTCGCACCCTAGTGATACAACATCGAGAAAACCAATGGAAAATAAAACATGAATCATGAAACAAGAGATATAATAAATAAACAAAGCAACCAAAATAGCTTTTCAAGATATACATAAACCCGAATGCTTTAATCCTTTTACAACCCCGCCACAACAATGGCATGCACTTAAGATTTACAATGACTATGACGACAGGCTCGCCATACCCTCGAATGTACAAGAACCTACAACTCAGTGGAACACATACCAAAAGATAAGCCTCCGAGAAACGGAGTTTCCTAAAACGCCAACCGAGATCCTAAGAGCGAGGATCCACGCATCGATGTACTCTACCGCGCAGATTTAACGCAGCTCAAGGAGGTCAAGATAACAGTACCAAGTATGTGAAATCACAACATCAGAATGAAATCATAATAGCTTAAAAAGTAGAGACATGTATGATAACCAAAATACAAGACGCAATATAAAAATACTAAGTCGTGGACTCACGCCTCAAAGTCACCACTAAATATAACTACGGGTCTCACGCCCATACATCCATCATGTTCGTGATCACGGCCGCATGCCCCTAATACCGCTTCTGCAGACATGTCCATGATGCAACAATAATAACAAGGCCGCACGCCACATGCCTCGAATCAGACGGTAGACATGCCCATGTAACCTCAATAACAATATATCGTGGTCAACCCGCCGCACGCCACATGCCCCTATCAGACGGCAGACACGCCCATGTTGCAAGAATAACCATATATCGGTAATCAACCCGCCGCACGGCCGCATGCCCCTAATATCGCAGACGGTAGACATGTCCATGTGATATCAACAACAAGACAAGAATCAAAATGGAAACATACCCGCGGAATTCTCCATCATCGCCAAAGACGCCCCAAGAAGTTCTCAACAAGTCAACCGCCTCTATCGAGACGCAGAATACGTAAATACCACACTTGTACAACAAAGGCTATCATCACAAGCATAGGCAAGTTTCACAACAACAAGCATAGGCAAGTTTCACAACAACAAGCATAGGCAAGTTTCACAACAACAAGGCAAGTTTCACAACAACTCAAAGTACTTCCATTTATACTAAAGTCCGGTTTTTAACCCCAAAGTACTACATACGTTAAGTTCTTTAAAAGAGATCCATTACTTATAAAAGTCACCCGATACCTGTAGTATTAGAATGACCAACCCACATTCCCTTTTAAAAATCAAGTAACAACATTCTTTCCTAAGTTCCAGCTTGCCTAGTTTCAATTACTCAAGCTTCTCATTTTCAAATGGTTTCATAGTTCCCAAACTTAATCACTGATTCCTTTTAGAACAATCGAGTAATATATGTCTCACGCGAGAGTAGGTTATTCTTGTTTACAACATTCTTATTACAAAGATCCATGATCTAGAAAATGTAATATCATTTTGTCTCATCTTAGTTTCTATGCATGGAGGTTTCTACCGTTTTAATACAACACATCATTATTCAATACATTTTCCTTTATTAACGCCGCAGTTGGTCCTGTCGATACACATTCTCGATTCCCAAATCAAGAAACATTATCCCTTTAAAAACCAAGTACTCATTACTCACGAATGAGGTTTCACACAAACATCCACATTAAAACAAATAAGTTAAGTCTCTTATCTTATAAGATCAAGTTTCTTAACTTCTAACATCAGTAAACCATTTTCACTTACATAAGGTCGTTATAACTAACTTCCCATAAAGCTATTATAACACCCTATGTTTTAAACCAACCAAATCACTTAGCACATGTACGCTTCACCGCATTCATAGTTCACAACAATCATGCTAGAAAAGATAGAAGAGGTTCACATACCTCGCGACGATTGTCGACTAATAGCAAAACGCCCAAGTACCTCAAACCGCCGCTACTCCTAAGCCGCTGGATCACTCCACACGAGTACTTCAACCTATAAGGCCACAAGGCGCTTATTAACATCTAGATCTCAACGCTCCATAATCTACGTAAAATTCGCAAGACTCTCTCGCCACAACAAGAAATCTCCTTCTCTATCGAGGCCGCTACCAAGCCAACCAGTGGGGTTTTACACGCCTAACCTGACGTACAATTCTACTACACAAGAATACTACACAAGTTCATCAGAATACACCCCATGTAATTACAGCTCAGCCATTTAATTCTTCAGCTTAAGTCAAAAGACATCACACAAGATTAAGTATAGTTCTATATATAGTATACTTCAACTACATATTCAAACATGTAATTTCCAATTACAATAGAAGGACAAGAGTGTTTACTCTCGATAAGCCCAAAATTATCCAAGTATAAAGTCGATCCCGAGCAACGCTAGCTCCTACTCCGAGCGCCCAAACAACCCTTAGAAGTTCTAACCAACTTCTACTTACAACTTCAACAACGGTGAAGATTTCAGTGGTTTTGGGCTTGAGACTAAAAGGACAAAAGGTAGTATTTCCTGACTCTACGTGAAAGAGGTATCTTGGAATACTACAAGGTACAAGTGCTAAGGTATTTTGGGCATTATAACAATACTGTGGAGTATTTCTATACCACAACAAGGGTATTATATGAAAACAACTAAAGCAGTGGGTACCCCACTGCCAAGGCACCACAAAGGGGAGGGTGGCCTCGCCAAGGCTCACCTGTGGGGTAGTGTGGCTGACGAATTGCTCACAAGAGGGAGGAGTATTTTTCTGAATTTCACAAGTGTGGACGAAGAATAAATCTTGCAGACAGAGGGTATTTATAGCAAACCAAAAGCCAACCAATGGCCAAGATCCTTCCAAGTGTATAGCAAGTGTAAGGCCAAGATCAAGCCAAGTGCACCCTAACCCCTACTCCACAAAATACGGCACAAAACAAGCCACAAACAAGGCACAAAACCATGAACCAATCGCCAAGGCCAAGCCTCCTTTATCATTCAACGAGTGTGACAAGGTCACCTCCCGCTGGTCCAAAAATGTTCCGCCGCCTAAAAATCCGCAAAAATACTAAATGACATAGCCGAATTTTCCCAACGTAGTCGTGGAAACGCTTCGTCGTAAAACGACTTATTCGCACTTGTGCCCAAATTTCAACCAAAGCCAATTCTAAGGCAAAATTTAATACGCACGCCTCACGCATACATACCGAAATACGGTATAACATTCTTCCCTCCTTAGAAACATTCGTCCCGAATGTTCCTTCTCAAGTCGAATAACGATAAAGTTCCTCTAACAAGTTTCCAATGCCATAGCTTGGCCACGAAATAACATACGTCCTCTTCTTTCCTTACTCGTCGCCCTTCTCGAACGCTGAACTCTCCCAAGACGCACTCATACTTCACCATTACTCGCTCTCGAAAATCTCTCGAGTCACTACCTCCAAACTTGGTCATCTTACTAACCTCAAACTTCCTTAAGGCCATTCCCGCCTTTACGAACCGCTTCGTCGAACGCTGGCCCACTAACTCATACGATGGTCATCTAAACTGGGCCTAGCACCTCGCGGACTCGCCACCGCGGGACCACCCAGAGCTGACCTTCCTCAAAACGGACGCTGGTTGGCCCGCAACACGGCCCCAACCCGACCCATCGTAGCGCCAACTCTCTAATTTCGATCCAACAATCTATTTCAAAGTCGAAAGCTACCACTTCCATTTCACACTACCTGCGGACTTACCCTTTTCACTAATCAGTTTCTAAATCACATTTTAGCACAAAGCTATCCAAACATATCATTAAACACATCAACAACATCAATACACACAAAACTCTGAGGGTTAAGGATATACTAAACTAGGCGCTCAAGGACCGCTAAAATCGAACTTCCACCGCGACTTACCGTGGCCCGCGAATCGCTTCTAGTAGTCTCAGGTTATCCTACCGCATATCCTCGCCTGGGCCTTCGCCATATGGCCCCGCTGGCCGCAAGAATAACAAGCTCTCGTACTACGACACTCTCCGAATGCGTCTACTACATCGACTACACCGAGGTAGGGTGATCGTGATTCGCCAACACCCTACTCCCGAACATTCAAACTCGAGCCCCGACCGCCCTCAATATCTCAAGCGGTCCCGGCGTCGCGGAGACCACTCGCAATGGCGGAGGTACATAACTAGTTCGCCTGGCCGAGGCGTCCGCCGAAGTCGCTAAAATATCCGGCCGCCTTCGCCTTCTTTCACCGAAAGCCGTCCACCTGCCGACCGCGCCTCGCACTCCAAGCGTATGAGCTCAACGCGGCAATGTCCATGCCCGCTGAAGAGAAACACCAACAACTCTCGCTAGGTAATCATCGAGCCTCAGAATATATCTGCACTCGATCCTCCATACTAGCTACTAATGCGAACATACCGCCAATGAGTCGAACTCACATCAGACTCGAATCAGACGCTCGCTCGCCAACATTAAAAATCTGGCCCGAGCCTCTCATTTGTGGAGGCAAGAAATGTGCCGAAGGCCCTCAAAACTCGCCCCAAACGGCCGGAAGCTGCATGCTCTCCCGAAAGCTCCCACGAGTCAAACCAATCGATCGCGTATCACGCAGCCGATGCGAACCAAATGTCACGCATCACCAAGCTCGATCACCCGCAGATGATCATTCGCAATCGACGGATGAACTCCTCGCGATCATCCTCCGCCACCAGAAACTCAAAGTGCTACAACTAAGGAAATCCCGTAGCCTCAAACTGTCGCCGCGCACTACATGCCGCTGAATCGAACCGCCAAGGCCCACTTATCTCTCATATCCGCCACAACCTCGCCAATAATCGGGCCATCTCTCGACTCATCTCCCGCCTGCATCGCGGATCGAGGCTCGTGTATCAGAGTCTCAGCAGCCATCGCCGCGCTTAAACTCACAGGCCGGCGGGCCGCAAAACTCGCTGTCAAGACTACTCGTATCGACGCTCGCGCTCGCATTTTCTCAA
Organism: Przewalskia tangutica; assembly: GCA_029844215.1. Taxonomy (NCBI): domain Eukaryota; kingdom Viridiplantae; phylum Streptophyta; class Magnoliopsida; order Solanales; family Solanaceae; genus Przewalskia; species Przewalskia tangutica. Next base: position 72,572,936 of record CM056720.1, read on the forward strand.
TCCCACTAGCAGCCTCCTCGCCGCTTTGCCCTTCGGGCCTCGGTTTTCGCAGAGGCATAATCGTAAAACGAAACACGCCGTGAGGGTCCAACTTACAACATGCCTCTAAGGCACGATCTCGTAACGAGAAGAATGGAAACCAATCCTAAATGTCCTATAGCCTCCTGATTATAGACGTGGTGCACAACACACCGATAATCAAGACTTACTAGACACGGCTCGTAGACACTTTCCGAGACTAATCGCCTGATACCACTTTGTAACGCCCAACTCCGGCCTGCATCGTGCCTTACCCTGCACCCTAGTGATACAACATCGAGAAAACCAATGAAAATAAAACATGAATCATGAAACAAGAGATATAATAAATAAACAAAGCAACCAAAATAGCTTGCCTTCAAGATATACATAAAACCCGAACAGCTTTAATCCTTTTACAACCCCGCCACAACAGCTTGGGCATGCACTTAAGATTTACAATGACTATGACGGACAGGTCCCGCCATACCCCGAATGTACAAGAACCTACAACTCAGGAACACATACCAAAAGATAAGCCTCCGAGAAATGGAGTTTCCAAAACGTCAACCGAGATCCTAAGAGCGAGGATCCACGACCGATGCACTTTCTACTCGCAGATGAACGCACTTCGAAGGAGGTCAAGACAACAGTACTAAGTATGTGAAATCACAACATCAGAATGAAATCATAATAGCTTAAAAAGGTGAGACATGTATGATAACCAAAATACAAGACGCAACATAAAAATAATAAGTCGTGACTCACGCCTCAAAGTCACCACTAAATATAACTACGGGTCTCACGCCCATACATCCATCATGTTCGCATCATGGCCGCATGCCCCGAATATCGCTTTCTGGTAGACATGTCCATGATGCAACACACAAGGCCGCACGCCACACGCCCCCGGACATCGTGACGGTATACGCCCATGTAACTCAATAACAATATATCTGGTCAACCCCGCCGCACGGCCACATGCCCCATATCAGACGGGTGTATATCGCCCATGTTGCAGCATAACCATATATCGTAATCAACCCGCCGCACGCCGCATGCCCCTAATATCAGACGGGTAGATATGTCCACGTGATATCAACAACAAGACAAGAATCAAAATGGAAACATACCCGCGGAATTCTCCATCACCGCCAAGACGCCCCAAGAAGTTTCAACAAGTCAACCGCCTCTATCGAGAGACGCCAGAAACGTAAATACCGCACTTGTACAACAAAAGGCTATCATCACAAGCATAAGTAAGTTTCACAACAACAAGCATAGGCAAGTTTCACAACAACAAGATAGGCAAGTTTCACAACAACTCAAAGTACTTCCATTTATACCAAAGTTCGGTTTTTAACCCCAAAGTACTACATACGTTAAGTTCTTTAAAAGAGATCCATTACTTATAAAAGTCACCCGACAATTCGTAGTATTAGAACGACCAACCCACATTCCTTTTAAAAATCAAGTAACAACATTCTTTCCTAAGTTCCAGCTTGTTTAGTTTCAATTACTCAAGCTTCTCATTTTCAAATGGTTTCATAGTTCCCAAACTTAATCACTTGATTCCTTTTAGAACAATCGAGTAATATATGTCTCACGAGAGTAGTTATTCTGTTTACAACATTCTTATTACAAAGAACATGATCTAGAAAATGTAATATCATTTTGTCTCATCTTAGTTTCTACGCAGATTGAGGTTTCTACCGTTTTAATACAATACATCATTATTCAATACATTTTCCTTTATTAACACTGCAGTTGGTCCTGTCGATACACATTCTGATTCCCAAATCAAGAAACATTATCCCTTTAAAAACCAAGTACTCATTACTCACGAATGAGGTTTCACACAAACATCCACATTAAAACAAATAAGTTAAGTCTCTTATCTTATAAGATCAAGTCTCTAACTTCTAACATTAGTAAACCATTTTCATTTACATAAGGTCGTTATAACTAACTTCCCATAAAGTTATTATAACACCTCATGTTTTAAAACCAACCAATCACTTAGCACACGACGCTCACCGCATTTACATAGTTCACAACAATCATGCTAGAAAAGATAGGAAGAGGTTCACATACCTCGCGACGATTGTCGACTAATAGCAAAACGCCCAAGTACCTCAAACCGCCGCTACTCCTAAGCTGCCGATCACTCCACACGTAGTACTTCAACCTATAAGGCCACAAGGCGCTTATTAACATCTAGATCTCAACGCTCCATAATCTACGTAAAATTCGCAAGATTCTTCCCGCCACAAACAAGAAATCTCCTTCTCTATCGAGGCCGCTACCAAGCCAACCAGTGGGGTTTTACACGCCTAACCGGACGTGTACAATTCTACTACACAAGAATACTACACAAGTCTACCAGAATACACCCCATGTAATTACAGCCTGGGCTTAATTCTTCAGCTTAAGTCAAAAGACATTGCCACAAAGATTAAGTATAGTTCTATATATAGTATACTTCAACTACATATTCAAACATGTAATTTCCAATTACAATAGAAGGATATGAGTGTTTACCTCGATAAGCCCAAAATTATCCAAGTATAAAGTCGATCCCGAGCAACGCTTAGCTCCTACTCCGAGCGCCCAAACAACCCTTAGAAGTTCTAACCAACTTCTACTTACAACTTCAACAACTGAAGATTTCCTTGTGGTTTTGGCTGAGACTAAAAGGACAAAAGTGTAGTATTTCCGACTTCACGAAAGAGGTATCTTTGGAATACTACAAGGTACAAGTGCTAAGGTATTTTGGGCATTATAACAATACTAGGAGTATTTCTATACCACAACAAGGGTATTATACTAAAACAACTAGCAGTGGGTACCCTACTACCAAGGCACCACAAAGTTAGGGTGGCCTCTACCAAGGCTCACCTACAGTGGGTGGCGATTTAATTGCTCACAAGAGGGAGGAGTATTTTTCTTGAATTTCACAAGTGTGGATTAAGAATAACTCTGCATTGTGGTATTTATAGCAAAACCAAAGCCAACCAACGGCCAAGATCCTTCCAAGTGTATAGCAAGTGTAAGGCCAAGATCAAGCCAAGTGCACCCTAACCCCTACTCCACAAAACATGGCACAAAACAAGCCACAAAACAAGGCACAAACCATGAACCAATCGCCAAGTGCCAAGCCTCCTCTTTATCATCTAACGGGGTGACAAGGTCACCCTCCCGCTGGTCCAAAAATGTTCCGTCGCCTAAAAATCCGCAAAATACTAAACGACATAGCCGGAATTTTCCCAACGTAGTCGTGGAAACGCTTTCATTTAAAACGACTTATTCGCATTTGTGCCCAAATTTCAACCAAAGCCAATTTAAGGCAAAAATTTAATACGCACGCCTCACGCATATACCGAAATACGGTATAACAACAGATCGACTCTCCTTCGGTGCTTGTCACGACCAACTCGGCCCGTGGATCGTGCCTTACCCCGCACCCTAATGACACAACATCGTAGTAATCACGAACATAAACCACAAATACGAGATAAATGTAAATATATAAAACAATAATCAGGAAAACTTGCCTTTCGCATATATATAACCATCAACTCTTTTACAAATGAACAAATTAATCTTTTTACCAACCCCGCCACAACAAAGATTACGCACTTAAGAATGATACGACACAACGGCGGACAGGCCCCGCCAAACCCCCGAATGTAAACACTTACTACGACAGGACTATACCACCGATAAGCCTCCGAGAAACGGAGCTTCCCAAACGCCGAATCAGGACTCGAGAGCTAGATCAACGATCGATGTACCTCAACTCGCGCAGATGAACGCACTCGGGCGAGGTCGCATAACAGTACTGAGTATGTGAAACTAAAGATAACATCAGAATGAAATCATAGTAGTCTATACAAAGCAGAGACATGTATGATAACCAAACTACGCCACCATAAATAAGCAAATATGTCAAGTCGTGGACTCACACCTCAAGTCATCACTCAATTTAACAACGGGTCTCACGCCCACAACATCAATCGTGCCCGTGGAATACCTTCCTCACCGCCAGCTTATGATATACAAGCACCAAGGAATACATATGAACACCGTGTCCCACCTGTGTCCTAATAAAACTGCATGGTAAGCACGTAAGGCCTAGCCGACTACTAACACCTACAAGCATCAACAAGGTCATAAATCAGATCATAAGATCGCTCTGCATCGCCACATGATCAAAGCCGCCACTTGCCCGCAGATCTAACGTGCGCGCTTCAGTCCTCGAACTTCCCGCAGCCCGCATAGGCCAATCTCATCGCCCGCATGAGGTATTCCCCGCATCGAGGGTAGCTACTCCCAGATCGCCCCGACTTCGCACCGCACGCCACAAGCGACCGCATGCCCATAAAGGACGACACTAACTCGAACTCTCGTAGCTCCGCATAGGCCCTCAGACCCGCATGAGGTATTCTCGAATCACGGTCCTGCATCACCGAGTCTACCCCGCACGGAGGGCGCCAACTCCCTAATCATCTCAAGAGACGACGCCACAATACTATCATAACGATCGATAGTTAATAAGCACAATCAAGGGAAACCCCTTACACAAACATCACAAGATACTAACACACGAAGATCCTAACACGCTTACTTATCAAGGCAACAAGAAAGTATTACAAGGCTATCACAAACCAATACAATCAAGTTATTCACACAAGGTACTTTCTACTAACAAGTTCGCATCTATCCCCAAAGTACTTCACACATTAAAATCTTAAAAAGATCTGCTTCTTTCACATAAGTCACACAATACCCGTAGTATAAAATAGAGTGACTGGCCCTTTAAGAAACCTAAAATCCTTACCTTTGTAAAATCAAGTAACAACATTATTTTCCAAACGCCCAAGTTTGCCTAATTTCAAATGCTTCACGCTTCTTATTTTAGAAAGGTTCCGTAGTTCATAGTCTTATTCATTTAAGAATATAATTCTCTTTAAACAACTGAGAAACATAAGCCTTATGAGTAGGATATTCTTGTTTATAACAATCTTATTACAAAGCCCATGATCTAGAAATATCATTTTGTCTCATCTTAGCTTCTATGCAGATTGAAGTTTCTACCGGTTTTCATAATACTTAATTATTCAAAACATTTTTATTAACGCCGCAGTTGGTTTGTCGATACACATTCTGATTTCAAATCAAGAAAGATTCTTAAGCCGTTATACCTAACTTCCCATAAAGCTAGTATAACTCTTAAGTTTTCAAACACCAAGTATTACTTCTCCTTTCAAAATGATTCAAAATCTTTGAAAATACTTCAAGTTCTTTCTACCATATAACAAGCCGCTTATAGTTCAAATCGCTTACCTTTTAAAACCACATGTATTTTTCTACTAACATAAAGTCGTTATAACCAACTTCCCGTAAAGCCGTTATAACACTTTATGTTTTAAACCACTCAAACACATTTAGCACACGCACGCTCACCGCATTACATAGTTTACACATATCATGCCAGAGAGATAGGAAGAGGTTCACATACCTCGCGACGACATCGACTAATAGCAAAATGCCCGAGTACTTCAAGCCGCCTGCCACTCCTAAGCCAAGTAACGCGCCACACGTAGTACTTCCACCTATAAGGCCACGCGCGCTTTATTAACATCTAGATCTCATCGAGAACTTCTACGTAAAATTCGCAAGACTTCCCCGCAACAACAGAATCTCCTCCTCTATCGAGGCCGCCACCAAGCCAACCGTGGGGTTATACATCTAACCCTAACTGCACAATTCTACTCCACTGCATTTCTACACAAGTTCATCAGAATACACCCTATGTAATTACAACAAGACTATATATAGTATACTTCAACTATATACTCCTACAACATGTAATATCCAATTACAATGGACAAGATAATTACTCGATAAGCCCATAATTATCCAAGTATAAAGTCGATCCCGCAATCGCTTAGCTCCAACTCCGAGCGCCCAACCCGCTTCTAAACCACCCTTAGAAGTTCTAACCAACTTCTACACAATACTCCAACTGACTATGGAGATTTTCCTGGTTTCTTTCAGGATCGACTGAAGTATAATAGTATTTCGGCTTTTCAGAAGGTATAACCTTAGAATACAACAAGGTATAAGGCTAAGGTAATTGGGCATTATAACAATACTGAGAGTATTTCTATACCACAAAGTGGGTATTATACTAAAGCAACTAGCAGTGGGGTACCCACTGCTAGCACCTCAGCGAGTGGTGTCTACCCTCTACTACCCCACTGTGGGGACTCTCGCTGGGGAGGGAGGGGCTCTCGCCAAGACACCACACTAAGGAAGAAGTTTTCAAGACTTAGGCAAATCAGGAATGAATTAGTCTTCCAAGGGAGGGTATTTATAGTCAAGTGAAAGCCAACCAATGGCCAAGATTACACCAAGTGTTAGGCAAGTGTAGGCCAAGATTCACCCATGTGTACCTAGCCAACTTGCACACAAAATATCTACCAAAAATATCTCCCACTTGCCTTCCCAATCGCCCACGTGTCGCCCACTTTGCCCACCAACGGCAGGTGCTACGCCGCCTCTCGCTGGTCCAAAATGTTCCGCCTCTAAAAATCCGCAAAAATACTAAATGACATAGCCGAAATTCCCTACGAAAGTCGTGGAAAACGCTTTCGCAAAAACGACTTAACCGTGTCAGACAAACATATTTCGCCCAAAGGTGCCACACGGGTGACACGGTCGCCCCGATTCGCCCAAAATATTTCGCCTTCCGAAATATCCAAAACGCCAAAATCTCAAAATCAAAGCTGCCCTACAAAATCAGAATTTCTCCCGTGGCCCCACGTGACCATTTTCAAAATAAAATTCCATAATTTCTAATATTCCAGAAGTCCGACACCAAACTGGAATCCAATTCCCATAAACGAACCTTTTTCCTTCACAAAACCTAAACTTTTCCGTGGAAAATCGCCTCTTCTTCCTTTCCAATCTTTCTCGTCAGATTCTCGCACGCACGCCCTCGCATACATACCTCGAACTACGGGTATAACATTCTTCCTTAGAAACATTCGCCCCGAATGTTCCTTCTAAGTCTCAAAACGAACACGTGACAAGATAGTCTTCACTACTATACTTACGAAACAATCCCGCCACACCGCCACGAAACACTCGCGCAAAACTTACATCTAAGTCCACGAGGAAACACCTCTACATCACCACAAATACCTCTTCCCGGGTCAAAATATACTTCCTTAGTCATCGATACCACTTTTGTCACTCGTCGCGAGCCTTGCCCGACGACTCCAACAAATGGTACCGGTCGCCATGATCCCGAGGATCTCGTGACACTAATCCTTACCACATTCTCGATACGGCTTCGCTTCCAAAACTCGGTTACTATCTCTAACGTGGTCATCATTAATCGAACACTGACGGATCTCCGATACTTTCCCGATCATAACAATACGAAGACCGGACGCCCTTCCTCCTAAGTCTGACGCAAGAATGCTAACATATGTGCAACCCGCCTATTCTTCACATGAACTCACAAAGGCCCAAAGTAACTCGCAAGTTCCTTCGCTTCCAAACTCGCCACACCGTCCGGTGGTACTTTCAAGAAGACCGACCACAACTCAACTCTAAGCTGCCGCCGACATCCGCACGATTCTCCGAGCCGCCGTAACTTCTTCTAGACAAGCTTCACTATCCACATCACCGGAACAAGCTCAACCAACTATCTCAACCCCGCCAACATCGAACCAATCGACCGCAACTTGCATTTCTCGCTTCTACAAGGCGCCACAAGACGACATCCGAACACCGACATGGTAGCTTAAACACTTCAACCGAGACAACGATCTCACAAATACCTCAAATCAAAACATCGCCCGAGGCGAACGCGACACGAGACTCACCCGAGTTCCTAGCCCCGCTCGTACAAACTCCTAGAAAGAGAAACACTGCACTGGCTCCATCGTCTCATAAGGTGAAGGTAGGCACCCTGCAACCTCACAACCTTTTCGATAACATCAACACCGCCGAGGAACGACTCGACCAAGAACACGATAGGTCGCTTCATCGCCCGACCACCGGTCGAACGCATCCACGAACTTGCACGGCTAACTAAACATGGGCCTAACACCTCATGACCCTAACACAAAGAGGGACCACCACAACCGACCCCACCACTTAAACCTACCGCTGGTTGACCCGCACGTAGCCTCAACCCGACCCTAAGGCGCAAAATACCATCTCCCAAGGAACAATCTTACTAAACACGCTACTTAAAACCTAGCGGTCTTCTTAGCTCAACTACCCTTTCATTTCATACTACATGTGACTTATCCCAAACACACCACGTGCACTATGCACCCGATAAGTGGTCAAACATAAACATACGCCTCTACCCGAGACGGCCTTACCTCTAAGGTCTTTGCAGATAAAGCTCTAAGGCTCACACTTTCTCTATCCTCCAAAATCTTACTCTGCTAACCCACCATGATTTCTAATCACAACTAACACATCGCTATCGTAACATAGCACTTAAGGTATACTCACCTTGAAAGTTACCGCGACTCACGCCCGCCCTCTTCTCGCCCCGTTAACCCACAATCTCTACGCTTTTCGCCTGCATAAGCCCGCATACGTGCCATGCCAAGCCCAATCAAGAATTACTCTTGCACAACCTCTTAGGTAGTCATCAAGACTCGTGGTACATCGGTGATAATCTCCGTAGCCAAATCTATAGCTAGTAATGGTCGCCTTTGAAATCTATATTCACTGCTCCTGCCGTGGAATCAAGGTTCAAATATCGTGGACGCAGAGAACCGCCGCCATCGTATAAACTCGGGCTAGCGACGCCGCAGAAATCCCCGAACGAAGCACTACCCTAGGTAATGATTGGGCTCTTCGCAACCTTCTCAACTCAACTCTCGCCTCGCCGCCTCGCCTCGGGCCGGCCCTACGCGAGGCATAACGAGCAAGTGGAATGAATTTCGCCGAGGGTCCAACTTACAACACAATTTCTAAGGCACGATCTCAGAGTGAGAAGAATAGAAACCAATCCTAAATATCCTATAGCCTCCTGACATCGCGCGCGCACAACACACCGATAATCAAGACTTCATCGATACGGCCTCAGACACTTTCCGAGGATTAATCGCCTGATACCACTTTTGTCACGACCAACCTGCCCGCGGATCGTGCCTTACCCCGCACCCTAGTGACACAACATCGAGTAATCACGAACATAAACCACAAATACGAGATAATGTAAATATATAAAACAATAATCAGGAAAACTTGCCTTTCGCATATATATAACCATCAACTCTTTTACAAATGAACAATTTAATCCTTTTTACCAACCCCGCCCACAACAAGATTACTGCACTTCTAAGAATGATACGACACAATGGCGGACAGGCCCCGCCAAACCCCCGAATGTAAACACTTACTACGCATAGTGGACTATACCACCGATAAGCCTCCGAGAAACGAGCTTCCCAAACGCTGAATCGCGACTCGAGAGCTAGGATCAACGATCGATGTACCTCAACTCGCGCATGAACGCAGCTTCGGGCGAGGTCGCATAACAAAAATTTAGTATGTGAAACTAAAGATAACATCAGAAATGAAATCATAGTAGTCTATACAAAGCAGAGACACGTATGATAACCAAACTACGCTCACCATAAATAAGCCATGTCAAGTCGTGACTCACACCTCAAGTCATCACTCAATTTAACAACGGGTCTCACGCCCACAACATCAATCGTGCCTGGAATACCTTCCTCACCGCCAGCTTTACGATATACAAGCACCAAGGAATACATATGAACACCGTGTCCCACCGTGTCCTAATAAAACTGCATGACAGGTAAGTACGTAAGGCCTAGCCGACTACTAACACCTACGCACTCAACAAGGTCATAAATCAGATTATAAGATCTGCCTGCATCGCCACATGATCAAAGCCGCCACTTGCCCGCAGATCTAATGCGCGCGCTTCAGTCCCGAACTTCCCGCACTCCGCATAGGCCAATCTCATCGCCCGCATGAGGTATTCCCGCATCGAGGGTAGCTACTCCCGATCGCCCCGACTTCGCAGCCGCACGCCACGCGACCGCATGCCCATAAAGGACGACACTAACCTCGAACTCTCGTAGCTCCGCATAGGCCCTGTGACCCGCATGAGGTATTCTCGAATCACGGTCCTGCATCACCCGAGTCTACCCCAGACGGAGGGCGCCTAACTCCTAATCATCTCAAGAGATTTAATGCCACAATACTATCATAACGATCGATAGTTAATAAGCACAATCGCGGAAACCCCTTACACAAACATCACAAGATACTAACACACGAGCATCCTAACACGCTTACTTATCAAGGCAACAAGAAAGTATTACAAGGCTATCACAAACCAATACAATCAAGTTATTCACACAAGGTACTTTCTACTAACAAGTTCGCATCTATCCCCAAAGTACTTCACACATTAAAATTTTAAAAGATCTGCTTTTCACATAAGTCACACAATACCCGTAGTATAAAATAGAGTAATCGCCCTTTTAAGAAACCTAAAACTCTTACCTTTGTAAAATCAAGTAACAACATTATTTTCCAAACGCCCAAGTTTGCCTAATTTCAAATGTTCACGCTTCTTATTTTAGAAAGGTTCCGTAGTTCATAGTCTTATTCATTTAAGAATATAATTCTCTTTAAACAACTGAGAAACATAAGCCTTATGTAGTAGGATATTCTTGTTTATAACAATCTTATTACAGAAACATGATCTAGGAAATATCATTTTGTCTCATCTTAGCTTCTATGCAGATGGAAGTTTCTACCGGTTTTCATAATACTTAATTATTCAAAACATTTCCTTTTATTAACGCCGCAGTTGGTTTGTCGATACACATTCCGATTTCCAAATCAAGAAAGCATTTCTAAGCCGCTATACCTAACTTCCCATAAAGCTAGTATAACTCTTAAGTTTTCAAACACCAAGTATTACTTCTCTTTCAAAATGATTCAAAATCTTTGAAAATACTTCAAGTTCTTTTCTACCATATAACAAGCCGCTTATAGTTCAAATCGCTACCTTTTAAAACCACATGTATTTTTTACTAACATAAAGTCGTTATAACCAACTTCCCGTAAAGTCGCTATAACACTTTATGTTTTAAACCACTCAAACACATTTAGCACATGTGACGCTCACCGCACTACATAGTTTACACATATCATGCTAGAGAGATAGGAAGAGGTTCACATACCTCGCGACGACATCGACTAATAGCAAAACGCCCGAGTACTTCGCCGCCTGCCACTCCTTAAGCCAAGTAGAACGCGCCACACGTAGTACTTCCACCTATAAGGCCACAAGGCGCTTATTAACATCTAGATCTCATCGAGAACTTCTACGTAAAATTCGCAAAGACTTCCCCGCAACAGAATCTCCTCCTCTATCGAGGCCGCCACCAAGCCAACCAGTGGGTTATACATCTAACCCTAACTGTACAATTCTACTCCACTACATTTCTACACAAGTCTCATCAGAATACATTCCATGTAATTACAAATCAAGACTATATATAGTATACTTCAACTATATACTCCTACAACATGTAATATCCAATTACAATAGTGGACAAGATAATTACCTCGATAAGCCCATAATTATCCAAGTATAAAGTCGATCCCGGCAATCGCTTAGCTCCAACTCCGAGCGCCCAACCCGCCTAAACCACCCTTAGAAGTTCTAACTAACTTCTACACAATACTCCAACTGACTATGGAGATTTTCCTAGGTTTCTGCCAGGATCGACGGGAAGTATAATAGTATTTCTGGCTTTTCAGAAAGGTATAACCTTAGAATACAACAAGGTATAAGGCTAAGGTAATTGGGCATTATAACAATACTGAGAGTATTTCTATACCACAAAGGGGTATTATACTAAAGCAACTAGCAGTGGTACCCCACTACTAGCACCTCAAAGCGAGTGGTGTCTACCCTCGCCTACCCCACTGTGGGGACTCTCGCCAAGGGGAGGAGGGGCTCTCGCCAAGACACCACACTGGGAAGGAAGAAGCTTTCAAGACTTAGGCAAATCAGGAACGAATTAGTCTTCCATGGAGTGGTATTTATAGTCAAGTGAAAGCCAACCAACGGCCAAGATTACACCAAGTGTTAGGCAAGTGTAGGCCAAGATTCACCCATGTGTACCTAGCCAACTTGCACACAAAATATCTACCAAAAATATCTCCCACTTGCCTTCCCAATCGCCCACGTGCCGCCCACTTTGCCCACCAACGGCAGGTGCCAAGCGCCGCCTCTCGTTGGTCCAAAATGTTCCGCCTCTAAAAATCCGCAAAATACTAAATGACATAGCCGAAATTCCCTACGAAAGCCGTGGAAAACGCTTCATTAAAAACGACTCTAACCGTGTCAAGACAAACATATTTCGCCCAAAGGTGCCACACGGGGTGACACGTGTCGCCCCGATTCGCCCAAAATATTTCGCCTTCCAAAATATCCAAAACGCCAAAATCTCAAAATCAAAATGGCCCCACAAAATCAGAATTTCTCCCTGGCCCCACGTGACCATTTTCAAAATAAAATTCCATAATTCTCTAATATTCCAGAAGTCCGACACCAAACTGGGAATCCAATTCCATAAACGAACCTTTTTCCTTCACAAAACCGAAACTTTTCCGTGGAAAATCGCTTCTTTCTTCCTTTCCAATCTTTCGTCAGATTCTCGCACGCACGCCCTCGCATACATACCTCGAACTACGGGTATAACAGCGCTCATGCCGCGCGTAAGGGAAAGCAGTGCTAGATCCACATCCTTAGATCTCTACTTTCGTGTCGTGAGCTCCATCTTCCCGAGGCTCGACTTTGCGTACGGTTCTCCCCGATGTCAGAGATATATGTACATTCAGGGTATGGCGGGGCCCTGTCCCGCCATAGTTGTTTACATTCCTAGAGGTCTGTAGTCCTATTGTAAAGTTGGGATGTAACTGCCAAACATGATGTTTATATATATATGCCGAAAGGCGACATTTTTTCAGATAAACTGTGTCTCATTTTACAACTGTTTCATTTCTTGTTTTTATATTCCGCTGATTACTCTGATGTATGACTACTGCGTTTCTAAGGCACTACACGCCCCGAACGGTCGTGACACAATGTGCCGCACGTAGTATGTCAAACTATAATGACCATAATACGTCTATTAACTTCTTACTTCAAACGTAGAATATTCTAAGTGCAAAGTCACTAAATTCTACTAAAATCTGGACAAAGACTTCCTTTGTTTCTACATAATTTTCCACCTTTTTCAAGGCCCGAATTCTATAACCAAACACGCCACATTTAAGGCTCAACAATGTAGTTAACAATAGGGGATTACACGCCTACAAGACGTGTAAAATTCCGCCCCATAATTTAAATCAAACTAGTCCAACATTCAATATCATTTTCGGCAATTTGAGGGACAACAATACAAAGTCTTTTCCAATTCCTTTTCAAACCAAGTTGTTTAGTATAATATGATATCAAGCCGCAATCGATTATAACAACTACGATCTTCAAGTAGATAACATGCGACGATTCTAATTAACGACCAAATTGTATTTCAATTTCAAATGGCTAGAATGTCATTTCGGATTCTAGGCTTCTACTATCCATATCACTTATAAATCTTCAACACATAATAATTCATGCTAGTTAAAATGTAAGGCTACAACAATATGTAATCTTATAACACTTTAAGAGAACAAGATTGTTACCTCAACGATCCTTAATCCAACTTCAAGATCCGAAGTTGCTCCCTAGCAACTTAGAGCATTGATACCCTTAGAAGATCACAAACAACTTTCCTTTAATCTTCCAAACCAAACCTATGAAAGCAACTAGGTTTTCACCTTGCGAGTAATACGAAAACGATATTTTTCCTGGATCTTTCTATTGAGATACCCTTAAAATACCCTTATGAACCTTGGTTTAATGTGTGGAGCTTATTGAACAACAAACAATTTTTTTTTCTTTTTTGGAAACCTTGAACCCGAGAGCACCCTCAATGTTCATCCAATTTTTCTTGAAATTTTTCTAAGTGTGGAAGCTTGTCTCACTACTAGTATACATATATAACACTGGCGGTCAAGATTAGCACAATGTGTGGCTTCAGATGAGTTTCACGGATCTAGCCCAAGTGGCCCTCGACTTAGTCAACATTGTCAAGCTTCTAAGACTTAGCAAGACTTGCTCATCTACTTAATGATCAAATGACCCTTTTACCCATGTCCAAATCGTCCAAGACCAAATAAGGGAGTGACACGTGTCGCCCTCCCATTCGTCGCAATATTTCGTTTCCCGACAATTCCATAATTCCGATAAATTTTTACTAGTCTCAAATCTTAACATTTTTGGATTCTTACGTACGTTCTTATAAACATGTCCCGAATTACTGGTAACAAGTATACTCTTGTTTACTTTCATTGTTAGTAAGGCACGCATCGTTAATCGAGTTATCATACGTGTTCCAAATTTATTTCGCATTTATGATTTCATTACAAGATTTCTGGCCATATTTGGTACATGTTGTAATCGACTCTCCGGGGCCGATTCATGCCGCAGACAGAGTATAAGTGTCGATCCTCACTTTTAGGATCACCGATTCACCGCTGAGAAGCTCCATTACTCCGAGGCTTATCCTTGGTTTAGATCTGTATTGTCATTGTTGTACATTCTGTAATATGGCGGGCCCGTCCCACCACTTGTTATTCTTAGAGGTCAGAGTCACATTTCAGGATCGTTGTAAGAAAAAATATGTACCGCTTTGTTTTGTATTATGTGGTGTTACGGAAGGTGGCCTTATCGCCAGCCCGTTGATGTCTAAGTATTTTTATGAGTTATGTATGTTCACGCTATTCTCTCGATGTATACCGAGTGTGCCAGTAGGGCACCACCGCGTCCGGTCTGGTCGTGACCAAGCCAGAGTGCTTACGCATGTATGATAAACCCAGAAGGCTTATGTTATGATGATGCTGGTGCTTATGTTATGTATGATATGCTCATGGTGCTTATGTTATGTATGATAGCCTACAGTTAGTGATGTATTATTTTATTACGGTCATTCCCGCTTGTCAGATTTGCATATTCCGCTGGATTTGCTCCCCACGACGCGGCGAATACCTCACGCGAGTCCGTAGGCTTACGCGGTGAAGTAGTCCATGCGGGCGACCAGTCCTATGCGAGGAGATTACCTCACGCGGTCTATACGATCGACGCGCGGATACATTTATGCGAGGAAATTACCCCACGCGTCCATACGGCCTACGCGTGAAATAGTCCAAGAGTAGGATTGTCAAACGATACTACGGGCGTTGACAAGTTGTTATACCTCGTATTTCCAGAGTATGTACGTAGTATGCGCATGACAAAAGTTTAGCCTTAGTTAGGCACTATGGACTAAAACTTGTGCACAAGCCACTTAAAAGAATCGCTTTCCTAAACGCTTTACAAAACTTCATGGCGGAAAATTACGGCTATGTCATTTATTATTTTTATGGATTTTTCCGAGAGATGAAATATTTTGATTAACGAGAGGTGACACTTGTCACCCTCAAGTGGACAAAGAACATGGGCAAGGTTGACGATTTTGTGGCCTTGCATTAGTCAAGGTTAGGTAGGATATTTGTGTAGTAGATGGATAAGTGGCACACGGGTGAATCCCCACCTCCACTTGCCCCCACTTGGCTTCATCTCGCCCTTGAAAGCCCTATAAATACCCCTTAGTTGATGAATTCTTCATCCACAAAATTATCTTCCAAGTCTCAAACACTCCTCTCCCTTATAGCTTCTCGTCCAAGCCTCACTTTTCCTCCTCACACCCCTCTCCCCTTTCCTAGAAGTATCCCCAAAATACCTTAGCCAATCCCTTATAGTATTTCCAAAGTTACCTCTATACGTAGTCCTAAATACTACCTTATATTCCTATAGTCACTAAACGAAACCCCAAGAGTAACTTCATAGTTGGTCATGAAGTAGAAAGTTGTATCGAAACTTCTCTCGCCAGATCGACTTATATCTTGGATAATATTATCGAGGTAAATAATCTTATCCTTCTATCAGAATTAGAGAATACATACAACACATAGAAGGATATTAAAGAAGAGAATTGAATCAGAATTACAATCAAGGTTATTACAGTAAGATATTGAACCAAATCACATCGTAAGAATAATTTCCATAGAATAGAGAACCTCTTCTTAGAATATATAGGTTGATTCTCTCGCGACATATTCGACTTGGATTTCATTATGAGGTACGTGATTCTTCCTATACTTTGAGCATGATATTTTATATATATATATAGTAAACATGGTTTTACTTGACGCCTTTTGACTTGAGTCTAAATAATAAGACTAAGTCTTTCAAAAAGAATTATAAATCATTTTGAAAGAAGAAGAATATTTGTTTTTAAACAAAAGCCAAGAGTTATACTAGCTTTACGAAGTTAGGTATAACGACTTAAGAAAGAGAAAAGGACCGCTTTTTACGTGTTTATGAAAGACTTGTATTGATTTTCTGGAAAGTATAATAAGATGGTTTGACGAGTAGACATATTATGATGCGCTAGCTAAGTCTTGTAACGCTTGTATTATGTTAGTATTATATCACCACCTCTTGACATGATATAGACTCAGCGGTCCGGGACCATGATTCAAGAATACCTGCTCACGCGGTCTAGGGACCTATGCGGAGCTACGAGTTCCGTGTTTAAATGCGGCTCCTTACCGGTCACGCGTTGCGCGCGGTGTTACAGCGGCCTTATGGTCACGCAGCTTCATGCGCTACGCTGACTACGCCGATGCGGAATACTTGGCGCGTGCTCTATGCGCCTGCGCGAGGGCTTCCATGCGGATCGCAGTGAGTCCGTGATTAATAATGATACTATGGGCGATCGCCTTGCTTCGATCATTCGCACAGAAAAGACCTATTACAGCTTACTCACTACCCTAACTCCACTCGCCCGTGATCGTGCCTTACCCGCACCCTAGTGATACAACATCGAGAAAACCAAAAACTTAAACATACAATTAGATATGGATCAAGATAAAGAAAATAGGCCAACCAAAACGGGTGCCTTTCAAAGATATATATATATATCGACCATAATCCTTACAAAAGATTTTTACAACAACTATGACGGACAGGCCCCGCCGCCATCTTATTGCACTCCGCTGAATGTACAAGAACCTGCTGCACTGTGGTAACATACCAAAAGATAAGCCTTCAAGGAACGGAGCTTCCCATACGCTGAAATGTGATCCTATAAGCTGAATCGACAACTGACGTACTTACCGCAGATTAAGAACGCAGGAGGTCAACTCAAAATACTGCAATGAAATCATAATAGTCTATATAAAGCAGAGACATGTATGATAACCAAACTACAAGACACACATATAAACAAGAGATCAAGTCGTGGACTCACGCTCCAAGTCATTACTCAAATATAATTACGCCCACAACATCAATCATGCCCGAATACCTTCCTCACCGCAACTATGATATGATAACCCCAAGAAGTACACTTAACACCAAGTCCTACCGATGCCAAAGTCGCATTTAACAATACTATACAACCAAACCACGGCAAGTACGAAGCCGACCACCGATACCGAGAGCTAGTCCATGGAATAACACTATGAATTCTACGCCCAAGTAAGTTCTCAACAAGTCAACCCCATCGAGAGACGCCAGAGTATAGAAACACAATTCTTGCACAACAAAGGCTATCACAATAAGCATAGGCAAGTTTCACAACAACAAGCATAGACAAGTTATACACAACTCAAGGTACTTTCATTTTATGACAAAGTCCAAGTTTTAACTCATGGGACTACGACGTTAAATTCCTTTTAAAGATCCATTTCTTTTACAAAGGTCACCCGATACCCGTAGTATAAAAAAATAGAGTGACTAACATTGTTAAGTAAACTAAACACTTCCCTTTGTAAAATCAAGTAACAACATTATTTTCCAAACGCTCAAGTTTGCCTAATTTCAAATGCTCAAGTTTCTCATTTTGTTCATAGTTTTAACTTTAAAACAATTTGAGAGACATATGCCAGGTTATTCTTGTTCATAACAATCTTATTAAAATGATCTAGAAATGTAATATCATTTTGTCTCATCTTAGCTTCTACAGACGGAGGTTTTTATGGTTTTAATAATACTTTATTAGTCAATACATTTTATTAGCGCTGTGGTTTGTTCATACTTATTCTCGATTTCGAGATCAAGAAACATTATTCCTTTGACAACCAAGTACTCATTACTCACGAATGAGGTTTCACACAAACATTCATATTAATTCATTTAAGTATCTTTTAAGATCAAGTCTCTTAACTTCTAAAATAAACCATTCTTTTTATCAAGACGTTATACCTAACTTCCCATAAAGCTAGTATAACTCTTATGTTTTCAAAACCAAGTATTATTCTTCTTTCAAAAGGTTTCTTAATTCTTTGAAATACTTCAAGATTCTTATTATTCAGCTTAAGTCAAAAGACATCGCCGAAACTATATTCGCTAACACAACAGACTATATATATATTCTGTAAAATACTTCCAGATTCTTATTATTCAGCTTAAGTCAAAAGACATCACAGAAACTATATTCGCTAACACACGACGCCTACCGCAATATATATATTCTGGAAAATACTTCGATTCTTATTATTCAAAGCTTAAGTCAAAAGACATAAACTATATTCGCTAACACACGACGCCTACCGTGACTATATATATTCCTTTAAAATATCATGCTCAAGAGTATAGGAAGAATCACATACCGCGACGACATCGACTATTAGCAAAACGCCCACTACTATAATCCCGCTAGCCTTGTCCACCTTCCAAGTAGTACATGCTACTCGCAGTAACATTCAACCAATAAAGGTTATAAATTCATCAGAATACAAATTCTATGTAAGTACGGTTTAATATTCTTCCGATGTGATTTCAGCCAAGTCTTTTCTCAGAATATCCTTCTATTACGCTCAATTCTCTTCTATGAATCTTATATTCATTTCTATACAACTACGATGTAATTCCCAATTACAAATGTAGGATAGGATTATTTACCCTGAAGCCCAAAATTATCCAAGTTTTAACGTCGATCCCGAGCAACGCTTAGCTCCTACTCCGGTGCTCCAAGAAACCCTTAGAAGTTCTACACACTTCTACTAAGTACTCCAACCAATTATGGAGATTTTTCCATGTGGTTTCGCTTAGTACAAAGGAAAGTATAATAGTATTTCTGGCTTTTCAGATAGGGTAACCTTGGAATACTACAAGGTATTTGGGCTAGAGTATTTTGGCATTATAACAATACTTGGAGAAGTATTTCTATACCACAAATGGGGGTGTATTTCTCAAACCAACTCTGCAAGGGGGTACTTTCTGCCACACCACTAGAGTGGAGTACCCTCGGCCAAGGCTTCATGGGAGTGGGAAGGCTCTGACGAGAACCACAAGAAGGGGGGGGGGGGGGATTTCAAGACTTAGAAAATATTTGTGGATGAAGAAAGTCTTCAACTTAGGGGAGTATTTATAGGCCAACCAATGGCCAACCAATGGCCAAGATGAAGCCAAGTTCCATGCAAGGTTAGGCAACAAAAACGTGCCAAAGAAAGCCCCTCATTGTCGTCCATTGAGGGTGACAAGTGTCACCCTCCCGTTGGTCCAAAATATTTCATCTCTCGGAAAAATCCGCAAAAATAATAAATGACATAGCCGGAATTTTCCCTTCGCAAGTTTAGAAAAACGCTTCGCCTGAAAAAACGATTATTTTCGCTTAGTCAGGTACAAATTTCGCCACTTTGCCTACTTAAGGCTTAAACTTGCAGACGATGTCCTCACGCATATACTGAAATACGGTATAACATTCTCCTCCTTAGAAACATTCGTTCCGAACGCTCCTTCTCAAGACGTATAACGATCAAGTTCCTCATAGCTTAACCAGCTTATAAACGCCGCATGGTCACGTATCAACATGCGCACAAATACTTAAATCCAAGACAACGAGGAATCACCTCGACGATGCAAAACATTACCAACTCTCGCTTCTGGTCCAAAGGATACTCCCTTCGCACATTCATTTCACAAAAATGATTAATTCCATCTTTCAGCACAAGTTCACTTTTTTCCTTTCTCGTCGTACCCTTCTCGAACACTCGAACTCTTCCTAATACACGTACCACACTTCAGTCAACGCTTCTGTTGCCAAAACTTTGGAGTCACCACCTCCAAACTTGGTCATCTTACTAGCTTCACTTTCCTCTAAGGCCATTCCCGACCTTCACGAACCGATTCTGGTCGAACGCATCCACGAATTCATACGATGGTTAACTAAACTTGGGCCTAGCACCCTCGTGACCCTACCACCTGGCGGGACCACCTCGAACTGACCCAACCCCAAATCGGGCTACTGGTTGACCCGCAACATGGCCCCAACCCGACCCACTTAACGCATCAAGCTCTTGTTTCCCGATCCGGAACAATCTTACCTATACAGGTCATGAAAGCTACCACTTCCATTTTACACAACTCACGGAATTATCCCACAATACATTTATACGCAGACCAAGTATTTTGACAAAGACTAACCGTAAAATCTTTTATTCAAGCCGCCTTATATCTAAGGTCTCAACGTGTAATATTCTAAGGTTCATACCTTCCCTGACCCCACACTTATTCTTTCAACTATCCATGTCTCTAAACCACAATACACACAAAGCTATCTGTACATAGCACTAAACACATCATCATAACATCAATACATACAAATCTCTAGAGGGTTAAGGATATACCTGAAAAGATAGGCGGTTCAAAGGACCGCTAAAATCGAACTTCCATCGCGACTTCTCGCCGTGGCTCACGGCATGAACATCCCGCCTAGCTATGGAAGGTGAAGAACCCGCAATCGATCTCGTAGTCAGGTTATCCTACCAAGCATACCGGGTCGATGGGCCTTCGCCAGATGGCCCGCTGCCGCAAGAATAACAATCCCCAAGTTAGTACGACACTCTCCCTTATGAAGTTTTCCACAACGCCACACCGAGACAAGTGGCGACTCATCCATGAGCACTCCTACTCCCAAAATCAAACCCGAGCCCCGACCGCTTCCCGATAACCCGGCGTCCCGGCGCCGCGAGGACCACTCAGCATCGGGCGAGATACATAACTAGTCCGGCCGCCGAGGTGGTCCACCTCAGTTATCAAAGGACCCCGCTGCTCGCCTCTTCTCGCTGATTCGTCATTCCGCCGACCTCTCCGCTACTCACATCCAAGCGCATAAGTCGCACGCGGCAATGTCCATGCCCACCAAGAGTTACACCAACAAGCTCGCCAAGTAGTCATCGAGCCCGGACGTAGCGGCACTCGCCCTCCATATCAAGCACTAACGCGGGACATACCGAGCCAATGAGTCGAACTCACATTGTACTCCCGACCGCACGCCCGCCTCGCTCAACACCAAAAATTTGTCACCGAGCCCTCTCGCCGCGAGGCAAGAAATGTGCAAGAAATGCCTCGAACTCGCTCCATACGGCCGGAAGTGCATGCTCTCCCGACAGCCTCACGACCAAAATCCGATCGCGGTATCACGCACCGATGCGAACCTAGACCACCGACTCGGTCTCCGATGCCTTGATCACTCATGATCCGTCAGAATCGCTTGATGAACTCTCGCGATCATCATCGCCTCACCCATAAAACTCGCGCTACAACTCGTAAAATTCCGTAGCCTCAAACTATCTCGATCTAGGGTGAACCATCGTGCTATCGAACCGCCAAGGCCCGCCTATCCTCAAGTCTGCCACAACCCTCGCCAATAATCGCCAACTCCTTGTAACCCATCTCCTCTCGCCTGCATCGCGACCGAGGCTCGTGTATCGTGGTCTCAGAGATCGCCACGCTTACTCGCAGCCTCCTCTCGCCGCCTTGCCTTCCGGGCCCGGTTGCTCGCGCGGATGCATAATCGTAAAAACGAAATACATCGAGGGGTCCAACTTATCACACAGCCTCTAAGGCACGATCTCGTAATGAGAAGAATGGAAACTAATCCTAAATGTCTCAGCCTCCGACATAGACGTGGTGCACAACACATCGATAATCAAGACTCTACTAGACACGACCAGAGACACTTTCCGAGGACTTACTGCTCTGATACCACTTTTGTCACGACCCAACCCGCCCGCGGATCGTGCCTTACCCCGCACCCTAGTGATACAACATCGAGAAAACCAAATAAAATAAAACTTAAACATACAATTAGATATGGATCAAGATAAAGAAAATAGGCCAACCAAAACGGTTGCCTTTCAAAGATATATATATATATCGACCTTTGAACAAGCATAATCCTTACAACCCCGCCCACAACAAGGTTATGCATCTTTAAGATTTTTACAACAACTATGACGGACAGTGGCCCCGCCATACCCCGAATGTACAAGAACCTATGCACTCAGTGGTAACATACCAAAAGATAAGCCTCCAAGGAACGGAGCTTCCCAATACGCTAAATGTGATCCTATGTCGGAATCGATACCGACGTACTTCTACCGCGCATGAACGCACTTCCGGAAGTCAAGATAACAGGTACCAAGTATGTGAAACTGAAAATACTGCAAATGAAATCATAATAGTCTATATAAAGCATGAGACATGTATGATAACCAAACTACAGTACACACATATAAACAGTTATATCAAGTCAGGGACTCACGCCCTCCAAGTCATTACTCAAATATAATTATGGGTCTCACGCCCACAACATCAATCATGCCCGTGGAATATCTTTCTCACTGCCGGTAGTCTATGATATGATAACCCCAAGAAGTACACCTGAACACCAAGTCCTACCTGATGCCAAAGCCGTACTAACAATACTATACAACCAAACCACGGTCGACACGGCAAGTACGAAGCCGACTACCAGATACCGCGTCAGATCACGAGACTTCGCCACTACATCGAACGACAAGTGCGAGGGCTAACTACTGTGTTAAGGCCGAATCACCACGAGACGGCAAGTACGAAAGCCGACCACCGTGATACCAAGGCGTATTAGTAAAACCTCACGGAGAGCTAGTCCATGGAATAACACTATCAATGCGAGTGTACCCGCGGAATTCTCCACACCGCCAGACGTCCAAGTAAGTTCTCAACAAGTCAACCGGCCCTCCATCGAGAGACGCGGTAGTATAGAAACACAATTCTTGCACAACAAAGGCTATCACAATAAGAATAGGCAAGTTTCACAACAACAAGCATAGGCAAGTTATACACAACTCAAGGTACTTTCATTTTATGACAAAGTCCGGGTTTTAACCCTAAGGTACTACGTACGTTAAATTCCTTTTAAAGATCCATTTCTTTTACAAAGGTCACCCGATACCCGTAGTATAAAAAAATAGAGTGACTAACATTGTTAAGTAAACCAAAACACTTCCCTTTGTAAAATCAAGTAACAACATTATTTTCCAAACGTTCAAGTTTGCCTAATTTCAAATGCTCAAGTTTCTCATTTTCGAAAAGGTTTCGTAGTTCATAGTTTTAATCCTTTAAAACAATTTGAGAGACATATGCCTTATGTGTGAGTAGGTTATTCTTGTTCATAACAATCTTATTAATGCAGCCATGATCTAGGAAATGTAATATCATTTTGTCTCATCTTAGCTTCTATGCAGATGGAGGTTTCTACTGGTTTTAATAATACTTTATTAGTCAATACATTTCCCTTTATTAGCGCTGCTGTGGTTTGTTCGATACTTATTCTGATTTCTGATATCAGTAAAACATTATTCCTTTTGACAACCAAGTACTCATTACTCACGAATGAGGTTTCACACAAACATTCATATTAATTCATTTAAGTCAAGCCTCTTACCTTTTAAGATCAAGTCTCTTAACTTCTAAAATAAACCATTCTTTTTATCTCTCTTAAGACGTTATACCTAACTTCCCATAAAGCTAGTATAACTCTTATGTTTTCAAAACCAAGTATTATTCTTCTTTCAAAAAGGTTTCTTAATTCTTTGAAATACTTCAAGATTCTCGATTATTCAGCTTAAGTCAAAAGACATTGCCAGAAACTATATTCGCTAACACACGACGCCTACCGTGATTATATATATATTCTTGTAAAATACTTCCAGATTCTTATTATTCGTGCTTAAGTCAAAAGACATTGCCGAAACTATATTCGCTTAACACACGCACGCTCACCGCACTATATATATATATTCTTGTAAAATACTTCCAGATTCTTATTATTCAGCTTAAGTCAAAAGACATTGCCAGAAACTATATTCGCTAACACACGCACGCCTAACGCACTATATATATTCCTTTAAAATATCATGCTCAAGAGTATAGGAAGAATCACATACCTCGCGACGATTATCGACTATTACCAAAACGCTCCACGGCTATAATCCGGCTAGCCTTGTCCACCTTCCAAGTAGTACATGCTACTCGCAGAACATTCAACCAATAAAGGTTATAAGTCTACTATAAATACAGTCCTATGTAAGTACAGTTTAATATTCTTCTGATGTGATTTCAGTTCAAGTCTTTTCTGTAATATCCTTCTATTACAGTTCAATTCTCTTCTATGAATCTTATATTCATTTCTATACAACTACAGTATGTAATTCCCAATTACAAATGTATGATAGGATTATTTACCCTGTGAAGCCCAAAATTATCCAAGTTTTAATGTCGATCCTGAGCAACGTTTAGCTCCTACTCCGGGTGCTCTAAGAAACCCTTAGAAGTTCTACACACTTCTACTAAGTACTCCAACCAATTATGGAGATTTTTCCATGTGGTTTCGAAGTGGCTAAAGGAAAGTATAATAGTATTTCGGGCTTTACGATGTGGTAACCTTGGAAGACTACAAGGTATTTGGTCTAGAGTATTTTGGCATTATAACAATACTTGGAGAAGTATTTCTATACCACAAAGGGTGTATTTCAAACCAACTCGCATGGGGGTACTTTCGCCACACCACTGTGAGGGAGTACCCTCTCGCCAAGGCTTCTCATGGGAGTGGAAGGCTCTGGACGAGAACCACAAGAAGGGGGATTTCAAGACTTAGAAAATATTTATGGACGAAGAAAGTCTTCAACTTAGTGAGTATTTATAGCCAACCAATGGCCAACCAATGGCCAAGATGAAGCCAAGTGCTACGCAAGTGTAGGGTGAGGATTTACCCAAGTGTAACCTTATCCATCTACCCACAAAATATCCTACCTAACCTTGACTAAGGTTAGGCAACAAAACGTACAAAGAAAGCCCTCATTGTCGTCATCGAGGGTGACAAGGTCACCCTCCCGCTGGTCCAAAATATTTCATCTCTCTAAAAATCCGCAAAAATAATAAATGACATAGCCAGAATTTTCCTTCGCAAGTTTAGAAAACGCTTCCTAAAAACGATTCTTTCGCTAGTTGTGTACAAATTTCGCCACTTTGCCTACTTAAGGCTTAAACTTTTGTAACATTACCTATTATTGCTCTTGTTTGTGATGTGGCACTCGCGCGTTATATTGGTTGTTTCGCATATATTTGTAAAATTGGTTTTAAAATGATATGATTTCATTTAAGTACTTTACGCTTCACATACTTGGTAATTGGTTAGATCGACTCTCCTTCGGGCCGCTCATGCCGCAGTGGAAAGGTGCTAGATCCACATCCTTAGATCTTTTGCTTTGGTGTCGTGAGCTCCATCTTCTCCGAGGCTCGACTTTGGGTATGATCTCCCGTTGTTGCAGATAGTTTGTACATTCAGTGCGGGGCCCTGTCCCACCATAGTTGTTGTTATACCCCGTAATTCTAGAGTATGTATGTGAGGACATACATATAAATGTATAAGCCCTAATTAGGTTAAGAATGAAATATTTTGGACCAATAGGAGGGCGGCATGTGTCACCCCTAGAAAGGGTACGCGGACGCTTGTAGGCAAGTGGTCAAAGTCTTGCAAGATATTTGTGGGGAAAGTAGACAAGAGGTGATGGACTAGTTTCATATTACACAAATTATGACATCGAGTATGCGAAAGTCTTCAGGAATTTTTAGAATTTAAGTGAATCGAGATCGAAATTAATTATGTGTATAATTGATGAATTACGAGGGAAGTCATTTAATTAATTAGGGACACGCTGCGCACGTACAATACCAAATGCCACCACCGCCAACATTGGCTAGGTGGAGGATATTCCTATCACTTACGTATGTGATATCCTTGTAAGGATTAAAAAGAGCAAATGAACTCCTCTTCTGCCAATATCATTGTTTTCTCTACAAATGTAGACTCTTATTATTAAAGGCTCTAATTGTCATTGGCAGAGCATCACAACATACACCTATTATCTTCCTCTTTTGGCGATTTTCCAGTTTGCTCCATCCATAGAGAAATCAACAATATTAATTACACACACAGTTATGAAGGTCTCATTTTTGTATCAATTTTCATGTTACGTTGTCCAACCAAACTTTTATGGAGAAGTTTCCATTTAAATTCAATTCCGACTTTATAAACTTGGATGCTGTTGGGCTAGTATTGAGGTTGACACTCTGCGCGCGAAATATCCGACTCGCAAGTGGATTTAGCCAAGAGGTACGTGATTCTTCCTATCCCTCGAGCATGATATTTTCCAAATATATATAAAGTACGGTAGACGACGTGTTAAATTGAACTTGGTTTTACTTTGATATCTTTGGACTTTAGTTCTAAATAATAAGAATCTTGAATATTTCAAAAGAGTCAGAATCATTTTTGAAGAAAAGTAACACTTGTTTTTTACAAAAGCTTAAGTGGTTATACTAGCTTTACGGGAGTTAGGTATAACGACTTAAGAAAGATAAGAAAATGGTTTTTATTATTTGTTTATCAAATGCTTGAAATATTGTCTAAAGGTATAGTAAATTGGTTTGATAGACATGTCGTGATACTACGCGTTGATATCTTGTGACGCCATGTAAGAAGGTTATTCTTGTTATGCTTATATTGATCAACGATAAGTCGTCAGGTTCGATTCTTGTGATGTTTGTGTAAAGAGGTTATTCTTATCAGGCTTATGTTGTTTAACGATAAGCCATTGTGTTAGTACTATACCACTCACCTCGACATGTTATACCGGGTTGTCGCCCCGACGCGAGCGAATGCCTCACGCGGTCCAGGACCTATGCGAGCTACGGAGTTCCGTGTTAGTGTGCGAGGAATACCTCACGCGGTCTACGTGCCACGCGATCGCGAGAGTCCGTGACGATGCCGGCGAGTAGCTACCCTCGATGCGAGGAATACCTCACGCGCCTAGGTGGCCTACGCGATCGCGGAGTCCGTGATTAGGCACGCATAATGATACTATGGGCGATTGGCCTTGCTTCGATCATTCGCGCCTAGAAAAGACCTGCATAAGATACCTATTCTTGCTCTTATTTGTGATGCGCACTACGTGCGCTAACTCTTGTTTTCATACATACTGTGAATTGGTTTTAAAGTGTTATGATTTTATATATGTATTTATATTTGTACTTTACAGTTTCACATACTTGGTACTTGTCAGATCGACTCCTTCGGGGGGCTATGTTCATGCCGCAGGTAAAGGGGAGCAGGTGGTAGATCCTTAGTCTTAGGATCTTTACTCTGGTGTCAGGAGCTCCATTTCTCCGGAGGCTCGACTTTTGGTATGGTTCTCCCTGGTGTTGTAGATGTTTTTGTACATTCAGGGGTATAACGGGGCCCTGTCCCGTCATAGTGTTTACACTTCCTTAGAGGTCTGTAGTCCTGTCGCATTTTGGGATTGTAACTGTTCACTATTGGGTAATTATATATATATGCTGAAAGGCAACTTTTCTTTGGATAGACTATTCTTACTTTTATTGTTTCATGTCTTGGTTATATTCCGCTGGTTACTCTGATGTTTGGCTACTTGGGTGTCCGGGTAAGGCACCAGTCATGGGTCCGGGAACGGGTCGTGACAGTTGTTTATCTTCTTAGAGGTCTGTAGTCCTATTGTACAGTTGGGATGTAACTGCCAGATTTTGGTTTATATATATATGCCGAAAGGCCACATTTTTCTCAGATAAAACTGTGTCTCATTTTACAACTGTTTCATGTCTTGTTTTTATATTCCGCTGATTTTCTCTGATTTATGACTACTTGGGTGCCCGGGTAAGACACTCAATACGCCCCGAACGGTCGTGACAAAAGTGGTATCAGAGCGCTTAATCCTCTGAAAGTATCTACGCACTGCATCTAGTAGAAGTCTGATTATCGCGTCAGGCACCACACCAATAATCGTGAGGCTATAAGATATTTAGGATTGGTTTCATTCTTCTCACTCGAGATCGCACCTTAGAGTCGTGTTATGTTGTACCTCTAACGATTTTCTTTAATGCTTATGCCTCCACGCAGTGCAACCCGCCCGTGGCGGCAAGGCAACAGGAGCCGCTAGTAGGACACCGAGAGTCACGAGGGCTCGTGCCCGCCTATACCCGAGACGGCGAGTTCCACGACGCCGCCGCCCCAAAGCAGGTTTAGGGCCGCAGAGGGTCGATGAGACCACAAGCACCGCACCTCCAAATCCACCGTACCGACCATGAGACGGGATACAGAGAGACGGGCCCGCCATCGCCGTGATCGTGGCGACATACGGCGATAGGCCGGATGCAGCAGCCTGGCCCAAAGCAGCGCTCGTGGTTCACCCGAGATCGCATACTGAGGCTATGGGATTTTCTCGAGTCAGAGCCCGCCAGTTCTACGGTCGAGGCCCGAGGATGATCCGCAGGAGTTCATCCGCCGCCATGCAGGATCATGCGAGTGATCAAGGCTTCAGAGACCGAGTCTATGATCTTCGGTTCACATAGGCTACGCGATACCGCAGTCGATTGGTTTGATTCGCGAGTTATCCCGGAGAGCACGCGCCCCCACCTACTGGGACGAAGTTCTCGCAGGCCTTTCACTCACTTCTGCCTCCACGTATGCGAGGGCACGGGCCGACATATTTTTGTTGCTGAGACAGAGAGGGCGCACGCCAGTGAGTACAACGCTGAGTTCGATTCGCTGGCTCGATATGTCCCTCGCTGGTAGCAGCATATGGAGGAAAAGGTGCATCGCCACGCCACCGCTAGATGATTATATGGCCGAGTATCAGCGCGTGGCTCTTCACCGTGCATGGACATTACCCGCACGCAGCTCATGCACTTGGATGCGGCGAGCGAAAGGCCGACGGGTCGACAGACAAAGCAGGTAAGACCATGACGGCAGGTCTTTGGTAGCTATCGGTGGACGGCCTCAAAGAGTTAGCCTAGATTTGCACCACAACACCAGAGCACTCCTACACCGCCCTCGTGATACCGGATATTCGAGGGCGCACTGTGGCCCCGTGACTTCGTGACGCCCGCAGTAGCAGAGGCGCTGGCCGACGACCACCGCCTCAACTGGCCGATGCGTAGATCCCATTACGGAATTGTGGTACCGCCCGGAGTTTGTTACGCTGCGCCAGCCGTCACTTTATGGTGAGCCCGTCTCACCGCGGCGCGCAGGGTGGGTCACCTGTGGTCTTTCGCCGGTCTTCTTCATCTCCTACGCTATCGCCCGAGGGCGTGGCACCCACGGGCCGGCAGTCGCGCAGAGGTCGTGGGCGCTGGTCCCAATTCTAGCGTCCTCGTAATCGCATATATGCTCTTGTCCACCGCAGACCGTGAGGCTCACCGATGTCGCCACAGTACTTTATCGCTGCTTTGTGACGTGTATGCCTTAATAGATCCGGTTCTACTGGCCCCATATATCTCCCTTTTTCTAGTAGGATGTGGATAGAGCCCGAGTCCATAGACCCTTTCGAGGTAGCTACGCCAGCGGGTGATTCTGGTAGCTCGGCGGTATATGGCTTGTCCAAAGGATCTTATGGAGTCGCCGACTCAGCCGACTTGATAGAGCCGACATGACCGATTTCGACGTGATCACGGGTACGGATTGGCTAGCTTCTTGCTATGCCAATGTAGATCGCAGGAGAGAGTGGTATGGTTCCGCTTCCGGGAGCCGTTATCGAGCGGAGAGGAACACCGTGTCGCCGAGGGTAGGTTTATTTCACCCAAGGCTGTGAAGACGGTGCGTATGGGTATATCTACCATCTCATTCGGTGTTTGATATCGAGGTCGCGTACCAAATTTTCACCGGTTCCAGTGAGTCGAGTTCCCGACGTGTTTCCAGCATGACCTCCTGTATCCTCCCGAGAGGAGATAGAGTTTTGTATCGACAAGGCCGACACTCGCCTATTTCCATTCCGCCATACGTAACGGCACCTTCCGAAGCCGAGAGTCAAGGACCACCGAGAGATTTGCCGGAGAAGCGGCTTCATCAGCCTAGTGTTTCTCCCGGGAGCGCCAGTATTGTTCGTGAAGAAGGACGGATGCCGCGCATGCTGTTGATTACAGCAAATGAACAAGGTGACCATTAAGAATGATACCCCTTCCCGTGATTGATGATTTGTTCGATCACCGCGTGGTGCGCGATGTTTTTCCAAGATTGATCCGCGATCGCTATCATCAAAGTAGTCGAGAGCCTGGACATCCCTAGACTACATTCTGACCCGCACGCACTATGAGTTTAGGTTATGTCGCTCGCTTGACCAATGCTCGCAGATTCATGGATTTGATGAACCGAGTGTTCAAGCCATTTTTGGACACGCTTGTGATAGTGTTCATCGATGACATCTGTTTATTCCCGCCAGAGCGTGAGCATGCGAGCATTCGGCGATCAGGCCGAGAGTTCTCCAGACCAGCTATACGCCAAGTTTTCCAAACGTGAGTTTTGCTGGCTTCGTGGCTTTTTCGCATATTGCTCGGGCCGATGGTATTCGGAGTGGATACGCCAAGATCGAGGCGCCAGAGTTGCCTAGACCTACTACTCCGGCAGAGGTGCGCAGCCTTCTGGCCTCAGCAGTTACTATCGGCGTTCGTGGAGAAGTTTGCTTCTATCTCTCGCACCATTGACTAGGCCGACTTAGAAGGCTAAGTTTCAGTGGATCGATGTCAGGAGCGTGGTTTCCGCCATCGAAGAGAGATCGACGACCGCCTCGCTTTACTTCTTCCGCAGGTCCGCACGTTGTATAGTGTGTGACGCACAGCGCCGGCCGAGATGCGTGTTGACGCAATGTAAGGTTATAGCATACGATACCGATACCTTAAGAAGCATGAGAGAACTACCCCACCCATGATTCGAGTCGCGCCGTGATTCACGCCAAGATCCGAGGAACTATTTGTACGAGGTTCATGTGGATATTTATACGCACCACAAGAGCCTCCAAGATATCTTCACCAAAGCGAGTCGAACTTACGGCGCAGACGGTGGTTAGAGTTACTCAAGGATTACGATGTTGACATCCCGCATCACCCGGGAAGGCCAACGCCAGGCGTATGCCTTAGTCGCAGTCGACGGGAGCCCATCGACGCAGCAGATAAGAGGGCATGGTCCACGAGTTACATCGCCAGCGAGCCTTGGAGTCCGATTGATTGGTTCTCGATAGCAGCTGTTCGAGATGCTGCCGAGTCTTCCATCGCCGGCGAGGCGAAGAGGCAACAGCTGAGGATCCCGCTTTGATTCGCACGGATACGGCTCTTCGCGAGGAAGCGGTCCTGAGGTAGCACCACGGGTGCTAAGGTTTGAGGGCGTGCTGTGTGTTCCAGATATTGCAGACTTCGCAGCAGGTTCTAGTGAAGCACACACAAGACGCTACTCTATCCATCCGGTCGACTCAAGATGTACCACGACCTTAGATCCGTGTATCGTGGGATGGCTTGAAGAGGACGCTGCAGAGTTTGTAGCTCGCCCGTGTTGTCGCAGCGAAGGCAGAGCACCGCAGGCCGTGGTTTGTTGCGCATTTACGAGATCCCGACTGAAGTGAGGTGATCAACATGGACTTTATCACGTGATTACATCGCACTCAGAGGAAACATGATTCTATTTGGGCTATCGTCGACAGGCTGAAGAAATAAGCCCACTTTCTTCCCGTCAGTACGACTTTTTCTACGAGGATTATGCCGCACTTTACATCCGAGAGATCGCCGATCGCACGGGTCCCTATTTCTATCATATCGCATGTAGGAGCCCGCTTACGCTAACTTCGAGGACTTTCCGTATGGTCTAGTGGACGCAGTGAGCTCGAGTACGCATTCCATCCTCGCATGCACGGACGACAGCAGAGCGCACTATCCGCACTCTCGAGGATATCGCGAGCCCGTTATTGATTTCGTGGGTAGCCGAGGATCATTTGCCTCTAGTTGAGTTTATGATAATAATAGCTACCACTCCAAAGATTCGATGGCGCCATGAGGCCTTGTACGGAGGAAGTGCAGACGCCGATAGGCTGGTTTGATGTCGAGGTGCGCAGTGGGACTCGACGGTGCAGCAGTGCGGATAAGGTGAAACTTATCCAGAGCGTTATCGATACCGTAGTCGGCATGTCATACGCAGATCATCGCCGCCGCATCCGGAGTTCGAGGTCGATGATTGGGTTTTCTCAACGTGTCACCCATGGCGGTGTGATGAGATTCGAAGAAAGGGAAACTCACCAAGGTACATCGGGCCCTATCGATTGTCCGCAGGTAGGCAAGGTTGCCTACGAGCTGATCTGCCGTCCGATCCGAGGCAGGCATCCGGCTTTTCATGTTTCTATGCCGAGGAGATGCACGGATCCATCTAGAGTGCATCCGATTGACGATGTCCAGTGATCGGAGGGTTATCGATGAGGAGATTCCCATAGCGATAATCGATCGCCGTGTTAGGCGCTCATGACCAAGGACGTGTCTTCCACAAAGTCTCGTATGAACGAGCTCGTGAGGAGATGACGGGAAGCCGAGAGGACATGAGGCAGAAGTATCCCCACCTATTCCCACACCTACTGTAACTCACTTTCCTACTTGTAAATTTTCATTGACCTATTTGCTTAAGTGTTGTATCAGGCTACGCTGTGGCATTTGCAAACCGATTTAGCCTTATCGCTGTGTTCAGGGAAGGAACATTCGACGAATGTTTCTACGAGGAGAATGTTATACCCAGATTTCCGCAGTATGTACGTAAGCGTGACGCACAAAAGTTTAGCCTTAGTTAGGCACTATGGACTAAAAACTTGTGCACAAGCCACTTAAAAGAATCGCTTTCCGACTAAACGCTTTACAAAACTTCATGAAGGAAAATTATGGCTATGTCATTTATTATTTTTGGATTTTTCCGAGAGATGAAATATTTTGACCAACGAGGGTGACACTTGTCACCTCGCGGACGCAACACGGGCAAGGTTGACGATTTTGTGGCCTTGCATTAGTCAAGGTTAGGTAGGATATTTGCATGTAGTATATGGATAAGGCACACGGGTGAATCCCCACCCTCCACTTGCCCCCACTTGGCTTCATCTTCGCCCTCAAAGCCCTATAAATACCCCTTAGTTAATGAATTCTTCATCCACAAAATTATCTTCCAAGTCTCAAACACTCCTCTCTCCTTGCGAGCTTCTCGCCCAAGCCTCACTTTTCCCTCCTCTAGAGAGCCTAGCCGAAACACCCTCTCCCCTTTCCTAGAAGTCTCGCCAAAGCCCTCCCCTCTTGGTAGAAATACTCTCCAAGTATTGTTACTATCCCCAAAATACCTTAGCTAATCCCTTATAGTATTTCCAAAGTTACCTCTATACGCAGAGTCCTAAATACTACCTTATATTCCTATAGTCACTAAACGAAACCTAAGAGTAACTTCATAGTTGGTTCAAGTAGAAAGTATAAGTTGTATCAAACTTCTAAGGGTTTCTCGAGCGGATTGGAGCGCTCAGACAGAGCTAAACCTCGCAGATCGACTTATATCTTGGATAATATTGGGCTTATCGAGGTAAATAATCTTATCCTTCTATCAGAATTGGAGAATACATACTGTAGAAGTATAGAAATAAGTATAGAACACATGTATGATATTAAAGAAGAGAATTGAATCAGAATTACAATCAAGGATATTACGTAAGAGTATTGAATCAAATCACATCAAGAATAATAAAGAAGATTGAATCAGATTTACATGTGTGACTATTTACAGAGACTTGTGTAGCTTGACGGGTAGGGACATGCTGCCCAATTTGCCGTAGAATAGAGAACCCCCTACTTAGAATAGTCTACAGAGTAGTCAGACATTGATAGACGATTCCACTATTATAGGTTGATTCTTCCAACACACATATTCGACTTGGTGTGGATTTCGCTATGAGGTATGTGATTCTTCCTATACTCGAGCATGATATTTTTATATATATATATATATAGTACTGTGACGACGTGTGTTAACCGAACATGGTTTTACTTGACGCCTTTTGACTCGAGTCTAAATAATAAGAATAAGTCTTTCAAAAGAATTATAAATCATTTTTGAAAGAAGAAGAATATTTGTTTTTAAAACAAAAGCTAAGAGTTATACTAGCTTTACGGGAAGTTAGGTATAATGACTTAAGAAAGAGAAAAGGAACATTTACTTACGTGTTTATGAAAGACTTGTATTGATTTCTGAAAGTATAATAAGATGGTTCACGAGTAGACATATTATGACGCTATGTGTGTTAGTGTCTTGTAACGCTTGTATAAGAGGGTATTCGTGTTGTGCTTATGTTGTTTAACGATAAGTCGTTATGTTAGTATTATATCACTCACCTCTTGACATACCGGGGTTGTCGCCTCCGACGGGTAGACTCAGCGGTCCGGGACCATGATTCGAGAATACCTCACGCGGGTCCAGGGACCTACGCGAGCTACGAGTTCCGTGTTAGTGTGCGCCTTTATGGTCACGCGGCCTACGTGGCGCGACTACGAGTCCGTGACGATGCCGAGGAGCAGCACCCTCGACGCTGGGAATACCTCACGCGCCTACGCGAGCCGCCTACGCGGATCAGCGGAGTCCGTGATTAGGCACGATAATGATACTATGGGCGATTGGCCTTGCTTCGATCATTCGCACTAGAAAAGACTCGCTACGCTTACCTATTATTGCTCTTATTTGTGATGGCACTCATGCTATATCGTTGTTTCGTATATATTTGTAAAATTGGTTTTAAAATGATATGATTTCATTTAAGTACTTTAACGCTTTCACATACTTGGTACTGTAGATCGACTCCTTCTGGTTGCTCACGCCGCAGTAAGGGAAAACAAAGCTAGATCTGCATCCTTAGATCTTTTGCTTTGGTGTCGTGAGCTTCATCTTCTCCCGAGGCTCGACTTTTGGGTATGATCTCCCGTTGTTGTAGATAGTTTGTACATTCAGGTATGGCGGCCCCGTCCCGCCATATTTGTTTATCTTCTGTAGGTCTCAGAGTCCTATTGTACTGGGATGTAATCGCGATTTTGGTTTATATATATATGCCGAAGGCTTACATTTTTCTCGTATAAAATCGTGTCTCATTTTACAACTGTTTCATGTCTTGTTTTTATATTCCGCTGATTTTCTCTGATGTATGACTACTTGGGTGCCCGGGTAAGACACCAGTCACGGGCCCCGGAACGGGTCGTGACATAAATTGATCATAAGCTTCCTATTTTTATGCAGTTTACCTTTATGGGCAGACTTATGTGAGTTTATCGCGTCCCAGATTGGGCCGGGCAGTATACCTTTATGGGCAGACTTATGTGCATTTATCACGTCCCAGGATGGGTCGGACAGTATACCTTCATGGGAAGACTTTTGTATGACTTCGCCGTGTCCCGCAAATGGGTCGGGTTACATTATTACGTATGGATAATCAAAGTGAACTCCAAAATAAGGCGTCCCTCCATAAAGGGTTGGATTATGTTATGCAAGATAAGTAAGTTATATGGTTATGAACTTGATAATTTTTCCTAAGTATGTACGTAAGAATTTGACTATAACTCTTATTGAAAAATGGGAAAAGATAATAATGTGCGATTAAGTTCACGAGTTGTAATGGCATGGTAGATCGCATTTACTTTTATACTTGTCTCGCTATTCTTTTGTACGCTTATGATTCACATCGACTTTATTTCCGCTCCATATTTGGTACTTGTATCGACTTCTTCTGGGCCGCGCTTATGTCCGCAGTTTAGGTACACGCCAGGATCCGCGCCAGATCCCGGTTCAAAGATTTCGAGATGGCTCTAATGTTCCGGAGCTTGTCATAATGGCTATGTATATTCAGGGGTACGGCGGGGCCTTGTCCCATCATAGTATTGGTTCAAAATCTTAGGTCCGTATTCATACGCTGGCCGGATCAAGTTAGAGTTGTAATTACATTATTGAATAGAGGCCCTTTGGTGATTTTTATTACGGCAGCCTTATCCGCTTTGCCTTTGTTTTAAAAAAAAATGTGTTACTTATCTTCCGCGTTATTTTGTATCAGATGATTGGCGGTGCCTGTGTAGGGCACCGCCGCCGTTCGGGTCGTGACAAAAGTGGTATCGTGAGCGCTTAGTCCTCTGAAAGTATCTACTGCATCGTGTCTAGTAGAGTCTTCGTTATTGCGT
The DNA here is from genome assembly GCA_029844215.1 of Przewalskia tangutica. Taxonomy (NCBI): domain Eukaryota; kingdom Viridiplantae; phylum Streptophyta; class Magnoliopsida; order Solanales; family Solanaceae; genus Przewalskia; species Przewalskia tangutica. The sequence continues at coordinate 72,609,534 of CM056720.1, forward strand.
GTTGCGCACCACATCTATAATCGTGAGGCCGCAGGACATTTAGGATTGGTTTCATTATTCTCACCGAGATCGCAATGACAGAGCCGTGTTGTTAGGGTCGTCTCTCCTTAACGAGTTATGTTGATCGCAGCTACGCAGAAAGGCAAGATGACCCGTAGCGACTATGGATTGCGATCCGTGTTGGTAATAATTGTCAGGTAGTTGGTATATGACATACAGCTATACGGATTTATGTATGAGGGTCTAACGCATTTTGCCTTGAATGATTTTGGATTACCAAGAATTGGTAAGGACTAAATAGATACCGGGAAGTATGAAATAGTTTAATGAATTCTCATCGAGGTTTTACGAGCTAATTTGAGATAATTAGGAATGATGAGATGTTTGAGAAGGTATTGAACCTTTAAGAAATCATGTTAAGGGACTTAATGGAAGACTATGTTTGTAAATTAAGCTATGTGCGTATTCTAGAATAAGTTTGGGAGTACGGAAAGAGTACGACCAGTAAGAAAAAGAGCAACCAAGTGTAGAAAAATAGATCCTGAATCCATAAAAAGAAAACCTTTCGGCGAGCTACACCAAAGGATGATCGTGGTAGCTAATGGTATATAAGATTTTCCTGATGATACATGCCGACCCCAGCACTGCAGAGCTGGATATGACAGACTTTGAGTTCATTAGTGGTATGGAAACGTTGGCTTCTTGTATGCCAATGGTGACTATAGAGAGATTGGTTCGATTCAGTTTCCCGACAGTCCGGTTATCGAGTGTAAAGGAAGGGAAGTGATTGTAACGAGTGAATTATCCTTCTTTCTTTGACATCATTGATTGAAAAGTCTATGTGACTTGATTTTGCAAGTCCGTGACTTGTTCATCAGGGTAAATTGATGTAGAAAGTATGACATAATTGAATTTGAAGAGTTTAGAGATGGAAATGAAAATGTACGGTAATTGGAAAAGTTCATGTTAAGTGCCCTTGGAGGTACTTGGAGTTGGTTTAGTGCGGCAATCAGAGCCACAACATACCGAATGGTTTCAGGAAAAATGCGCAAGGCAAAAATAAGATAAGTATGAGTGTTGCCTGTGGAAAACAGAAGACATCGCTGGTAGGTTTTGAGAATCTATACGACTATAAGGTGGCGCTTGATGATCAAGATTATGAAAGGGAGATAAGCTATTTCCCCCATGTAAAAGGATAGTTTTACGTATTGTGGGGTTATGTGTACCCATGTTATTAGGCAATGGATGTGAGACTGGTAAGATCTTTAGTGTCGTCATGCCATAGGTTACAGTTTTGGATAACCGTGGAAAAGTATCAGGTTGTGGCAAATGGGTATGACGGGGTTGTAAAAGGACACTATGTCGCGCCCTATTAGATTGACCCCCAAGGAACAGTCGGGCAACAATGTTTCAAAGGGGGGGGGGGAATGTTACGCCCCGTAATTCCAAGAGGGTGAGATGAGAACGTACGAAAGGAAATAAGATTCGAATTTGAAACAAAGAAAAAAAAAGGGTTGGCAGAATATTTTTTGGACAGTTTTTCAGTCAACTTTGGAGTAGTATATCTCCTAGTATATTGGGACTTTTTAGGTGTTTTAAAGGCCTAATATGAAGTTCATTGAGTCTAGTTTCCAACGCAATAAACTGCTCATCGATAGGACATCGTAGTAGAAAGTTATGGACGTTACAAGATCAACTGACAGAAGAGACAGGGTCAGGCGCCACGGCTACCGCAGGCCACGGCGCCAAAACCCCGAAATTGTCTGGTTGCACATACGGCGCCGAGGAGGGATTTTTTGCGGAAATGAGGCAAAAATTAGAAGATATTTATGTAAAGTACCTATGGGAGGGCGACAAGTGTCCCTCCCAACTTGTAGAACAAGAAAAGGCCTATATCTTGGCCAAGTCTTACAAGACTTGGCCATTCTACACAAAAACTTCATCCAAATACTTGCTCTTCTCTCTCTCTCATTTTAGATTTGGCCAAGAACCAAAGGCAAGGATTGTTGAATCTTACAAGTGTTGTTCTTACACACTAGATGAAGGATATTAACTAAGGGATTAGCCAAGATTGAACTCCCACCTTCCCTAAATCTTCACGAAACGTGGTTAGGGTTTGAAACAAATCCTAAGGTGTTCTTCACTTTTGGTATTAAAGCAAGAATAGAAGTTGGTTAGAAGCTTCTAAGGGTCATTAATTGCGGATTGGGTCAGAAGAAGAGGAGTTGCGGAAAAGAGCTAAAGCAAGCGAGATCCTTGGAATATTTTGGGCTTATTGAGGTAATGATCATCGCCTTCCTATGTAATCAAGATTACATGTCAGATAATTGATAAATGAACTTGTGATATAAGGAATGAAGCTTAATAAGAGTTAAGATACATTGAAGGTTAAAAGCCGAAATGACATATTAGCCATCAAGATGTTAATCAATTTTGTTGTTAGTTATAATCGCCACATATTATACAAGAAAGGGAATTTAGTTGTTATAATTGTTATGACTTGTATAACATGTCGAATAACGACTCAAGTTATAAGGAATGGAAAAAGGACTATATGTTGTCATTATTGTAGTCGAGATTGGCCTTAATAATTGTTACACACCGTAATTCAAGGACATATTTAAGAGAATGTACGTAAGGAACACAAGAGTTGAAATTGGTACGAAAGGAAGAATTGTTTTTCCGACGGAAAACCTTCCGAACGTCGGAAAGGAAAATGTTCGTTGATGAAAATTAGATTCTCAAAATGCATTATTTGAAGAGTATGGAACTTATTATCATTATGAAAATTTATTTTTATGGATTTCGTCACGTAGGGCCCATCCGAGAAATTTTACGTTTTGTGGGGCCCACGAGGGTTACAGAATTTTATGGACGAATGGGAGGGCGACACGTGGCACCCCCCCACATGGTCTTGGACGAAATTAAGACAAGGGTAAAATGGTCATTGACCAATGTGGAAGATCAAGTCTTGCTAGCTTGAGAAAATTGACCAAGTCAACTTGTCCACTTGGCTAAATATTTAATCTCCTCCATCCAAGCCACACAAGTGTTGTGATCTAAGCCCTCCATTGTTTTATATATACCACACTAGTGCAAGACCAAGTCTTCAACACTTAGAAAAATTCACAACATTCTTGTTCATTAGAGTAGCTCTCGGCTTTAGGGATATATCCACACAAAAAAATTGCAATTGTGGTTCTTTATTCACAAGACTTTAACCCAAGGTCCCTAAGGGTATTGTAAGGATATCTCAATAGAAATATTTCAGAAAAACGACGTTTTCACATTAGTCGCAAGGCGAAAACCTAAGCCGTTTTCATAGTTTTGGATTGGAAATGGAAGAGAAGTTGGTTGTGAACTTCTAAAGGCTTCAAAGAGCGGATTGGAGCGTAAAAGAAAGGAGCTAAGAATTGCTAAGGAGCGACTTTGAATCTTGGAATTTATAAGGGCTTATAAAGGTAACAATCTTGTCGTTTTAGTAATTAAGATTACTTATTGTTGTAGCTATGGATATTAGCAAGCATGAGATATATAGTATGAAGTTTGATAAGTGTATTGTCTATTGGAACCCTAATCCGAAACTAGCATGTTTAGCCCTTAAGATTACAATTCAATTTGATTATTAGTTTGTTGTCACACGTTATATAAAGTTAAGGAATTATAGTTGTTAAAGTTGTTTATGACTATATAACATGTTAGACCTAAGAACTTGGATTGAAAAAATTGGAAAGGACTTTGTGTTGTTGTATAAGTTAGCCGAGAATGGCTTTGATTATGGAACTAATTGGTATTAATCATGCAGCGTAGTTTTACACGCTTTGTAAGGCGGTAATCCCTTTGATTGGTTGTTGTTGTCACGACCTGCTCGCCCGTGATCGTGCCTTACCCCGCACCCTAGTGATACAACATCGAGAAAAACCAATGAAATAAAACATAAACATGAAACAAGAGATATGATAAATAAACAAAGCAACTAAAATAGCTTGCCTTATGTATATATATACATAAAAACCCGAATAGCTTATCCTTTTACAAATTTCGCCACAACAAGATTACATACCTCTAAGAAAGTGATAATAACTATGACGGACAGGCCCCGCCATACCCTCGAATGTTCAAGAACCTATGCACTGTGGTAACATACCAAAAGATAAGCCTCAAGAAATGGGGCTTCCTAACACGCCGAATCGTGATCCTATGAGCGAGGATCCACAACCGATGCACTTACCGCAGATGAACGCAGCCTCAAGGAGGTCAAGATAACAGTACCAAGTATGTGAAATCAAAAATATCAGAATGAAATCATAATACTATATAAACAGAGGCTGTATGATAACAAAGCTACAGCTCACAATATAAAAGTAATCATGTCAAGTCGTGGACTCACGCCTCAAAGTCATCCTCACGCCCGTGGAACTCCTTCCTCACCGCAGCCTAGGTATAAGTCATGTGATACGTGTAATATGTCTCGCCCATCTCATGGACTCGAGGTGAAATCGTGATGAATACATTCCCGATCCATCTCATGGACTCAGTATCAAATCGTGGTATACATTCCCGCTCATCCCATGAACGCGTGTCGTGTGGAATACATTCCCTGCTCATCCTACGAACGCAGCTGTCGAGTGAAATACATTCCCGCTCATCCCATGAACGCGATAGTCGAGTGAAATACATTCCCGCTCATCCCATTAACGCGTAGTCGAGTGAAATACATTCCCGGCCCATCTCATGAACGCGGTAGTCGAGTGAAATACATTCCCGGTCCATCTCATGAACGCGGTAGTCGAGTGAAATACATTCCCGGTTTATCCCATGAATGCGGTAGTCGAGTGAAATACATTCCCGGTCCATCTCATGAATGCGGTAGTCGAGTGAAATACATTCCCGGTCCATCTCATGAACGCGGTAGTCGAGTGAAATACATTCCCGGTTCATCCCATGAACGCGGTAGTCGAGTGAAATACATTCTCGGTCCATCTCATGAACGCGGTAGTCGAGTGAAATACATTCCCGGTCCATCTCATGGACGCGGTATAGAAACGTCCATAACAAATCAGCCGTCCCTCCATCGAGAGACGCGGTGGTATAGAAATACAGTACTTGCACAATAAGGCTATCACACGCAAACATAGGCAAGTTACACACAACTCAAAGTACTTTCATTTTATGCCAAAATCCCTGCCTCGAATTTCAAAGTATTACGTGACGTTAAATTCTTTTAAAAGATCCAATTCTTTTATAAGGGTCACCCGACACCGTAGTATTAAAAATAGAGTGACTCACATTTTTAAGTAAACTGTAACACTTTATTTTTAAAATCAAGCAACAACATTCTTTTCAAAAAGTTCAAGTTTGCCTAATTTCAAATACTCAAGTCTCTTACTTTAGAAAGGTTTCATAGTTCATAGTCTTAATCTCTTTTAAAACAATTGAGTAACATATGTCTTATGTGTGAGCAATTTATTCTTGTTTATAACAATCTTATCACAAAGAATTATGATCTAGGAAATGTAATACAATTTTGTCTTATCTTAGCTTCTATGCAGATGGAGGTTCCTACCGTTTTAATATAATTACGATTTGTCAATACATTTTCCTTGTTAACGCCGCAAAGGGTTCGCTCGATACTTATTCTCATTTCCAAATCAAGAAACATTATTCTTTAAAAACCAAGTACTCATTACTCACGAATGAGGTTTCAGACTTCTTAACAACTTTCATATCAATTCAATTAAGTTAAGTCTCTTATCTTTTAAGATCAAGTCTCTTAACTTCTAAATTCAATAAACCATTTTTTTTATCTTTCTTAAGTCGTTATACCTAACTTCCCATAAAGCTAGTATAACTCTTAATCTTTTAAAACCAAGTATTACTCTTCTTTCTAAAACGATTCTTAACTCTTTTGAAATACTTTAAGATTCTTATTATTCAGGCTTAAGTCAAAAGACATTGCCGTAAAACTACATTCAGTTAACACACGTACGTCTACCGTACTATATATATATTCTTTTAAAATTTCATGCTCAAGAGGATAGGAAGAATCACATACCTCGCGACGATTATCGACTATCAGCAAATAGCTCCAAAGTACTGTAATCCTGCTAGCCCTTTTCACTTCTTCGAGTATAATACGCTACTCGCAGTACTTCAACCTATAATGGTCATACAAGTCTATCAACGTCTAGACTACTCTGTAAAATAATTCTAGATACATATTCCTTTATTCTACGGAAAATTGGGCAGCACTTCCCTACCCGCCAAACTACACAAGTTCATCAGAATACAAATTCTATGTAAGTACAAATCACTTTCTTCTTTAATATTCTTCTTGCTGGTATCAATTCAATTCTCTTCTTTATACCATCCTTCTATTACACTCAATTTTCTTCTCAGAATATCCTTCTATGTATCTTATATTCATTTATATACTACTACAAAGATGTAATTTCCAATTACAATAGAAGGACAGTAGTATTTACCTCGATAAGCCCAAAATTATCCAAGTTTAATGTCGATCCTGAGCAACGTTTAGCTCCTATTCTGAACGCTCCAATCCGCTCCAAGAAACCCTTAGAAGTTTCTACACAACTTCTACTTTCTACTTCAACCAACAATGAAGTTTATCATAGGGTTTCGTTTAGTGACAAATGGAGATAAGGTAGTATTTCTAGGCTTTTAGTATAGAGGTGACTTTGGAAATACAACAAGGTATAAAGCAAAGTATTTGGGAATAGTAACAATACTTTGAGAGTATTTTCTACCCAAGGGTGCCTTTGCCGAGACTACAAGGAAGGGGGAGGGGTGTTTCGCTTAGCCTCTTTAGAGGGACGGTGTTGGACGAGAAGCTCTCTCGGGGGAAGTTTTGAGACTTGGAAGAATGATTTGTGGATGAAGAATTTCTTCAACTTAGGGGTATTTACAGACATCTAAGGCCAAGATGAAGCCAAGTGGTAGCAAGGTATGGTGGAGATTTGCACAAGTGCACCCTATCCTACTCCACAAATCCTCACAAAACATCGACCCAAGTTTTAGGCCACAAAATCATGCCCATCGCCCGCGGACGCCACTTTATCGCCCACTTGAGGGTGACAAGTGTCACCTCTCGTTGGTCCAAAATATTTCATCTCTCGGAAAAATCCGCAAAAATTATAAATGACATAGCCGGAATTTTCCCTACGCAGTTTGGAAAACGCTTGCCGAAAAACCATTCGCTTCGCTTAGTCAGGCACAAAATTTCGTCCCTTAGTCTATTTTAAGGCTTAAACTTTTGACGACGCCTCACGCATACATACTGAAATACGGTATAACATTCTCCTCCTTAGAAACATTCGTCCCGAATGTTCCTTCTCACGACGGATAACGATAAAGTTTCTCTTAACAAGTCCAATGCCACACCCGCCACAAAATAACACACGCGCAATTACTTAACCCAACTCGCCGAGGACTCACCTCTAGCATTATAAAAGCTTCCACCCACTGGCCTAAAATGATATTCCCATCGCACTTTTATTTCACAAAGTATCGATCGCTTTCTATTCTCTCAAAGACATGTTCACTTCTTTCCTTACTCGTCAGACTTTCTCGAACACTTGAACTCTTTCTAGTGTACGACCATACTTCACCATCGCCTGCTCCCAAAATTTCGAGCCACTACCTCCAAACTTGGTCATCTAAACTTGGGCCTCGCGCCTCGTGACTCCTACCACCGGCGGGACCACCTAACTGACCCACCTTAATCCGGCTACGGTCGACCCGCACACGCCTCAACCCGACCTCCGTCGTGTCGAACTCCCTTGTTCCGCCGATCCTAACAATCTCACAAATCAAGTCACGAAACCTATCGTCTTCTTAGCTCCACTACCCTCTCTCATCTCATACCACCTGCAGACTTATCACACAAATATATCCCAAGCATACAATGCACCGACAAAGGTCAACATAAACATAAATCTCTTACTCCGCATCACTTACATCTAAGGTCTCAACGTAAAATTCTAAGGTTCATACCTTCCTTGTCCCCATACTTATCCTTCCAACTAACCGTGTTTTCTAACTCACAAACAACACAACGCCATCCGCATAGCACACAATAATAAGATCATCATATCAAGCATACAAGCTCTGAGGGTTAAGATATACCGCATGTTATACCCTCGTATTTCCGTGGTATGTACGCGTAGGCGACGATATAAATTTGAGCCTTGTTAGGCAAGTTTCGAAATTTGTACACAACACCCGATTAGAGTCGTTGATTTAAACGCTTTCCACAGCTTTCGTAGGGAAAATTACGGCTATGTCATTAATAATTTTTGCGGATTTTTCCGAGAGACGAAACATTTTGGACCAACGGAAGGGTGACATGTGTCACCCTCACATTGGAAGGAAGTGGACGGCCAAAGGGGAATTGTTGGCACGTTTTTTGTGCAAACATTGTGGTCAAGGGTTAGGTAGGATATTTTGTGTAGTTGATGAGCAAGTGGGACCCACAAACACATGGCTTCATCTTGACCTTACACTTGCCTTACACTTGGATAGATCTTGGCCATTGGTTGGCCATTTCTTGACCTATAAATACCCCTCTAAGTTGATGAACTTTCTTCATCCAAAGTTCATTTTCTAAGTGTTAAAAATCCCTCCCCCTTTAGTGTTGAGTTCGTCCAACTCCTCCCCCCCTCTTTTGAGAGTCTCGCCGAGGCCTCCTCTCTCCCCTTTGTAGTGCCTCATGGGTACACCACTAGCCTAGTTGTTTTCGTATACTACCCATTTTTGTGGTATAGGAATACTCTCCTAGTATTGTTATAATGCCCAAATACTTTAGCCCATATACCTTGTAGTACTTTCCAAAGTACCCTTTTATACAAAAGCCCAGAAAATACTATTATACTTCCCTCACTCACACAAACGAAACCCTAACGAAAAACCTTCATACTCGGTTGAAGTGTTAAGTAGAAGTTGGTTAGAACTTCTAAGGGTTGGTTGAGCGGTTGGAGCGCACTGAGTAGAGCTAAACCTCGCTCAGATCGACATATAAACTCTGATAATTTTGGGCTTATCGAGGTAAACATTCTCGACCTTCACAGAATTGGAAATTACATGTTTTAGAGTATATAGTTAAGTATACTATATATAGAACTCAACATAGTTGTGCGGCAATGTCTTTTGACTTAAGCTCGATTAATACTTACGCAATGTCTCGCGACTTAAGCCCTAATTTTAAGAAGTGAATCGAATCAGAATTACATAGATCAGACATTACGACTTGCGTAGTATTACCGTGAGTAGAATTGTACACGCCCGTTAGACGTGCAAACCTCCCCGTTGGCTTGGCAGCCGCCTCGATAGAGAGGAGATTTACGCCGTCATGTGTGGGGAGGTGCCGCCAATTTTCTGTAAGATATTCTACATCGAGATCTAAGATGTTAATAGGCGCCTGTGGCCTCTATAGGTTGAAATACTACGGTGGCGTGGTCTACTTGGCTTAAGGTGTAGCCGACGGCTTGAGGTACTGGAGCGCTTTGCTATTAGTCAGAATCGTCACGAGGTACGTGAACCTCTTCCTATCTGCTCTAGCATGATATGTGTATAACTATGTAGTACGGTAGACGCATACGTGTTTAATGTATTTGATTATTTGAAACATAAAGTGTTATAACGGCTTTATGGGAAGTTGGTTATAATGCCTTACGTAGGTAAGAAAATGCTTTGTGGTTTCAAAGTGGTAATCGATTTGACTTATAACGGATTTGATGGTAGTAATAAAGAACAAGTGTTTCAAAAGACCTTTTGAAAGAAGAGTAATACTTGGCTTTGAAAACATAAGAGTTGTACTAGCTTTACGGGAAGTTAGGTATAACGCCTTAAGAGTGATAAAAGAATGGTTTATCGATTTTTGAAGATAAGAGACTTGACTTAATGGTATTGATATGAATTTTGTTAAAGTGTGAAACCTCATTCGTAAGTAATGAGTACTTGGTTTTAAAAGGAATAATGTTTTACCGATTTCGAAATCGAACGAGTATCGACAAACCATCGCAATAAGTAATAAAGGAAAATGTATTGAATAATGAAGTATGGTATTAAAACCAAGAGAAACCTCCATCCGCATGTAAGCTAAGATTAGACAAAATGATACTACATTTCCTAGATCATGACCGCTAATAAGATTGATTATAAACAAGAATAACCTACTCACATATAAGACATATGTTTCTCAAAACGCTTAAAGGAGAATTATGTTTAAAGGATTAAAACTATGAACTACTAAACCTTTTCTAAAAATGAGAAACTTCAAAGATTTGAAATTAGGCAAACTTCAACGCTTGGAAAATAAGGTTGTTACTTGATTTTACAAAGGAAAGCATTTTGGTTTACTTAACAATGTTAGTCACTCTATTTTTATAATACTGTATCGGGTGACCTTTGTAAACTAAACGGATCTTTAAAAGGAATTTAACGCACGTAGTACTTTTGGGTTAAAACCCGGACTTTGGCATAAAATGAAAGTACTTTGAGTTGTGTATCACTTGCCTATGCTTGTTGTTGTAAAGCTTTCCTATGCTTGTTGTTGTGAAACTTGCCTATGCTTGTTGTGATAGCCTTTATTGTATTTCTCAGATCCCCGCTCTCGGACGGAGGGCCGCTGATTTGTTATGAACGATTCTACACCGAGTCCCACGACGGGCAGGACACGATTTCATTTGATTATACACCGAGTCCCACGAGACGGGCAGTGACACGATTCCATCCGATTATACACCGAGTCCCACGAGACGGGCAGACACGATTCCATCCGACATACATCGAGTCCCACGAGACGGGCAGGACAAGTATTCCATCCGACATACACCGAGTCCCACGAGACGGGCAGGACACGATTCCATCTTATTATACACCGAGTCCCACGATACGGGCAGTGGACACGATTCCATCCGATTATACACCGAGTCCCACGAGACGGGCAGTGGACACGATTTCATCCGACAGACACCGAGTCCCACGGACGGGCCGACACGATTTCATCCGTTATCATACATGTCTCCCGCTTTATATAGACTATTATGATTTCATTTACGCTTTTACGCTTTCACATACTTGGTACATGTTGATCGACTCTTCGGGGTCCGCTCACGCCGCAGTGGAAGTACATCGGTTGTGGATCCTCGCCATAGATCACAGTCAGCCGTGTCGGGAAGCCCCATTTCTTCTGAGGCTTATCTTTTGGTATGTTACCTCGAGTCCAGAGATTCTTATACATCTGTGGTATGGGGCCCCGTCCGCCATAGTCGTTGTAAAATCTTAGAGGTCTGAGTAATCGCTGTAAGTGTGGTTTGTAAAAGGATAACTGTCGGTATTTATGTATATATATGACGAAGGCAACTGCTTTGGTGGCCTGCTTATTTATCTTGTCTCTTAATTCATGTTCATGTTTTTATTTCACGATTTTCTCTCGATGTCAGATCACCAGGTGCCCGGTAGGCACCACCACGCCCGGTTCGGTCGTGACAAAGTGGTATCGTGAGCGCTTAGTCTCTGAAAGTGTCTGCACCGTGTCTAGTAGTCTTGATTATCGGTGTTTTGCACCACATCTATAATCGTGAGGCTATAGGACATTTAGATTGGTTTCATTCTTCTCATTCCGAGATCGCGCCTCAGAGCCGTGATAAGTCGACCCTCCGACGATTCCTTTCCTTTACCGCTATGCCTCCGCTGCAGTGCAACCTGTGCCCGTACGGGCAAGGCAATGGAGGAGTCGTTAGTGAGATACAGAGGAGCACGAGGGCGCAGCCCTGGCTGCTCGAGACAAGCCTCCGACGGCGAAGCCGCGACGCCACAAAGACCAAAGAAGAGTTTAGAGCCGCAGCAGTTGGTCGCCGAGACTACAGCACCGAGCCTCCGGCCCCACACCGAGCAGATGACGGGTACAAGGAGATGGTTCGCCATCGCCGTGGTCATGGCCGATATGAGGATAGGCCGGATGCAGCAGCCCAAATTTCAAGAAGACCCGTAGTTCACCCCGAAAGCGCATACTGAGGCTACGGACTTTCTCGAGTCAGAGCCCGCCGTTGTTCTATGGATCGAGTCGAGGATGACCTCGTGAGTTTATCCGACAAATACAACGGATCATGAGAGTGATCGTAGTCTCGCAGGCGTAGTCGGTGGTATCGATTCGCATCACCGCGTGATACCGCAGCTTGATCGTTTGATTCGCGGAGTTGTCCCGAAGAGCATGCACTTCCACCGTATGGGATGAGTTCTCAAGGGCTTTTTCACATTTCTTGCCCCCACGTATGGAGAGGGCTCTGGCCGACAAATTTGACGCTGAGGCAGATCGCGACGGCCAGAGAGTACAATGTGGAGTTCACTCATTAGCTCGGTATGTTCCCGCCGTGGTAGCCGAGCATGGAGGACAGAGTACACCGTTACGCCACCGGCCGATGATTACTTCGCGTAGGCTTGTACGGTGTAGTTTTTCACCGCACGGACATTGCCCGCACGCAAGCTCATGCACCAGACGCGAGGCACCGAGAGGTCGACGGAATGACCGAGATCGCCAGGCAGGCCGTAACAGCAGGTCCTTTGGTAACTTTCGAGGCGACCGCCTCACAGCCAGCCTAGTTATGTACCTCCACCAAGATGCAGTGGTCCCCATAGTCGCCGACGCTCGTATTCGAGCCGGTCGAGCTCCGTGGCTTCGTTCATGATATACGGGTTCTAGCCGAGTTCAGTTTTCTCACAAGACGATGCGGCAGCGCCATCCCGGAATGTCATCTTTTATCGGTGCTTGTTTTACTCGCGCCGTGGCCATATGACGAGGAACCGCCCTAGAGGAAGGATGCAAACACGACTGACTCACCTTACCGGTCAAGTGTGTTCATCGCTTCTACAATGCACTGCAGGCGTGCTTATGATTAGAGTGAGCGGTAGATCTGTATATCCTTAACCTCTAGAGATTTGTATGCATGATATAATGACCTTCTTATCAGGTGCTACGCTCGATAGCGTTATGTTGGTTATGAGTTAGAAAGCATGGTTAGTTGAAAGGATATGTATGGGGCATGGAAAGTGTGAACTTTAGAATATTTCATGCTGAGACCTTAGATGTAAGGTCATCTTCAATAAAAGATTTTACGTTAGTCTTTGTTGAAATACTTGGTTTATGATAAATGTGTTCCGATAATTCTCGGGTAGTGTAAAATGGAAGTGGTAGCTTATGACTTGTATAGGTAAGATTGTTCCGGATCGGAAACAAGAGCGTGACGCGTTGCTGGTCGGTTCAGCTATGTTGCGGCCAACCCGCGCCCGCTTCGGCGCTGGGTCACCGTGGTCCCGCCAGCGGTAGGGTCACGAGGGTGCTAGGCCCAAGTTTAGTTGACCATCGATGAGTTCGTGGGCGTGTTCGACCGTATAGATCGCAAGGCCGGGAATGGCCTTAAGGAAGATTGAGGCTAGTAAGATAACCAAGTTGGAGGTGGTGACTCCAAGGTTTTGAAGACTGAAGCAATGACTGAAGTGTGGTACGTATACTAGAAGAGTTCAAGTGATCAAGAAGAGTATGACGAGTAAGGGTAGAGGAGAGCATGTATTGCGAGCATAGATATGATCATTTCTCGTAAAGGAGAAGGTGCGGGCGATGTATATTTTGACCTCGTGGATCGACGCATCCGCACCATTTGTTGGGTCGCCGAGTGACACTAGAACCTCGCGCAAAGTGACAAAAGTTTGCGATGTTAGAGGTGTTTCCTCGTGGACTTGGACGTAAGTATTTGCGCTGGTGTTTCGTGGCCAGTGGCGCTGCAACTTATTAGAAGAACTTTATCGTTATCCGTTTGAGAAGGAACATTCGGACGAATGTTTCTGGGCGAGGGAGAATGTTATACCTCGTATTTCCGTGGTATGTACGTGAGGGCGCACGATATAAATTTGAGCCTTAAGTTAGGCAAGTTTCAAATTTGTACACAACACCCGACAGAGTCGCTGACTAAACGCTTTCCACTTTCGTAGGGAAAATTACGGCTATGTCATTAATAATTTTTATGGATTTTTCCGAGAGACGAACATTTTGGATTAACGGGAGGGTGACATGTGTCACCCTCACATCGGAAGGAAGTGACGGCCAAAGGGGAATTGGCACGCTTTTGTGCAAACATTGTGGTCAAGGGTTAGGTAGGATATTTTGTGTAGTTGATGAGCAAGTGGGACCCACAAACACATGGCTTCATCTTGACCTTACACTTGCCTTACACTTGGATAGATCTTGGCCATTGGTTGGCCATTTCTTGACCTATAAATACCCCTCTAAGTTGATGAACTTTCTTCATCCAAAAATCATTTTCTAAGTGTTAAAAATCCCTCCCCCTTTAGTGTTGAGTTCGTCCAACTCCTCCCCCCCTCTTTTGAGAGTCTTGGCCGAGGGCCTCCTCTCTCCCCTTTGTAGTGCCCTAGCCGTGGGGTACACCCCCCCCCTAGCCTAGTTGTTTTCGTATAATACCCATTTTTGTGGTATAGGAATACTCTCCTAGTATTGTTATAATGCCCAAATACTTTAGCCCATATACCTTGCAAGATTTTTCCAAAGCACCCTTTATACAAAAGCCTAGAAAATACTATTATACTTCCTCACCACAAAAATGAAACCCTAAGGAAAACCTTCATAGTCGGTTGAAGTGTTAAGTGTTGGTTAGAACTTCTAAGGGTTGGTTGGAGCTGGTCGAGCGCACGAGTAGAGCTAAACCTCGCTCAGATCGACATATAAACTCGATAATTTTGGGCTTATCGAGGTAAACATTCTTGACCTTCGTTGTAATTGGAAATTACATGTTGTAGGAGTATATAGTTAAGTATACTATATATAGAACTCAACATAGTTGTGCGACAATGTCTTTTGACTTAAGCTCGATTAATACTTACGCAATGTCTCGCGACTTAAGCCCGAATTTTAAGAAGTGAATTGAATCAGAATTACATAGGATCAGACATGAGACTTGTGTAGTATTACGTGAGTAGAATTGTACACGCCCTGTTAGACGCAAACCCCCCGGTTGGCTTGGTAACCTACTGATAGAGAGAGATTTACGCCATGTGGGAGGTGTCGCCGAATTTTCTGTAAGATATTCTACATTGAGATCTAAGATGTTAATAGGCGCCTGTGGCCTCTATAGGTTGAAATACTACGGTGGCGTGGTCTACTTGGCTTAAGGTGTAGCCGACGGCCTGAGGTACTTGGAGCGCTTGCATTAGTCCGAATCGTCATGAGGTACGTGAACCTCTTCCTATCTGCTCTAGCATGATATGTGTATAACTATGTAGTACGTAGACGCATACGTGTTTAATGTATTTGATTATTTGAAACATAAAGTGTTATAACGGCTTTACGGGAAGTTGGTTATAACAAATTATGTAGGTAAGAAAATGCTTGTGGTTTCAAAGTGGTAATCGATTTGACTTATAACGGATTTGATGTGTAGTAATAAAGAACTTGAAGTGTTTCAAAAGACCTTTGAAAGAAGAGTAATACTTGGCTTTGAAAACATAAGAGTTGTACTAGCTTTATGGGAAGTTAGGTATAACGCCTTAAGAGTGATAAAAGAATGGTTTATCGATTTTTCAAGATAAGAGACTTGACTTAACGGTATTGATATGAATTTTGTTAAAAGTGTGAAACCTCATTCGTGAGTAATGAGTACTTGGTTTTAAAAGGAATAATGTTTTACCGATTTCGAAATCGAATGAGTATCGACAAACCACCGCAGCTAATAAAGGAAAATGTATTGAATAATGAAGTATGGTATTAAAACCAAGAGAAACCTCCATCCGCATGGTTAAGATTAGACAAAATGATACTACATTTCCTAGATCATGGTCGCTAATAAGATTGATTATAAACAAGAATAACCTACTCACATATAAGACATATGTTTCTCAAAACGCTTAAAGGAGAATTATGTTTTAAAGGATTAAAACTATGAACTACTTAAACCTTTTCTAAAAATGAGAAACTTCAAAGATTCAAGTTAGGCAAACTCAACGCTTGGAAAATAAGTGTTACTTGATTTTACAAAGGAAATCATTTAGGTTTACTTAACAATGTTAGTCACTCTATTTTTATAATATGGGTATCGTGACCTTTGTAAAAGAAATGGATCTTTAAAAGGAATTTAACGACGTAGTACTTTAGTATTAAAACCCGACTTTGACATAAAATGAAAGTACTTTGAGTCAGGTATAACTTGCCTATGCTTGTTGTTGTAAAGCTTGCCTATGCTTGTTGTTGTGAAACTTGCCTATGCTTGTTGTGATAGCCTTTGTTGTATTGCACTTCGCCTCTCGACGGAGGCCGCTGATTTGTTACGAACGATTCTACACCGAGTCCCACGAGACGGGCAGACACGATTTCATTTGATTATACACCGAGTCCCACGAGATGGGCAGGACACGATTCCATCCGACATACACCGAGTCCCACGAGATGGGCAGGACACGTATTCCATCCGACATACACCGAGTCCCACGAGACGGGCAGTGACACGATTCCATCCGATTATACACCGAGTCCCACGACGGGCGTGGACACGATTCCATCCGATTATACACCGAGTCCCACGAGACGGGCGTGGACACGATTCCATCCGACATACACCGAGTCCCACGAGACGGGCAGTGGACACGATTTCATCCGACAGACACCGAGTCCCACGGGACGGGCCGACACGATTTCATCCGTTATCATACATGTCTCCCGCTTTATATAGACTATTATGATTTCATTTACGCCTTTACAGCTTCACATACTTGGTACATGTTGTAATCGACTCCTTCGGGGTTGCGTCATGCCGCAGTGGAAGTACATCGGTCAGGATCCTCGCCATGTGATCACAGCTTCGTGGAAGCCCCATTTCTTCTGAGGCTTATCTTTTGGTATGTTACCGAGTCTGAGATTCTTATACATTCGTGGTATGGCGGCCCCGCCCCGCCATATTCGTTGTAAAATCTTAGAGGTCCAGAGTAATCGCAAGTGTGGTTTGTAAAAAGGATAAATCGTCGGTATTTATGTATATATACGATGGGGCAAATCGCTTGGTTGGCTGCTTATTTATCTTGTCTCTTAATTCATGTTCATGTTTTTTATTTCCGCGATTTTCTCGATGTTGTATCACTAGGTGCCCGGTAAGGCACCACCACGCCCGTTCGGTCGTGATAAAGTATCTACCGCTTCACTTAATCATAGGCTTCGCTCGCGCATAGTCAGTAAGGCGCAGGAACTCGCCATCGACCTGCAGGCTGGGCCATATCGCATGTACCCTCCTATACACGCCTTCTCGCCACATGGCCTCGATAGTCGCAGTGAAACAAGCACCGAGAAAGACGACATTCCCGACGATGCCGCCACATCGCGCACACCGGGGACATGAATCCCGCCGCTAGAACCTGTATATTCGTGAAACTGTAAGCCCGAGCTCACCAGCCTCGAATACCCTAACGCCCCAAGATCGCGAGGACCACCTGCATCGCGGAGGTACATAACTAGCTCGCCGAGGCGATCCGCCCAAAGTTACCAGCGACCTCGCTGCCCGGCCTCTTCGCCGATCTCGCCATTCCGCTGACCTCTCCGCCTCACATCCCAAGGCATAAGCTCGCATGCTGGCAATGTCCATGCCCGCAAGAGCTACACCAACAAGCTCGCCAAGTAGTCATCGAGCCGGCGACGAGCGTGCACTCGCCCTCCATGTCGGCTACCAATGCGGGACGCATCGAGCACGAGTCAAACTCCACATTGTACCCAACCGCACGCCGGCGCCTCAACGCCAAAAATCTGTCGCCCGAGCCCTTCTCATCCGTGGAGGCAAGAAGTGTGCAAGAAATGCCCTCGAGAACTCGTCCCATACGGCCGAAGTGCATACTCTCCCGGGACAGCTCCCACGATCAAACCACGATCGCAGATCACGCACCGATGCGTAACCTAAGACCACCGACCTGGTTCCAAGCCTTGATCACTCTCATGATCCGTCAGAATCGCCGAATGAACTCCTCGCGATCATCTCGTGCCTCGACCAGAACTCAAGTGCTACAACTCGTAAAGTCCCGTAGCCTCAAACTATCTCGATCTCGTGAACCATGGTACTATCGAACCGAATCGCCGATCCAAGCTTATCCTCGTGCCTTGCCACTATCCCGCCAATAATCGCCATCTCCTTGTAACCCATCTCCTCCGCTTCCAGCCGGACCGAGGCTCGTGTATCAGGGTCTAAGCCCATCGCCGCGTTCTCAACTCGATTGGCGGGCGCCGCAAAACTCGCCGTCAAGTACTATCTCGTAATGACCGACTCTCAGATCATACTAGCATCTCCTCGGCTGCTTGCCCACTCGCCCGGTTGCTGCGCGAGGCATAATCGTAAAACGAAATACGCCGAGGGGTCCAACTTATCACATACTCTAAGGCACGATCTCGTATGAGAAGAATGGAAACTAATCCTAAATGTCCGCAGCCTCCCGACATAGATGTGGTACAACACACCGATAATCAAGACTCTACTAGACACGTTCGTAGACACTTTCCGATGATTAATCGCTTGATACCACTTTTGTCACGCATCTGCCTGCCCGTGGATCGTGCCTTACCCCGCACCCTAGTGATACAACATCGAGAAAAACCGGAAATAAAACATAAACATGAAACAAGAGATATGATAAATAAACAAAGCAACCAAAATAAATGCCTTCAGATATATATACATAAAACCCCAACAGCTTATCCTTTACAAATTCTGCCCATACAAGCATTTCATGCACTTCTAAGAAAGTGATAACAACTATGACGGACAAAGGCTCGCCATACCCCGAATGTACAAGAACCTGCTGCACTCGTGGTAACATACTAAAAGATAAGCCTCCAAGAAACGGGCTTCCTAACACGCCGAATCGTGATCCTATGAGCGAGGATCCACAACCGATGTACTCGACTCGCAGATGAACGCAGCTTCAAAGGAGGTCAAGACAACAGTACTAAGTATGTGAAATCAAAAATATCAGAAATGAAATCACAATACTATATAAAACAGAGGCATGTATGATAACAAAGCTACGCTCACAATATAAAAGTAGTCATGTCAAGTCGTGACTCACGCCTCAAAGTCATCCTCATGCCCGTGGAATCCCTTCCTCACCGCCAGCCTAGGTATAAGTCATGTGGATACGTAACATGTCTCGCCCATCTCATGGACTCGAGGTGAAATCGTATGGAATACATTCCGTGTCCATCTCATGGACTCGTATCAAATCGTGGATATATTCCCGCTCATCCCATGAACGCGTGTCGGTGGAATACATTCCCTGCTCATCCTACGAACGCAGTTGTCGAGTGAATACATTCCCGCTCATCCCATGAACGCGGTAGTCGAGTGAAATACATTCCCGGTTCATCTCATGAACGCGGTAGTCGAGTGAAATACATTCCCGGTCCATCTCATGAACGCGGTATTCGAGTGAAATACATTCCCGGTCCATCTCATGAACGCGGTAGTCGAGTGAAATACATTCCCGATTCATCCCATGAACGCGGTAGTCGAGTGAAATACATTCCCGGTCCATCTCATGAACGCGGTAGTCGAGTGAAATACATTCCCGGTCCATCTCATGAATGCGGTAGTCGAGTGAAATACATTCCCGGTTCATCCCATGAACGCGGTAGTCGAGTGAAATACATTCCCGGTCCATCTCATGAACGCGGTAGTCGAGTGAAATACATTCCCGGTCTATCTCATGGACGCGGTATATAAACGTCCATAACAAATCAGCTGGCCTTCCATCGAGAGACGCGGTGGTATAGAAATATAGTACTTGCACAACAAGGCTATCACACGCAAACATAGGCAAGTTACACACAACTCAAAGTACTTTCATTTTATGCCAAAATCCCGCTCAATTTCAAAGTATTACGACGTTAAATTCTTTTAAAAGATCCAATTCTTTATAAGTGGTCACCCGATAATTCGCACTATAAAAATAGAGTGACTCACATTTTTAAGTAAACTGTAACACTTTCTTTTAAAATCAAGCAACAACATTCTTTTCAAAAGTTCAAGTTTGCCTAATTTCAAATACTCAAGTCTCTTACTTTAGAAAGGTTTCATAGTTCATAGTCTTAATCTCTTTTAAAAATTGAGTAACATATGTCTTATGTGTGAGCAGCTTATTCTTGTTTATAATAATCTTATCACAAAGAAACCATGATCTAGGAAATGTAATACAATTTTGTTTATCTTAGCTTCTATGCAGATGGAGGTTCCTAATGTTTTAATATAATTACGTATTTGTCAATACATTTTCCTTTGTTAACGCCGCAGGGTTCGCTCGATACTTATTCTCATTTCCAAATCAGAAACATTATTCTTTAAAACCAAGTACTCATTACTCACTTAATGAGGTTTCAGACTTCTTAACAACTTTCATATCAATTCAATTAAGTTAAGTCTCTTATCTTTTAAGATCAAGTCTCTTAACTTCTAATATCAATAAACCATTCTTTTTATCTTTCTTAAGTCGTTATACCTAACTTCCCATAAAGCTAGTATAACTCTTAATCTTTTAAAACCAAGTATTACTCTTCTTTCTAAAACGATTCTTAACTCTTTTGAAATACTTTAAGATTCTTATTATTCAGGCTTAAGTCAAAAGACATTGCCGTAAAACTACATTCGCTAACACACGACGCTCACCGTACTATATATATATTCTTTTAAAATTTCATGCTCAAGAGGATAGGAAGAATCATATACCTCGCGACGATTATCGACTATCAGCAAATAACTCCAAAGTACTGTAATCCTGCTAGCCTTTTTCACTTCTTCGAGTATAATACGCTACTCGCAGTACTTCAACCTATAATGGTCATACAAGTCTATCAACGTCTAGACTACTCTGTAAAATAATTCTAGATACAGATTCCTTTATTCTACGGAAAATTGGGCAGCACTTCCCTACCCGCCAAACTACACAAGTCTAATGTAAATACAGTCATATGTAAGTACAATTCAGTCTTCTTCTTTAATATTCTTCTGATGTGATATCAATTCAATTCTCTTCTTTTATACCATCCTTCTATTACAGTTCAATTCTCTTCTGTAATATCCTTCTATGTATCTTATATTCATTTATATACTACTACAGTATGTAATTTCCAATTACAATAGAAGGACAGTAGTATTTACCTCGATAAGCCCAAAATTATCCAAGTTTAATGTCGATCCTGAGCAACGTTTAGCTCCTATTCTGAACGCTCCAATCCACTCCAAGAAACCCTTAGAAGTTTCTACACAACTTCTACTTTCTACTTCAACCAACAATGAAGTTTCTCTTAGGGTTTCGTTTAGTGACAAATGGAGATAAGGTAGTATTTCTAGGCTTTTAGTATAGAGGTGACTTTGGAAATACAACAAGGTATAGGCAAAGTATTTTGGAATAGTAACAATACTTTGAGAGTATTTTCACCCAAGGGGGTGCCTTTGCCGAGACTACAAGGAAGCGGGGGAGGTGTTTCATTAGCCTCTTATGGATGGTGTTTGGACGAGAAGCTCTCTCTCAAGGGGGGAAGTTTTGAGACTTGGAAGAATGATTTGTGGATGAAGAATTTCTTCAACTTAGGGGGGTATTTACAGGACATTCAAGGGCCAAGATGAAGCCAAGTGGTAGGCAAGTGTATGGTGGAGATTTGCACAAGTCACACCCTATCCTACTCCACAAATCCTCACAAAACATCGACCCAAGTTTTAGGCCACAAACAAGCCATAAAATCTCGCCCATCGCCCAAGGGACGCCCACTTTACTGCCCACTTGAGGGTGACAAGTGTCACCTCTCGTTGTCCAAAATTTTTCATCTCTCGGAAAAATCCGCAAAAATTATAAATGACATAGTCGAATTTTCCCTACGCAGTTTGGAAAACGCTTCGCCGAAAACCATTCGCTTCGCTTAGTTGTGCACAAAATTTCGTCCCTTAGTCTACTTTAAGGCTTAAACTTTTGTACGTACGCCCTCACGTACATACTCTGGAAATACGGGGTATAACATTTGTATTGAGCCTTAAATGTGGCATGTTGGTTATTGATTATCGGGCCTTGAAAAAGGTGGAAAAGTACGTAGAAACAAAGGAGGTGCTGCCCAATTTTCCGTAGAATAAGAGACCGTATACTTAGTATTATTCTAATGCTAGAAGTTGAAGTTGATAGTCGTGTTGTGGCCATTATAGGTTGACAATTCTACGTGTGGCGGTTCGACTTAGCTTGTGGATTATGTCGAAAGGTATGTGAACCATCTCCTCTTCTTCAGCATGATTCCTTATGGTAAAGTAAGTAAATCCTACCCTTAAATGATCCACCCTTGTTTGTACTGATTGCCCGATATGAAGTTGTTCTATATACTTCCTTGTTTGTACTTGGATTGCCTAATATAGAAATTGTTCTATATACTTCCTTGTTTGTACTTGGATTGCTTAATATGTAGTTGTTCTATATACTTCCTTGTTTGTACTTGGATTTCCTAATATAGAAGTTGTTCTTTATACTTCCTTGATTGTACTTTGGAGATTTAAATTGGAAGTTGTTATAATCCATTCCCTTAATGAAGTTTGGATTTTCAAAAGTGAAAGTATTTTACTTGAAGTACAGAGAGTCTTGAAAAGGAAGTGGTTTCCTAATCTTTTGGCTAGTGCCTTAGTCCAAAACCTAAAAGTTGTTATAATGACTTTAGGGGAGTCAAAAGAGTGATTTACTTAATTGATTTCAAAGAGGAGAAATGACATGACTTAAAGGGAAGTAACTTGTTTTAAAGGTGTGAGTTACTTGAGATTTGAAAGTAGAAGAAACTTGATTTCTAAAGTTAAGAAACTTAATTTCTAAAGATTAAGAGACTTGAAGTATTTTGAAGGTTAAGGAACTTGATTTGAAAATATATGATACTTGGATTTAAAAGTATAAGTCTCTTGGTTATAAAAAGAATGAAATTGTCTAAAACCATAAGGGTTATAACGACTTTATGAGAAGTTATTTATAACGGCTTTATGGAAGGTTAGAGAGTTGTCTATTTTGATTCATAGGCATAAGTTGCCTACATTGTGAAAATTGAAGTTATTTGGTTTCAAAGTCTTGAAATGAATTTCTAAAGATGTAGTAACTTAGTTTGAAAAATAGACATGCCTTGATACTACGGGTGTTAGTATCTTGGGGTTTTATATAAAATGAGTCTTTGAAAATAATGGAAGACGTAGTACTTAGGTTAAAGTCCCGGATTTTTATATAAAACGAAAGTATTTTGAGTTTATAGAATGAAATTCATTTTTGTATGATAATGAAAGTCTAAAGATTTATGAACTTTCCTATGTGTGCCGGGTGATAGCCTTGAGTGCAAGTATTATATTTTACGCCGCGACTCGGCTGGAGGTCACTGCCTTGTTGTAAGTTTACTTCGACGCATCGATGATGACGGGATTCCACGTATGCTTCCATTATGATCGATCCTGACATGTTTATACGATGTGGGATTCCGGCACGCACCGTGATGTGGGTTAGATTTCTGATTGTTTGTATTACTCCTGACACGCTTATACGATGGGATTCCGGCATGTGACTGTGAGACGGTTAGATTCCCTGATTTTTTGTATTACCCCATGGTCATGCTTATATGATGGGATTCCGGCATGCGATAACGTGGATATTGTTATTCCATGATTAGCCCTCCATGAGATTTAGCGACACGCGACGGTCCGTAAAGAGCTTTCGATTGCGCCTTGGCCAAATGTCGTCGAGGATGGATCGTAGATAGCTTTCGATTGACCCGCCGCCTATTGCACATTTTGGTACCAGAGGCTCCTAGATAGCTGCGACTTGCCCTACCATATCTCGTGACGACAGCCGGATCCGTAGTTAGCTGATTTGCCCGGCCGCTTGTTGACGACGCCTGATCCGTAGTTGGCTTTCGAGTTGCCTGGGCCGCTTTTATGATGTAGGCCGGATCTCGCAGTTCGCCATCCTACTCGCCCGCATAGCTTTTTAGACACAGCGGGACTTGGTGTTCATGTATGCTTATTGGTGTTATATTATATCACGACTATCGCAATGGCGGGGATCCTACGGCACGGTTGATATTACGGGCGCGAGACCCATAGTTATATTTTAGTAGCGATCGAGTGCACGCGTCTCGACTTGATATGACCGCTATGTATTGTGTATCGTAGTTTGGCTATTATACATGTCTCCTGCTTTGTATAGATCGCATGATTTCATTACGATTTTCGCCACATACTTGGTACATTCTTCGCATCGACTTCCTGGCTACGCTCACGCCGCAGTTTTACGTTAGCTTATGATCGCAGTGTAGACTCGCCCGAAGTTTTTGGATAGCTTTATATGTTCGTGAGTTTATCATTTTGGTATAGTTCCTTCAAGATATGCTTTTGTACAAGCATGGTACTGCGGGCCTTGTCCCGTCATAGTTCAAGAAACTCTTGAGGTCTATATTCATACGCGGATTGACTCGTGTATAATATAGTGTCGCTGATTATGTATATTATATGGCAAATTTGTTCGCTTTGCTCTCGCATGTTCATTTGTTTAAAAATGAGGTGTTGTTTAGTTCCGCAGTTTACTTGTGTCGCTTAGTAAAAGCGGTGCCTGTAGGCACTACCACGCCCGGTTCGGGCGTGACAGAGCGGTATCGAGCGCAACCCTCGGAATGTTTACGCATCGGTCGAGTAGGTCACGCCCAACTCGCTCGCGGATCGTGCCCTACCGCACCTTCCGCCTAATCGATACAAGTAAATCATGAACTAAACAACACCTCATTTTTTAAACAAATGAATACGCAAGGGCAAAGCCGAAGCGCCGCCATATAATATACATAATCAATGCATACTATATTGTATACGAGTCCAATCCTACATATGAATACGCACTCTAAGAGTTTTATTAACTATGACGGACAAGGCCCCGCTGCATCCATAATCGTATAAAAGCTCAGATCAAGGATCTATACCAAAAAGATAAAATCCTCAATGTGGAGCTATCCAAAACTCGAGCAGGTCCTACACCGCAGATCACCAAATCGCAGATCAAATACGCGCATTAACGCAGCCTCGAACGAGGTCAAGACGGGAATGTACTAAGTATGTGAAATAAGTACCGTGAATGAAATCATAACACTCTAAACAAAACAGAGATATGTATGATAGCCAACCTACAAGACACAATACATAAATAAATATATCAAGTCGTGACGATGCCCTCAAAGTCATTACTCAAATATAACCATGGGTCTCACGCCCATAATATCAATCATGCCCGTGGAATCGTTCCTCACTGCCGGAAGTTCATGATATAATACAACATCAGTAAGCACACTGAATGTCACGACCCGATCCCGGTCCTGTGACTGGTGCCTTACCCGGGCACCCAAGTAGATATACATCAGAGTAACCAGCGGAATATAAAATCAATGACATGAAACAATAAAGAGTAAGAAATTCAACTAAGAAATGTCGCTTTTCGCATGTATATATAAACCAAAACTTGAACAGCTTAAATCTTTACAAACCCCGCCACAACAAGAGATTTCATGCACTTAAGAATTTCTTAGATAACTATGACGGACAGTGGCCCCGCCATACCCCTGAATGTACAAGTACCTACAATCTCAGGGAATAATACCAAAACATAAGCCTCCGGAGAAACGGAGCTTCCCAAAACGCTGAACTATGATCTTATGAGTGAGGATCAACGACTGATGTACCTCTACCATGCAGCATTTAACGCACTTCGGGCGAGGTCAAGACAACAAGTACCAAGTATTGAAATCAAAATATCAGAACGAAATCATAATAGTCTATATAAAATAGAGACATATATGATAACCAAACTACAAGATACAATATGTAAGCAATATGTCAAGTCGTGACTCACGCTCAAAGTCATCACTCAAAATGTAACCCAGAATTTAACTCAGATAACGGCCGCACGCCCAAGATCTTACTCTGTGATAAGCACGGCCAAGGAACCATCCTAACGGACGATACCCGGACCATCCATCATGTCAGTATGTCCAAAGGAAATAACAAGATAACACTCATAGTGGAAGCATACTCGTGGGCCACCCAACGTGTCAGTATGTCCAAAGCAAATAACAAGATAACACTCCTAGTGGAAGCATACCCGTGGGCCACCCATCGTGTCAGTATGTCCAGAGGAAATAACAAGATAACACTCATAGTGGAAGCATACTCGTGGGCCACCCAACATGTCAGTATGTCCAAAGCAAATAACAAGATAACACTCCTAGTGGAAGCATACCCGTGGGCCACCCATCGTGTCAGTATGTCCAAAAGGGATCGATATAGTGGAAGCATACCCGTGGGCCATCCAACGTGTCAGTATGTCCATCAATCAACCAGATAGCCGGCCCTCCATCGAGAGACGCGGTAGCACAAAAATACAACACTTGCACAACAAAGGCTATCACAACAAGCATAGGCAAGTTCAACATACTCTTACACTTTCATTTTATGACCACAAATCCGGGTTTTAACCCCAAGGTACTACGTACGTTAAATTCTGTCAAAAGATCCATTTCTTTTATACAGGTCACACGATACTCGTAGTATCAGAATAGAGTGACTATCATTTTGAGTAAACCAAAACAATTTCCATACTTGCTTTTTAAACCAAACTAAGACAATACCATGCCTTCTTTTTTAAACCAAATCACTTTTCCTTTTAAAGTCACGTTGCCATTTTAAATCCAATGATAAAACCATTATTTTGTTTTCATAAAGTCGTTATAACTAACTTTCCATAAAGATATTACAACACTTTATGTTTTAAACCAATTAAAGACAAAACCATGCCTTTCTTTTAAACCAAAAACTCTTCAATTCCTCAAGTCTCTTTTCTTTTAAAAATCAAGTTCCTTACTTTGGAAATTTAAGAAAATTTATACTTGTTTATAATGATTCTTATTAAAGCAGTCATGATCTAGGAAATGTAATACAATTTTGTCTTATCTTAGCTTCTATGCAGATGGAGGTTTCTACTTGTTTTAAGTTAATTATTAGTCATTACATTTTCCTTGATTAACGCTGCAATGGCTTGTTCGATACTCATTCCCCTTTCCGAAATCAATATAACATTATTATTAAAAACCAAGTACTCATTACTCACGAATGAGGTTTCACAACTTTCCACACAATTCATATTCTTCACATATCAAATCAAGTCAAATATAAGTCAAGTATCTTATCTTCTTTTTTTAAAATCAATAAACCATTCTTTTACCTACATAAAGTTGTTATAATTAACTTCCCATAAAGCCATTATACACTTTATGTTTTAAACCAACCAAATTCGTTTAGCACATGTACGTCTACCGTACTACATAGTTTACAACCATCATGCTAGAAGAGGTTCACATACCTCGCGACGATTATCGACAATTAGCAAAATGCTCCAAAGTACTATAACCTTGCTAGCCCTTTTTCACCCTTCAAGTAGAATACGCTACTCGTAGTACTTCCACCTATAATGGCCATGAAACGTCTATTAACCTCTAGATCTCTTCGTAGGATATTTCTAAGAACAAGGTTCCATATCCTACGGAAAATTCGCAAAGACCTCCCCCGTTTCTACTCAATTTTCCACCTTTTCCAAGGCCCGATAACCGTAATTAACATACTATAATTAAGGTGCAATAATACCGAAATTTAAAGAAGGGGATCACACGCCCAAACGGAATGCGATTAACAATCTCTCCTTAACAACAACAATAATTAAATAAGGGGATAACACGCCCAAACGGAACGCGATTAACAATCCGGAACGCGATTAACAATCTCTCCTTCATAACAACAATAGTTAAAGAAGGGGATAACACGCCCAAACGGAACGCGATTAACAATCTCTCCTTCATAACAACAATAATTAAAGAAGGGGATCACACGCCCAAACGGAACACGATTTAACAATCTTCCCCTTAACAACAATGTAAATACAGTCCAAAGTAAATACGGTCCAAAGTAAATACGGTCCAAAGTGAATACAGTCCTTAAGTTGGGGTCCTTGGCCAACTTTTACAATTTTACTTATCCAATTACTTCATTAGTCCTTCAACTTATATTCCAATCTTTATATAAGTTATAGTTTCTTTGTTGTTAACTTCTTAGTAAGTAATGGATACATTTTTACCATTTTAATGGCTAATATGCCAATTCTCCTTTTAACATCTTAACAAGATCCAAATCTTTCCTTATATCTCATACTCCATAATATACTTTCAATATAATATCCAATATACATAATAATCAACTTCACAAAGAGGTTAAGGTTCATTACCTCAAAATAGCCCAAAAAACGTGACTGTCCAGATTTTTAGCCACTGCTTCGTCAGCTGAACTTGTAACGTCGATAACTCTCTACTCCAGTGTCCTATCGACGAGAGGTTTGTTGCGTTGGAAACTAGACTCGACGAACTTCATTTTAGGATTTTGAAACACCCAAAACTCCTAATATGCTAGAGATATTCCTGCCAAATTTTACTAAAATCTATCCAAAACAGTCCCAAAATCTGCCCACTCTCGGCCAAGGGGTTTTTTTAGGCTAGGGTGTGAAATCTTGTCTAACTCTTGGTTAATAATCTTCCTAATACATTAAGGAAGGACACTTAGAAGTTTAAGAATTTTTGGACAACAATTGCTCAAAGATTGAGGCTTTGGACGAACAACAAGAAAAGGGAGAGAAAATATTTTCAAGTCTTGAAATGTTCTAAGTGTGGAAGATTTTCATCAACTGTAGGTTTATATAGGATAACCAAGGGCTAGGATTGAAACACGTGTATGGTTTAGATGTGTTTGTGTAGGTTCCTTTGTCCACTTGTCCCACAAATGTCATGCAAGACTTTGGCCACTTGTGTTGCCCACTAACTTGAAAACGTCCAACATGCTCTCTGGGGTGACACATGTCGCCTCCTATTGGTCCAAAATATTTAATCACTCTAAAATTCCATAATTGGATAAAATATCGAAACGAAATTTCCTTCACAAGGTTCGGAAATATTTTCCGCCGAGAAATCACATCTTTCATTCTTACCCTAATTAGGGTTTAAACATTCTGACGCACGCCCTTACATACATACTGAACTACGGTATAACACCAACCTTGCAATCATGAGAGTAATGCAATCCTTTCATCTTTTAAGTTATGTCTTTAACAATGAGAATTTATCGCTCCACTTTAAATAATACACACATCGCACTTTTCATTAATGAAATCACTACCGCTTTCAAAACTCAAGGTCGCGCTGCTGTGGTCAACCACCCTCTGTGTTATAATGCAACTTATCATGGGACTATTTCACCCGCAAGGGACTATTTCACCCGCTTAGGTCATGAGGACCCGCAATGAGTCATCGGTACACGATACTCGCATCACGGATAGATAATCCATGGCTTATATATATCCGGGGATTTAACCCGCCCGAGTCAATTACCGACCCGCCGTGAGTGTGTACCACTCACCCCATGGGGAGCTAACCCATGGTATCCTTGAAACAAGTTGTCGGCCCTTTATGGAGGGACGCGGAGATGTGGAGATATGACACTTGCACGAATGTCTATATGAGCAACCCATATGCAAGCAAACCAAGACAATACCATGCCTTTCACACCAAGACAATACCATGCCTTTCCTTGTTACATAAACCAAGACAATACCATGCCTTTACACAAACCAAGACAATTATCATGCCTTCTTTTTACATAAACCAAGATAATACCATGCCTTCTTTTTACATAAACCAAGACAATACCATGCCTTCTTTTTACATAAACCAAGACAATTACCATGCCTTATTTTTACATAACCCAAGAGAAATACTTATTCAAGCAAGCCAAAATACTATCAAGTCGCAAATAGAATAGTTCTCATTTAACAAGCCAAAGTACTTATCAAGGCACAAATAGAATAATTCTCATTTAACAAGCCAAAGTACTTATCAAAACTTGAAGGCCGTGCCAGTGCCAGGGTCAACCACCCTCTGTGTTATAATGCAACTTATCATGGGACTATTTCACCCGCAAGGGACTATTTCACCCGCTTAGGTCATGAGGACCCGCAATGAGTCATCGGTACACGATACTCGCATCACGGATAGATAATCCATGGCTTATATATATCCGGGGATTTAACCCGCCCGAGTCAATTACCGACCCGCCGTGAGTGTGTACCACTCACCCCCATGGGGAGCTAACCCATGGTATCCTTGAAACAAGTTGCCGGCCCTTTATGGAGGGACGCGGAGATGTGGAGATATGACATTTGCACGAATGTCTATATGAGCAACCCATATGCAAGCAAACCAAGACAATACCATGCCTTTCACACTAAGACAATACCATGCCTTTCCTTGTTATATAAACCAAGACAATACCATGCCTTTACACAAACCAAGACAATTATCATGCCTTCTTTTTACATAAACCAAGATAATACCATGCCTTTTTTTTACATAAACCAAGACAATACCATGCCTTCTTTTTACATAAACCAAGACAATTACCATGCCTTCTTTTTACATAACCCAAGAGAAATACTTATTCAAGCAAGCCAAAATACTATCAAGGCGCAAATAGAATAGTTCTCATTTAACAAGCCAAAGTACTTATCAAGGCACAAATAGAATAATTCTCATTTAACAAGCCAAAGTACTTATCAAGGAACAAATAGAATAATTCTCATTTAACAAGCCAAAGTACTTATCAATGCACAAATAGAATAATTCTCATTTAACAAGCCGAAGTACTAATGACGACATTCTTTCAAAAGACTCCTTTTTATGTAAAATCCCAAGATACTAACACCCGTAGTATCAAGGCGTGTCTATTTTTCAAAGTAAGTTACTACACTTTTAGAAAACTCATTTCGAAGCTTGAAACCAAGTAACTTCAAATTTTCACAATCTAGGCAACTTATGCCCATTAATCAAAATAGACAACTTTCTTAACCTTCCATAAAGCCGTTATAACCAACTTCCCATAAAGCCGTTATAACCCTTTATGGTTTTAGACATATTCATTCCTTTTATAACCAAGAGACTTATACTTTTAAAACCAAGTATCACATACTTACAAGTCAAGTTTCTTAACTTTCAAAATGCTTCAAGTCTCTTAATCTTTAGAAATCAAGTTTCTTCTACTATTAAACCTCAAGTAACTCACACTTTTAAAACAAGTTACTTCTCTTAAATCATGTCATTTCTCCTCTTTTAAAATAATTAAGTAAATCACTCCTTTGACTCCCCTAGAGTCATTATAACGACATTTAGGTTTTGGAACTAAGGCACTAGCCAAAAGATCTGGAAAACACTTCTTTTTCAAGACTCTATGTACTTTAAGTAAAATACTTTCACTTTTAAGAATCCAAACTTCACTAAGGAAATGGATTATACATTTACAATTTAAACATCAAAGTACAATCGCTTAAGTACATAGAACAAATTCTATATTAGTCAATCCAAGTACAACCAAGGAATGGATCATTTAAGGAGTAGGACTTACTTTCTTTATCTTAAGGAATCATGCTAGAAGAAGAGGAGATGGTTCACACACCTTTTCGGCTTAATCCACAAGCTTAGTCGAACACACCGCACGTAGGATTGTCAAACTATAATGGCCACAACATGACTATCAATTTATAGCTTCTAACGTAGAATAATACTAAGTATACGGTCTCTTATTCTACAGAAAATCGGGCAGCACTTCCTTTGTTTCTACATAATTTGCCACCTTTTTCACTCGGCCAAAGGTGTAACAACATATCAACATATCCAATTCCTTTTCAATTCAAGTTGTTTAGTATAACATGTTATCAAGCCGCAATCGATTATAACTACTACAATCTTCAAGTAGGTAACATGCGACGATTCTAATTATCGACCAAAATTGTATTTCAATTTCAAATGGCTAATCAATGTCATTTCGGATTTTAGGCTTCCAATATCCATAACACTTATCAATATTTAATACATATACTTCATGCTAGTCAAAATGTAAGGCTACAACAATATGTAATCTTATAACACTTAAGAAACCAAGATTGTTACCTTAGTGAGCCTTAATCCACTTCAAGATCCGAAGTCGCTCCCTAGCAACTTGGAGCCTCCGACACTCCAATCTGCCACTAAGCCCTTTAGAAGATCACAAACAACTTTCCTTCAATTCCAAATCCAAACCTAGGAAAGTGACTAGGTTTTCACCTCATGACTAATACGAAAACGCCACTTTTCCGGATCTTTCTATCGAGATACCCTTACAATACTCTTAGGAACCTTGGTTTAAAGTATGGTGATTATTGGACAACAAACAAAAATTTCCTCTTCTTGAAGCCCTCCAAACCCGAGAGCTCCCCCCTTTGTTCTAAGTTTTCTTGAAAATTTTCCAAGTATAGAAGCCTTGTCTTTCTACTAGTGAGCTTATATAAACATATGGAGGGTCAAGATTAGAACAAAAGTATGGTTTGATGCACTACAAGGATCAAGCTGCTGGCTCGACTAAGTCAACAATGTCAAGCTTTTAGACTTAGCAAGACTTGGTCATCTTTATTATGGTCAAATGACCATTAAATCCATGGTCCATTTCGTCCAAGACCACTAAGGGGTGACACGTGTCGCCCTCCCATTCGTCGCAATATTTCATTTTCCGACAATTCCATAATTCCGATAAATTTTTACTCCTCTCAAATCTTAACATTTTTGAGTTCTTACGTACGTTTATAAACATATCCTGGAATTCGAGTGTAACATTCTTCCCCTTAGAAACATTCATCCTCGAATGTTCTTTGGGAGTCAAACTTAAAGATAGCGACATAGTCTCCTTACAACCCCTACATACCAATAATGCCACACGTGGCCACATAACAATACTCATACTAAAATGTCAACTCAACCCCATGTGTCAACGCTTCGTTATCCGCCTAAAGCTTCACGACTGAAGCCATTAACAATCTTTCGATAAGCTTCACCTTATCCACACTCCGAATCAGTGTCCGACCAAATAATCGAACTCGCCACGCCGAACCAACCAACCGGCGATCTACACTTTCTTACATACAAGGCCTCATACAGGCCATCTCAATTGTTACACCGTAATACTGTGGCTATCAGAACGACCTGCCCGGCCTCGCATCGTGCCTTACCCCGGCACCCTAGTGATACAACATCGAGAAAACCAAATGGAAAATAAAACATGAGTCATGAAACAAGAGATATAATAATAAACAAAGCAACCAAAACGGTTGCCTTCAAGATATACATAAAACCCGAATAGCTTTAATCTTTACAACCCCGCCACAACAAGCATTAGGCACTTCTAAGATTTACACGACTATGACGGACAGTGGCCCCGCCATACCTCGAATGTACAAGAACCTACAACTCAGTGGAACACATACCTAAAATATAAGCCTCCAAGAAACGGAGCTTCCTAATACGCGAATCGTGATCCTAAGAGCGGGATCCACGATCGATGTACTTCTACTCGCAGATGAACGCAGCCAAGGAGGTCAAGCATAACAGTACCAAGTATGTGAAATCAGAAAAGATATCAGAATGAAATCATACTAGTCTATATAAAGCAGAGACATGTATGATAACCAAACTACAACACAACATAAAAGCCATGTCCAGTGGACTCAGCCCTCAAGTCATCACTAAATATAACTATGGGTCTCACGCCCACAACATCAATCATGTTCGCATCATGGCCGCATGCCCCGAATTCTCGTGATCGGTAGACATGTCCATGATGCAACAATAATACCAATGCCCCACGGCCACATGCCCCGGAATTCTACCTCTGTAGACACGCCCATGTGACATCAACAATAATATATCATGATCAACTCGCCGCACGGTCACATGCCCCGACTTCTACCTCGCAGATATGTCCATGTAACCACAATAACAATATATCGTAATCAACCCGACCGCATGGCCGCATGCCCCGAATTTCGTGACGTGTAGACATGTCCACGTGACCACAATAACAATATATCGTAATCAACCCGACCGCACGGCCGCATGCCCCCGACTTCAGACGGCAGACATGTCCATGTGACATCAACAACAAG
Organism: Przewalskia tangutica; assembly: GCA_029844215.1. Lineage (NCBI taxonomy): Eukaryota > Viridiplantae > Streptophyta > Magnoliopsida > Solanales > Solanaceae > Przewalskia > Przewalskia tangutica. The sequence goes on from CM056720.1 coordinate 72,643,689, forward strand.
ACAAGAATCAAAATGGAAACATACCCGTGGAATTCTCCATCACCGCCAAAGACGCCCAAGTAAGTTCTCAACAAGTCGACCGACTCTATCGAGAGACGCCAGAATACGTAAATACCACACTTGCACAACAAAGGCTATCATCACAAGCATAGGCAAGTTTCACAACAACAAGCATAGGCAAGTTTCACAACAACAAGCATAGGCAAGTTTCACACAACTCAAAGTACTTTCATTTTATGCCAAAGTCCTGTTTTTAACCCCAAAGTACTACATACGTTAAGTTCTTTAAAAGAGATCCATTACTTTATAAAAGTCACCCGATACCGTAGTATTAGAATGACCAACCCTCCTTCCTTTTCAAAATCAAGTAACAACATTCTTTCCCTAAGTTCCAGTTTGCCTATTTTCAATTACTCAGCTTCTCATTTTCAAATGGTTTCATAGTTCCCAAACTTAATCACTTGATTCCTTTTTAGAACAATCGAGTAACATATGTCATATATGCGAGTAGTTTATTCTTGTTTATAACGATCTTATTACAAAGCCCATGATCTAGAAAATGTAATATCATTTTGTCTTATCTTAGCTTCTATGCAGATGGAGGTTTCACCGGTTTTAATACAACACATCATTATTCAATACATTTTCCTTTATTAACGCCGCAATGGTCTGTCGACACATTCCGATTCCCAAATCAAGAAACCATTTTCACTACATAAGGTCGTTATAACTAACTTCCCATAAAGCTATTATAACACCCTATGTTTTAAACCAACCAAATCACTTAGCACATGTACGCCTACCGTACTACATAGTTCACAACAATCATGCTAGAAAAGATAGAAGAGGTTCACATACCTCGCGACGATTTATCGATTAATAAGCAAAATGCTCCAAGTACTACAACCTTGCTAGCCCTTTCCACTCCTCGAGTATAATACGCTACTCTAGTATTTTCACCTATAAAGGTCACAAACGCCTATTAACCCCAAAACACAAGTTTCTATCTTTCTATAGAAAATTCGCAAAGACCTCCCCGCAACAAACAGAAATCTCCTCCTCTATCGAGGCCGGCTACCAAGCCAACCTGGGGGTTTACACGCCTAACCTGACGTGTACAATTCTACACAAGTCTACAATACACCCTATGTAAATACAATTCAGCTTCTTTATTCTTCAGCTTAAGTCAAAAGACATCATCAATACTAAGTATAGTTCCATATATAGTATACTTCAACTATATATTCTAACAAACATGTAATTTCCAATTACAATAGAGGGACAAGATAATTACCTCGATAAGCCCAAAATTATCCAAGTTATAATGTCGAGCCTGAGCAAGGTTTAGCTCCACCTGCGCGCCCAAACCACTCCAAACAACCCTTGAAGTTCTAACTAACTTCTACTCAAATACTTCAACCAACTATGAAGATTTCCTTAGGGTTTCGCTTGAGACTAAAAGGACAAAAGGTAGTATTTCCTGACTCTACGTAAAGAGGTATCTTTGGAATACTACAAGGTACAAGGCTAAGGTATTTTGGGCATTATAACAATACTAGAGAAGATTTAAATACCACATGAGTGGTATTATACGAAACAACTAGGCAGTGGGTACCCCACGGCTAGCACCACAAAGGGGAGGGGGACTCTCGCCAAAGGCCTTTACTAGGAGTGGGCTCTTGGACGAGAGTCAAACAAGAGAGAGGGAAGGATAGCAAGACTTGGAACATTTTTGGACGAATGAAGTCTTCGCCAAGGGGTATTTATAGCAAACTCGTTATACCGTAGTTCCGTGGTATGTATGCGAGGACGCACGCATTTGAGAATACGTGTAAAGATTGGAAAGGAAGAAAGAGTGATTTTTCCACTAAAAAGTTTCCGCTTTGTGAAGGAAAAAGGTTCGTTAACGGGAATTGATTCCCGTGATTTGGTATTCTGACTTCGAATATTAGAGAATTATGGAATTTTATTTTCGAATGGTCACTGGGCCCACTGGAGAAATTTACGCTTTTGTGGCCCACTTTGTTTTCTAGATTTTGGCCATCAGGATATTTTCGAAGATGTTTTATTTTGGGCCAATAGGAGGGTGACACGTGTCACCCCGCCAGTGGCTCGCCGAATGGCATTTGTGCACAACACCCTGCTGAGTCGTTTTTCGACTAAACGCTTTACATAACTTCGCGGGGAAAATTCCGCTATGTCTTTTCTTATTTTTATGGATTTTTCCGAGAGACTAACATTTTGGACCAACGAGAGGGCGACTTGGCACCCTCTCATCAGTGGGCAAGGTGGGCGATTTGACGAAATGGGACGCTGGTGGTAGATATTTTGGTAGATATTTCAGAGGTTTTAAGGAGTAGGGACTAGGGGCACTTGGGCATATCTGCCCTACACTTGTGTAGCACTTGGCTCAATCTTGGCCATTGGTTGGCCTTGGCTTGTGCTATAAATACCCTCTCCCTTTGATGAATTCTTCATCCATTCCTAAATGTTTCTAAGTGTAAAATCCTCTCCTCCTCAGGTTGAGTTCGCCAAGGCCTCCCTGTGGCCGAGCACCCTCTGTGGTGCTAGCCGAGTAGTGCCCCTCCTAGAGTTGCTAGCCGTGGGTACCCCTAGCCTAGTTGTTTTCAGATAATAATACCCCCTTTGTGGTGTAGAAATACTCTCAAAAGTATTGTTATAATGCCCAAATTACCTTAGCCAAATACCTTGTAGTATTCTAAGGTTATACCTTACAAAAAGCCCAGCTTATACTATTATACTTCCCACATCCCAAAACCAAACCCTAGGAAAATCTCCATAGTCCGCTGAGTATTGTGTGGTTGGTTAGAACTTCTAGGGTGGTTTAGAGCTGTCGGAGCGCCGAGTCGAGCTAAACTTTGCTAAAGGATCGACATTAAACTCGGATAATTACGGGCTTATCGAGGTAATTATCTTGTCTATTGTAATTGGAAATTACATGTTGTTAGATTATATAGTTGAAGTATACATATATAAGATCAACGTAGTTATCGGCAATGTCTTGACTTAAGCCCAATTTAAAGAAGAGTATCAATCAGAATTACATAGATCAGACATGTAGACTTGTAGTAGTACCGGAGTAAAATTGTACCGCTAGGGTTAGATGATAACCCCGGTTGGCTTCGCAGCCTCGATAGAGAGAGATTTACGCCATGGGGAGGTGCCGAATTTTCGGTAGAATGTTCTACGACGAGATCTAAATGTTAATAAGCGCTGTGGCCTTATAGATTGATGTATCACGTGTGGCGCGATCTACGTGGCTTAAGGAGTAGCCACGCTTGGAAGTACTTGGAGCGCTTTGCATGAGTCGATATCACGCGAGGTATGTGAACCTCTTCCTATCTCTTCTAGCATGATACGTGGTGAACTATGTAGTACTCAGAGACGACATGTGCTAAATGTGTTTGAGTGGTTTAAAACATAAAGTGTTATAACGGCTTTATGGGAAGTTAGTTATAACTTTATGTTAGTAAGAAAATACATGTGGTTTTTAAAAGGTAATCGATTTGAACTATAATCGGCTTGTTATATGATAAGAAAGAACTTGAAGTATTTCAAAAGTTTTTTGAATCATTTTGAAAGGAGAAGTAATACTTGGTGTTTGAAAACTTAAGAGTTATACTAGCTTTATGGGAAGTTAGGTATAACGGCTTAAGAATGCTTTACGATTTCGAAATCGTAACGTGTATCGACAAACCACCGCAGCTAATAAAGGAAATGTTTTGAATAATTAAGTATTATTAAAACCAGAGAAACTTCCATCCGCATGTAAGCTAAGATTAGACAAAATGATATTTCCTAGATCATGGTCAGAATAAGATTGTTATAAACAAGAATGTCCTACTCACATATAAGGCTTATGTTTCTCCGATTGTTTAAAAGAGAATTATATTCTTAAATGAATAAAACTATGAATCACTTAAACCTTTCTAAAATAAGAAACGTGAACATTTGATATTAGGCAAACTCGACGCTTGGAAAATAATGTTGTTACTTGATTTTACAAAGGTAAGAGTTTTGGTTTTCTTAAAAGGATAGTCACTCTTTTTTTATACTACGTATCAGGTGACTTATGTGAAAGAAACAGATCTTTTAAAGATTTAATGTGAAGTACTTTGGGGTTAGATAATTCAACTTGTTAGTAGAAAGTACCTTGTGTGAATACTCTATTGTATCGTTCTGATAGCCTTGTAAATACTTTCTTGTTGATTTGAGAAGTAAACATGTCGACGCCACGTGTTAGTATCTCGTGACGTTAGTGTAAAGGGTTTTCCTCGATCGCGCTTTAAAGTTGTTTAACTATCACCACATGTTGGTATTGTACCACCACCTTGACTTGTGTTCCGAGATTGTCGCCTCCGACGCGGGTAGACTCAGGCGGTCTGGGACCATGATTCGAGAATACCACGCGGGTCCAGGATCCATGCGAGCTACGGAGCTCCGTGTTAGCGCTACGCCTCGTGGTCACGCGTCTCGCGCTGCGGATCGCGAGTCCGTGATTTACGCCGGGAGTAGCTACCTCGACGCGGGTTATACCTCACGCGCCTATCCGACCGCCTATGCGCGAGTCGCGAGAGTTCTGTGGCTAGACGCGCGACATTTGATATCGCGCGAGTGACCACTTTATCATGTGACGGCCCAGACAGATATCATGACACGCCTATGACCTTGTTGTACCGCTGGTGTTAGTAGCTCGGCGCCTTCGCATTTCTACCTGCTGCTTTATTAGGACACGTGGGACTCGTGTTCATGTATTCCTTCGTGCTTGTATATCATAAATCACGGCAATGAGGAAGGTATTCCACGCACGATTGATGTGGCGGGCGTGAGACCCATTGTTAAAATTGAGCGATGACTTGAGGCGTGAGTCCTCGACTTGACATGATCGCTATTTATGGTGAATCAGAGTTTGGTTATCATACACGCCTCCTCGCTTTGTATAGACTACTATGATTTCATTTACGATTTATTTTAGTTTCATACTGCACTGTTGCATCGACTTTCGGCCGCGTCATGCCGCAGTAGGTAATACCCGCCGCTGATCCGCCTAGTCACCATCACTGGTAAGCTCCGCTTTCTCCGAGGCTTATTCGCATAGTCCCCGTTGTTGTAGGAGGCCATATTCAGGTATGACGGGCCCGCCCCGTCTGTTGTCGTGATCATTTCTTAGGTCCTGTAGAAATCGCTGCAAGTGTGGTTTGTAAAAGGATTAAACTGCTCATTTGTAAAAAGTGGTTATTTATATATGCCGAAGGCAAGTTTTCTCGGGACATCGCTTTGTACTTCACTTGTTCATGTATGTGTTTTATGTTCCACGACACTGGATGTCAGGTCACTAGTGGTGTCCGGCAGGCACTACCACGCCCCTAACGGGTCGCGACAAACCAAAAGCCAACCAATGGCCAAGATCAAGCCATGTGCAAGGCAAGTGTAAGGCCAAGATCAAGCCAAGTGCACCCTAGACCCTACTCCTTAAAACCTCACAAATATCTACACAAATATCTACCAACTCGCCTCAATCGGCCAAGTGTCGCCACATGTTTCATTGCGAGGTGACACATGTCACCCTCCCGCTGGTCCAAAATGTTTCGCCTCTAAAAATCCGCAAAATACAAACGACATAGCCGAATTTTCCTTCGCAAGTTACGAAAACGCTTCGCCTAAAAACGACTTAACCGTGTCATGCACAAATGTAAAATCAGCCATGGTGCCACATGGGGTGACACGTGTCGCCCCGATTCGCTTCTGTATTTCGCCTTCCGAAATATCCAAATTACCAAATCTCAAAACAAAGCTCCCACAAAATCAGAATTTCTCCCGTGGCCCCACGTGACCATTTCCAAAATAAAATCTCAAAATTCTAATATAATCTATGAAGTCCAAATACCAAACTGGGAATCCATTCCATTAACGAACCTTTTTCTTCACAAATAACCGGAAACTTTTCCGTCAAAACTCACATCTTTCTTTCTTTTCAAAATTTCTCGCCAGACTCAGACGTACGTCCTCACATACATACCCTGCAACTACGGGGTATAACATTCTCCTCTCCTTAGAAATATTCGTCCCGAATGTTCCTTCTCAAGTCAGATAACGATAAAGTTCTTCTAACAAGTTGCCAATGCCATACTGCCACTAAATAACATACGCCCTCTTCTTTCCTTACTCGTCGCGTCTTCTCGAACGCTTGAACTCTCCCAAGACGCACTCATACTTCGCCATTACCTGCTCCCGAAAATCTCGAGTCACTACTCCAAACTTGGTCATCTTACTAACCTCAAACTTCCCAAGGCCATTCCCGGCCTTTACGAACCGCTTCTGGTCGAACGCGCCCACGAACTCATACGATGATCATACAAACTTGGGCCTAGCATCCTCGTGACCCTACCACCTGGCGGGACCACCCAGAACTGACCCCACGCCAAACCGGGTTACGGTTGACCCGCAAATGGTCCTCAACCCGACCCCAACCGCTGCTTAAACTCTTGTTCCCGATCCGAACAATCTTATTAATTCACATCATGAAAGCTACCACTTCCATCTCACACTACCCACTGACTTATCACACAAATAAATCCCACGTATACCACTACTCTGATAAGGGTCAAACATAAAATAAATCTTTAATCTCAAGACGACCTTACCCATAAGGTCTCAGACGTGACATAGTCTAAGGTTCACACTTACCATGCCCCCATACGTAACATCCCAACTAAACATGTTTTCAAACTCACAATTAACACAACGCTTATTCGCATATAGCACACAATAATGAGACCATCATAACAAGCATACCAAAACTCTGTAGGGTTATGGTATACCTGGCTACCGCTTCCACTCTAATCATAGGCCTCACAGCAGGCGCATAATCGTAGGGCGGCGAACCACCATCGATCCGGGCCGAGTCGTAACATCCGTATACCTTGGTCGGACAAGCCTCGCAAATGGCCCCGCTGGCCGCAAAATAACAAGCTCCCCGCACCACGACACTTCCGAATGCGCGTCTACCACATCGACCACACCGAGGTAGGGGTGACCGTGATCCGCCAACACCCTTACTTCCTCGAAACTCAACCTCGAGCCCTCGACCGCCCCGAATACTCAAGGTCGTGGAGGACCACTCAGACCGGGCGGAGGTGCAAAACTAATATGCCGAGGCGGTCCGCCGAAAGTCACCAAAGCGACCTCGTTGTTCGTCTCTTCGCTGATTCGTCATTCCGTCGACCTCTCCGCGCCTCACATCCCCTGCATGAGCTCGCACGCGGCAATGTCCATGCCCTACCAAGAGCTACTCAACATGCCTCGACATGTAATCATCGAGCCTCAGAACATATCGGTGCACTCGATCCTCCATACTAGCTACCAACGCCGACGCACCGCCAATGAGTCGAACTCCACATTGTACTCCCGAACCGCACGCCCGCCTGCCTAAGCATCAAAAATTGTCGCCCGCTCTCCTCATCTCATGAGGCAAGAAGTGAGAAAAGCCCCAAAACTCATCCCATACCGCTGAGGTGCATGCTCTCCCGAAAGCTCCTATGAATCAAACCAATCGATCAGCGGTATCACGCACCGATGCGAACCAAAGGTCACAGACTGGTCTCAAGCTTCCTGATCACCCGCATGATCCGTCAGAATCGCCGAATGAACTCCTCGCGATCATCCTCGTGCCTCGACCCATAAAACTCAAGCGGCTACAACTCGTAAAGTCCTGTAGCCTCAAACTATTCGCTTTCGTGCACTACAAAGCCTGAACTGAATCGCCGTGATCCAAATTTCTCTCATACTGCCACGACTCGCCAAGAATCGGGCCATCTCTTGTAACCCATCTCCTCTCGCCCCTATACCGTGGGACCGAGGCTCGTGTATCGCGGTCTCAGCAGCCATTGCCGCGCTCTAACTCTCGCTGGGCCGGGCGGCCACAAAACCCGCCGTCAAGCACAACTCGTAATCGCTGGCTCGCGCTGCATTCTCTCAGATTCACTAGCAGCACTCTCGCCGCCTTGCCCTTCTGGCTCGTTGCTTGCGCGAGGCATAATCGTAAAACGAGATACGCCGTAGGGTCCAACTTACAACACCTCTAAGGCACGATCTCGTAATGAGAAGAATGGAAACCAATCCTAAATGTCCTATAGCCTCGATTATAGACGTGGTGCACAACACACCGATAATCAAGACTCTACTAGACACGGTTCAGACACTTTCCGAGGATTAATCGCTTCGATACCACTTTGTAACGACTGCCTCGCCCCACATCGTGCCTTACCCTGCACCCTAGTGATACAACATCGAGAAAACCAAATGGAAAATAAAACATGAGTCATGAAACAAGAGATATAATAATAAACAAAGCAACCAAAACGGTTGCCTTCAAGATATACATAAAACTCCGAATAGCTTTAATCCTTTACAACCCCGCCCACAACAAGATTACTGCACTTAAGATTTACAACGACTATGACGGACAGGCCTCGCCATACCCCCGAATGTACAAGAACCTACAACTTAGGAACACATACTAAAAGATAAGCCTCAAGAAACGGAGCTTCCCAATACAACTGTGATCCTAAGAGCGGATCCACGATCGATGTACTCTACTCGCAAGATGAACGCAGCCTCAAGCGAGGTCAAGATAACAGTACCAAGTATGTGAAATCAGAAAAGATATCAGAATGAAATCATACTAGTCTATATAAAGCAGAGACATGTACGATAACCAAACTACGCTCACAACATAAAGCAATATGTCCAAATGGACTCGTGCCTCAAGTCATCACTCAAATATAACTACGGGTCTCACGCCCACAACATCAATCATGTTCGCATCATGGCCGCATGCCCCTGACTGCAGACGGTGTAGACATGTCCATGATGCAACAATAATACCAATGCCCTACGGCCACATGCCCCCGAATTTACCTCGTGTAGACACGCCCATGTGACATCAACAATAATATATCGGGTGATCAACCCGCCGCACGGGCCACATGCCCCTAATTTACCTCGCAGACATGTCCATGTAACCACAATAACAATATATCGGGTAATCAACCCGACCGCACGGCCGCATGCCCCCGAATTCAGACGGCAGACATGTCCACGTGACCACAATAACAATATATCGGGTAATCAACCCGACCGCACGGGCCGCATGCCCCTAACCAGATCGGCAGACACGCCCATGTGACATCAACAACAAGACAAGAATCAAAATGGAAACATACCCGTGGAATTCTCCATCACCGCCAAAGACGCCCAAGTAAGTTCTCAATAAGTCGACCCTCTATCGAGACGCCAGAATACGTAAATACCACACTTGCACAACAAAGGCTATCATCACAAGCATAGGCAAGTTTCACAACAACAAGCATAGGCAAGTTTCACAACAACAAGCATAGGCAAGTTTCACACAACTCAAAGTACTTTCATTTTATGCCAAAGTCCGGGTTTTTAACCCCAAAGTACTACATATGTTAAGTTCTTTTAAAAGAGATCCATTACTTTTATAAAAGTCACCCGATACCCGTAGTATTAGAATGACCAACCCTCCTTCCTTTTCAAAATCAAGTAACAACATTCTTTTCCTAAGTTCCAGTTTGCCTAGTTTCAATTACTCAAGCTTCTCATTTTCAAATGGTTTCATAGTTCCCAAACTTAATCACTTGATTCCTTTTTAGAACAATTGAGTAACATATGTCATATATGTGAGTAGTTTATTCTTGTTTATAACGATCTTATTACAAAGCCCATGATCTAGAAAATGTAATATCATTTTGTCTTATCTTAGCTTCTATGCAGATGGAGGTTTCTACTGGTTTTAATACAACACATCATTATTCAATACATTTTCCTTTATTAACGCTGCAATGGTCTGTCGATACACATTCTGATTCCCGAAATCAGTAAACCATTTTCACCTACATAAGGTCGTTATAACTAACTTCCCATAAAGCTATTATAACACCCTATGTTTTAAACCAACCAAATCACTTAGCACATGTACGTCTACCGTACTACATAGTTCACAACAATCATGCTAGAAAAGATAGGAAGAGGTTCACATACCTCGCGACGATTTATCGACAATAAGCAAAATGCTCCAAGTACTACAACCTTGCTAGCCCTTTCCACTCCTCGAGTATAATACGCTACTCTTAGTAATTTCACCTATACAGGTCACAAACTTCTATTAACGCCATAACACAAGTTTCTATCTTTCTATAGAAAATTCGCAAGACCTCCCGCAATAACAGAATCTCTCCTCTATCGAGGCCGGCCACCAAGCCAACCAGTGGGGTTTACACGCCTAACCTGGACGTACAATTCTACACAAGTCTACCGCACACATACACCCTATGTAAATACAGTCTGGGCTTCTTTATTCTTCAAAGCTTAAGTCAAAAGACATTGCCGAATCACTAAGTATAGTTCCATATATAGTATACTTCAACTATATATTCTAACAAACATGTAATTTCCAATTACAATAGAGGACAAGATAATTACCTCGATAAGCCCAAAATTATCCAAGTTATAATGTCGATCCTCGAGCAAGGTTTAGCTCCAATTCGCGCGCCCAAACCACTCCAAACAACCCTTAGAAGTTCTAACTAACTTCTACTCAAATACTTCAACCAACTACGAAGATTTCCTTGTGGTTTCTGGCTGAGACTAAAAGGACAAAAGCGTAGTATTTCCTGACTCTACGTGAAAGAGGTATCTTGGAATACTACAAGGTACAAGGCTAAGGTATTTGGGCATTATAACAATACTAGAGAAGTATTTCAATACCATGAGTGGTATTATACGAAACAACTAGGCTAGTGGTACCCCACGGCTAGCACCACAGCTGGAGGGGACTCTCTACCAAAGGCCTTTACTAGGAGTGGGCTCTCGACGAGTCAAACAAGAGGAGAGGAAGGATAGCAAGACTTGGAACATTTTGACGAACGAAGTCTTCGCCATGGTATTTATAGCAAAACCAAAAGCCAACCAACGCCAAGATCAAGCCATGTGCAAGGCAAGTGTAAGGCCAAGATCAAGCCAAGTGCACCCTAGACCCTACTCCTTAAAACCCTCACAAATATCTACACAAATATCTACCACAACTTGCCCTCAACGCCGCTGCCGCCCACACGTTTCCATCATGGGTGACACGCCACCCTCCCGCTGGTCCAAAATGTTTCGCCTCTGAAAAATCCGCAAAATACAAAACGACATAGCCGGAATTTTCCTTCGCAGTTACGCGAAAACGCTTCGCCAAAAACGACTCTAACCGCAAAGTGTCAGCGACAAATGTAAATCGCGGTGCCACATGGGGTGACACGTGTCGCCCTCGATTCGCCTGCATTATTTCGCCTTCCAAAATATCCAAATTAATGGAATCTCAAAACAAAGCTGCTCACAAAATCAGAATTTCTCCCTGGCCCCACGTGACCATTTCCAAAAATAAAATCTCAAAATTTAATATAATATGAAGTCCAAATACCAAACTGGGAATCCAATTCCCATTAACGAACCTTTTCTTCACAATAATCGAAACTTTTCCGCCGAAACTCACATCTTTCTTTCTTTTCAAAATTTCGCCAGACTTCAGACGCACGCCCTCACATACATACCCTGCAACTACGGGGTATAACAGCTACTAATTGAGAACGTGATTAAGGATTTATGATTTGAATTTTGGAAGGAAAGAATAATTACATTTTCTTAAGGAAAATTTCTAAAAATGCGACGACTTAAAAATTATTAACTTGGAGTATAATACTTCTAATTGGATTTATGGACTTAGTATTGGATTATAAGGTGTTGAATTGATAATATGGGGTCCGCCGAGAATTTCATAATTTCATGTACCTTCAAAAATTATAATATTTTGGACTAATCTGAGGGCGACACGTGGCACCCTCCACTTGTCTTGCTAAGATGACAACAAATTAGATATTTTGAGAAGTGGACAAGTGGACATGGGTCCCACTCCACTTGGTTATACATATCCAAGTCTTGCAAGACTTGATCACTTTACACTTAGACCAAAAATAAGCTCTCCTCTTCTCCCCTTTAGCTCCATAATTTCGAGAGCCCCTTGGCTAAGAACAACCATTGTTGATAAATTTATTTCTCCAAGATTAAGCCCTTAAACCAAGTGCTAAGCCTAGATTAATATTCTACACGCTTACTTGTCTTGGCCGAAGTCGATGCCAAAACCCTGTGGTTCCGCGACTTTTGGAAGTGAGATTCAAAGAGAAGTCGCTCCTAAGGTTGTAGGGGTACATATATGGGATCGAACTTCAAGAAGTGAGCGAAACGAAACCGCGCACCAATAAAGACCTGACTGTTGGGGCTTTAGGCAAAAACGAGGTAAAAGTCCTTCTTTAATGTAATTGGATATTACTTATTGTTATTATGTATGGATGAACTTTTGCTAGAAAATAATGAAGAATAAAAAGTGTTTGAGCCATTTTTGGGGCTAAAATTGATTTGGGACAGATTTGGTGTAAATGGAATTCGTTGGTTATTGTCGTTGTTATCTTCACCTCTAGCATGTTATAATGGATTAATATTGTTGTTAATAAGTTGTTATAACTTATGTAGAAGTTTTGGAACTCGAATTGGAATAAAATGGATTAAGGAACGAAAGTTATCTGTAGTTGTTATGGCTTAGAAACCGCCCAAAGTCGTTAGACGTTGTCGGTCGCTTAGTGGACTATTTTGAGGTATTAAATGCTGGAAATTTAGTTGTTTTTATGCATGTTCAAATGTAGTAGTTTCTAATGAAAGTCCTAAGGGAATAAGTGGTGTGGAAAGGCGTTAAAAGGCCTCACATTTTACCCTCGCATGGCCGGATTGCGGACTATTTTTACGGGCTGATTTGTGGACTGTTTTGCATAACTACGGGCAGAATTTACACGCCCGCTAGGGCGTAATCCCCTTTGGCTAACTGTTGTTTGTGCCTTAAATATAGCTTGTTGGTTGATGAATACGGCCTTGGAAAAGGTGGAAAAGTACGAGAAACAAAGGAAGTGATGCCCAATTTTCCGTAGAATTGTGAGGGCCATTATTTGGTATAAGTCCTACACTTGATAGCTTGTAGTTGATAGTAGTGCTATTGTCATTTTAGGTTGAAGTACTACGTAGCACATTCTACTTGGCTTGTGGAATAGCCAATAAGGTTCAAGACATCGAGCGTATCGCTACTTGTCGCTTGTTAGTCGCCAACGAGGTATGTGAACCTCTTCCTTCTTTGGCATGGTTCTATGTATGAAATATACATGTGGTGTTATTTCATGATTCCTCTACTCTTATAAGTTAAGAGGTATGTATGTTGATTTACTCTATGTAAAAGTTATGTCTAAGATATCCCAAGTTCTTACCAAGTCTTATACGGACGTTGGTAAGAGTCGTTAGAAGTATTCGAGTCGAGTTGACTTTGCTAATTTATCGCATCTAATGAGAATAAGTATCGAACAAGCCATTGCATCGTTAATAAAAGAAAATGTATCGACAATCAATTAAATTAAAATGAGTAGAATTCTCCATATGCATAGAAACTAAGATAAGACAAAATTGTATTACATTTTCTAGATCAGGGCTGCTTAATAAGATCGTTATAAATGAGTATAACATATTCACAAATCATAAAAGTATATGTTACTTAAATTAAAAGAGTTTATGTTATGAAGTTTTAAGACTATGAACCTTGATTTCTAAAAAGTTTATTAGACTTTATTTTTCAAGTTATGGACTTGATTCTTAAAGGAAGGAGTGACTTGATTTAAAAGTTTGCTGCCATGAATTATTTCAAAGGTTATGGCTTGATTTCAAAAGCGAATGTAACTTGAGTTTTTAAAAGAAGAAGTTTATGGATTTAAAAAGAGAAGGAGTTTTATGATTCTTTTTAAGTATGTATGTACGTAGTACTTTTGGGTTTAATTTTCCCTAAGGTAAAAGAAATAAAAGTGCCTTAAGTTCTCTAAAGTGAAAGGTTGTTATAATAGCTTTATGGGAAGTTGTTATAACGACTTAAGAAGAAAGGAAAAGATGATTTAAAATGTTATGTAAAGATGACATTATCACGCCCCAGAACGGGTCAAGATAACTTTACGGGCGCACTATATGACATTATCGCCCCGTGAACGGGCCGTAGTATACCTTTACGGGCAGACTATTTGACATTATCGCCCCCGTGAACGGGCCGGCAAGATACCTTTGGGCAGACTATATGACATTATCGCGCCCCATGAACGGGCCGCAAGATACCTTACGGCGCACTATATGACATTATCGCCCCGTAAACGGGCCAGCAAGATTGTTACACCCCGCATTTACGTGATACGTTTTAAGAACGCACGTAAGAACTCACAAGTGTTGAGAATCGAGACTTGTAAAATTTATCTAATTATGAAATTGTCTAAAACGAATATCAGGATTTAATGGGAGGCGACACGCGTCACCCCCTTAGAATGCCTCGACGAAATTGATCATGGACAAAAGCGGTCATTCGACCCTTGTTAGGAAGACAAGTCTTGCTAGCCTTAGAGCTTGACAACATTGACCAAGTCAATGACCCCACATTAGTCTTGATATTTGTTAAGACCTCATCCAAACCACCCATTTGTTTAGATCTTAACCTCCATTGCACTATATTATACTACTAGTAGTGAGACAAGTTCCATACTTAGCCAAAAATTTACAAAAATTGGAAGAATGCTTAGTTGCTCTGCCTGGGTCCAAGAAGAAAGAAAAAATTTGTTTCTTGTCTAATAAGCTCCACACTTTAAACCAAGGTTCCTATGTGTATTTTAGGCATATCTCAATAGAAAATCTCTGAAAAGATAGTTTTCTGTTAGTCAGAAAGTGAAAACCTAGTGGTTTTCTAGGTTTTGGATTGAAAGTTTGAAGGAAAGTTGTTGGCGTGGTTCTAATGGTCTCAACTAGCGATTGGAGTGTCTCAAGAGGCTCTAAGTTGCTAGGAGCGACTTCGATTCAAGATTGGATTAAGATTCGTTGAGGTATAATCTTGTTCTTTGAAAGTGTTACAAGATTATTTATATTGTTGTTAGCTTTACTTGTTGCTAGCATGAAGTATATGTGTTGAAGTTTGTAAGATTATGGATTGATTTTTGCCTTGAAAAATCAAACGTAATGTAAGCCATGTTAAGTCGATTACAATTTGGTCGCTTATTAGATCGCCGCACGTTAATTACTGAGATTATAGTAGTTATTATCGCTTTCATACTTGATATCATGTTAGGCTAATAACTTGGATTGAAATGGAAATTGATAAGAATTGATGTCAGAGTACTTTAAGTTAGCCGAATTGGCCTAGTAAGTTGTATTAATTTGATATCGCTTGCGGGCGGAATTTTTACACGCCTAGTAGGCGATAATCCCCTATTGCCGATCGACTTGATCGGGCCTTAAATGCCGCGTGTTTTGTTATTGTATTCGCCTTGAAAAGGTGGCAAAGTAAGTAAAAACAGCGAGGCTCATTCGATTTTCCGTAGAATTTAGGACTTAGCACTTAGAATATTCTACGCTTCAAGTAAGAGGTTAATGGACGATTGTGACCATTATAGGTCAAGATTTAGTATAGCGATCCTACTGAAAGATGGATTAGCTATCAAGGTTGGAGTACTTTGAGCATTTTGCTACTTGTCGATAATCGTCGAGGTACGTGAACCTCTTCCTTCCTTTGGCATGATTCTACGTATGGAATATACTGTGGTATCATTTCATGCTTCCTTCTACTCTGTGGCTAAGAGGTAGTCAGGTGATTTACTCTATGTAGAACTTTTCCTATCTTTCGAGCATGACTAGTTGCAGACGTGTAGTACTGCAGACGACAACACCTCGACATCCTTTGCTAGTTTTATGAATAGCTAAGTCAAAGTTAGAGATTTACTCACTTCTTTGAGAATATTAAGGATGTCTAATGTTTTATTAAAGTTATGGACTCAAGAGTTTCAAGATGTGATACTTGTTCCGCTTTAAACGTATAAGTCCCTGATAGGAAATTGTATGTGGTTAAGGTATAAGGTGAATATAACGACTTTACGGAGTTGGTTATATTTGCTTTATGGAAAGATAAATGACTTGATTTCTAAAGGTTAAGAGACTAATTGTACTTTGAAAGTTAAGAGGATTGATGTGAAAATATATAATACTTGGTTTTAATAAAAGTATAAGTCTCTTGGTTATAAAAAGGAATGAGTTTTGTCTAGAACTACAAAAGTTATAACGCTTTATGGGAAGTCGTTATAACGGCTTTATGGAAGGTTAAGAGAATGGTTTTCGCTAATAAGGTAAACAAAGAATTGATTTGAAATAAAGAAGGGCAAATTGTTTAAAGGTACCAATTGCTTAAGGTTTTATTAAAGAAGTCACTTGATTTGAAGTTCGTAATTGAAATTCTAAAAGGTATCGTGACTTGTCCGGAAAGGTGGATAGACTTGATATTATAGTTCTTAGTATCCGGGAAGTTTTATTTGAAAAAGAGTCTTTCTAAAGCGAGTAGAGGCGCGTAGTACGTCAAGTTAAATTCCGTTTTATATGACATTATCGACTCAGAACGGGCCAAAGATACCTCACGCGCACTATATGACATTATCGCACCCAGAACGGGCCGCAAGATACCTTTACGCGCACTATATGACATTATCGACCCAGAACGGGCCGCAAAGATACCTTACGCGCACTATATGACATTATCGCACCAGAACGGGCCGCAAGATACCTTACGCGCACTATATGACATTATCGACCAGAACGGGCCGGCAAAGATACCTTACGCGCACTATATGACATTATCGACCCAGAACGGGTCGCAAGATACCTTTACGCGCACTATACGACATTATCGATCCAGAATCGCCGCAAAGATACCTTACGCGCACTATATGACATTATCGACCCGTGAACGGGCCGGGCAAAGATACCTTTACGCGCACTATATGACATTATCGACTCAGAACGGGCCGCAAAGATACCTTTACGCGCACTATATGACATTATCGCACCCAGAACGGGCCGTAGTATACCTTTACGCGCACTATATGACATTATCGCCCCGTAAACGGGCCGCAAGATAACCGTACGGGCGCATTACGTGATTTGATCGCGCCCCGATCGGGCGTAGTATAAGCGCCTCCTTAAAGGGCGGATTATACTTATGAAAGATAAGTAAGTTATACAAGAATGAACTTAATGATTTTTCCTAATCACGCTGCGTAAGAACGTGGCTATAATCTTTATCGGGAAACGGGAAAAGATAATGAGGTGAAATTAGTTCATGTGGTAATGACACTACAGATCGATATGTATTTTTATACTTGTCTCGCCATTCTTTGTACGCTTATGATCCGCATCAGACGTTATTTCTGCTCCATATTCTGCACTGTAATCGACTTCTTCGGGAGGGTCGCTCATGCCGCAGTTTTAGGTACCTGTGTCGTGATCCTCGCTCTTAGGATCTCTTCGCTGGGAAAGCCCATTTGCTCCGAGGCTTATCTTTGGTACGCTTCCCGAGGTAGTAGATTCATGTATATTCGTGGGTACGGCGGGCCCGCCCCGCCACTGTTATATTAAAAACTCTGAGGTCAGAGTCACATATCGCGGGTCACTTTGTAAAGAATGAGGCAACCGCTTGCCAGATATATTTATGTCTGAAGGTAGCTCCTACTCGCTAACCTGTTGTTTTACTTCTGTTGTTTTATTTTATAAGTTTCATGTATGTTCCGCTGATTATCTCTGATGTATACCGGTAAGGGTGCCCAGGTAGGGCACCAGTCGCGGGCTCGGGGTCGGGTCGTGACAAGTATACCTTTATGGGCAGACTATATGACTTTACCGCGCCCCGTAACGGGTCGCAAGATACCGTGGGAAGACTTTTTATGAATTCGCCATGTCCCGCAATGGGCCGTTACGTTATCACGCATGGGTAATCAAAGTAAGCTCCCAAATGCGTTCTCCATAAAGCGGACTGATTATGTTATGTAAGATATGTAAGTTACGTGGAAAACTCGATCGAATTAAGTACGTATGTAAGAATATGATGTTAATTTTATTGAAAGAAGGAAAAGAATGATTAATGTACGATCGATTTCATGAAAGTTAAAATGGCACTAGATCCGTATTTTAATTTTTATACTTGCCCCGCCATTCTTTTGTACGCTTATGATCTTGTTTAATGTACTTTATTTCCGCTCCATACTTAGTACTTGTTGCATCGACTTCTTACTGGGACGCGCTCATGTCCGCAGTCTAGGTACATAGTCAGGATCCGAGCTTAGGATCCTTGTTCAACATTTCGGTACGGCTCCAAGTTCCTGAGTTTGTCATTATGGCTAGGTATATTCAGGTACGCGGCTTTGTCCTGGCCATAGTGTCACCTTCTGCAGGTCCGTATTCATACGTGGGTTGGATCGTGTTGTATTTACATTGTTGTACAAATGAGACTTTTCGGTGATTTATATTTATACTAAGCCTTTCCAGATTTGCCTTTGTTTTTAAAAAAATGAGCGTTATTTATCTTTCGCGTTTATTTATGTCAGATGGGTATGCGGTGCCTGTGTAGGGCACCAACACGCCCGGATTCGGGGCGTGATATGAATACCGAAGCGGTATCCGCTATCGTGACGAACTCAACAAGAGGCAAATAAGCCTCCCGCCTATCTCTCAAATCAAGCAACACAGCCCTCCACCTATCCTCAAGTGCCTGATAGTACGACCGCTTCTTCGCTTGGCCCGAGGTGTAATGCAACATCGAGACTCACCGTGTCTCCTAACCCTTCGAAAACCTCCGTAACTTATCCGTAATCGAGCTCATCTGTCTCGACATCATAAACGGCGAACCCCGCAGCCTCACAATCTCCCTCGCTATAAAAGCTAGCATAATCCTCACCGAGTAAGTGGTCCTAACCAAGAACACGATCGTTTCATCACCTATTTACTATGATCCCTGTGGAGTCGACTTCCTTCGAGTACGATGCCACCTCGTAACAAGATCCATATTAATTACCTCCCATATCTATGCTGGGATTTCAATCGTAATAGCCCACCGGGCTTCGTGTTCAACTCGACTCGCTACTAATTCGACATTAAAAACAACTCGCACGCCCTCTTCGTGCCATCTTACCAATACATACATCCGAGGTCACGACACAACTTAGTCGACTCAACAATTAGAGAAATAAGCACCGCGTGCCTCCCTAAAACTCGCCGACAAGTCTCGCAAAGACCGGTACACCTAATCCATCCTCATATCACAAAGACTTCATCCTGTTACTCAAACAGCTCTTCTTCTCTGAGAGTCAGATTCGATACCGTATGATAATCGAATCTCATATTGTCGCCTTTACCTCCTCAACGACTAAGACTCGACAACCTCTCGAATTTAAACTTCATTAACCTTGAAACAAATAATCGAACCTCGGCCAGAAATGATGAATCTCACGACCACGCCCCGCCTATTTGGTCGCCTATCCGATGCACTACCCTTAGATCCACGACTAAGAGCATCTCAGAATCGTTTGGCTTTCCTGATGGTATAGATATCAATATCACAATCTCGAGTAACTCTAACCACCGCCCTCGCCGCAAATTCAATCGCTCGATCAAGATATACCGAGGCTCTCGTGGTCCGCATAAATATCCATACGGTTTATATATACGCCATGCCTCCAAATCTTCAAGGCATGATTAACTACCGCCAACACTAAATCGCGAGTGGCGATTTCATTTCATGCTTCCTAATCACGGAAACATAGCTCTAACTTTATCGCACAGACAAAGACACCGTCACGACGAACTCGCCCGGATCGTGCCTTACCCGCACCTTAGTGATATAACATCGAGAAAACCAAATAAAATAAAAACTTTAAACATATAAATAAATATGGATCAAGATGAATGAAAACAAAGCAACCAAAACGTTGCCTTTCAACATATATATATATAAACATTTGAACAAGCATAATCCTTACAACCCCGCTTACAACAGCATGCACTCTAAGATTTTTACAACAACTATGACGGACATGGCCCCGCCATACCTCGAATGTACAAGAACCCTGCACTGTGGTAACATACCAAAGATAAGCCTCCAAGGAACGGAGCTTCCAATACGCAAAGCGTGATCCTAAAAGTGGATCGACACCGACGTACTTACCGCAGATGAACGCACTTCAAGGAGGTCAAGACAACAGTACCAAGTATGTGAAATCAGAAATATCAGAAATGAAATCATATAGTCTATATAAAGCAGAGACATGTATGATAACCAAACTACGCTCATAATAAAAACAATATGTCAAGTCGTGGACTCACGCCTCAAAGTCATCCTCACGCCCGTGGAACTCCTTCCTCACCGCCGGCGCCTAGGTATAAACCATGTGATACGTTTAATATGTCTCGCCCATCTCATGGACCCAAAGATAGAAACGCGTGGAATACATTCCTGCTCATCTCGGCAACTCTGTAGTCGGGTAGAATACATTCCCTGGCCCATCCTACGGACGCGTAATGAGTGAAATACATTCCCGCTCATCCCACGAACGCTGTAGTCGAGTGAATACATTCCTGCTCATCCTACGAACGCGTAGTCGAGTGAATACATTCCCGCTCATCCTACGAACGCGTAGTCGAGTGAAATACATTCCTGCTCATCCTACGAACACTGTAGTCGTGGTGGAATACATTCTGCTCATCCTACGAACCTAGAGTCGAGTAAAATACAAGATTTGCACAACAAGGCTATGACAATAAGCATAGGCAGTGTTTCACAACAACAATCATAGGCAAGTTATACACAACTCAAGGTACTTTCTTTATGTCAAAGTCCTGTTTTAACCCTAAAGTACTACGTACGTTAAATTCCTTTTAAGAGATCCATTCATTTTATAAAAGTCACCCAATACCCGTAGTATAAAAATAGAGTGACTTACATCTTTTAAGTAAACCAAAAAAATTTCCATACTTTCCTTTTTAAAAACCAATTAAGGCAATACCATGCCTTCTTTTTAGACCAAAACACTTCTCTTTTTAAAGTCAAGTTACCACATTAAAACCAATGATAAAACCATTCTTTTGTTTTCATAAAGTCGTTATAACCAACTTCCCATAAAGCTGTTATAACACTTTATGTTTTAAACCATTTTAAGACAAAACAATGCCTTCCTTTTCCCTAGAGTTCCAGTTTGCCTAATTTCAATTACTACTTTCTTTATTTTATTTTAGAAAAGTTTCATAGTTCATAGTCTTAATCATTCTAAGAATATAATTCTCTTTAAACAACTGAGAAACATATGCCTTATATGAGCGTAGGTTATTCTTGTTCATAATCAATTTTATTAAGCAAACCATGATCTAGAAATGTAATATCATTTTGTCTCATCTTAGCTTCTATGCAGATGGAGGTTTCTACCGGTTTTAATAATACAATCTATTAGTCAAGACATTTCCTTTATTAACGCCGCAGCGGTTCGCTCGATACTAGTTCACATTTCCAAATCCATATAACATTCTTAATGCCGTTATACCTAACTTCCCATAAAGCTAGTATAACTCTTAAGTTTCAAAACCAAGTATTACTCTTTTATCAAAATGATTCATAAATCTTTTGAAATACTTCATGCTCTTTATTATCGCACATCAAGCCAGTCATAGTTCAAATCAGTTACCTTTTAAAAATCGCAAAGCATTCTCTTACCTACATAAAACTATTATAACCAACTTCCCATAAAGTCATTATAACACTTTATGTCAGAGACCAATCAAATACCTTTAACACACGTGACGCTTCACCGCACTACATAGTTATACACATATCATGCTAGAAGAGATAGGAAGAGGTTCACCGTCACGACCCGAACCTGCCCGTGGATCGTGCCTTACCCTGCACCCTAGTGATACAACATCGTGAGAAAATCACGAAATAAAACATGAACATGAATTAAGAGAAGAGATAAATAAACAAAGCAACCAAAACAGCTTTCACATATATACATAAATACCCGAACAGCTTATCCTTTTACAAACCCCGCCACAACAAAGCATGCACTTAAGATTTTTACAATAATGCATGACGGACAGGCCCCGCCATACCTCGAATGTATAAGAATCTACTGCACTGTGGTAACATACCAAAAGATAAGCCTCCAAGGAACGGAGCTTCCCAACACGCTGAATGTGATCCTATAAGCTGGATCGATACGATGTAATTTTACCGCAGATGAACGCAGCTTCTCAAGGAGGTCAAGATAACAGTACCAAGTATGTGAAATCAGAAATATCAGAATGAAATCATAATAGTCTATAAAGCAGAGACATGTATGATAACCAAAACTACGCTTCACAACATAAGAGCAAATATGTCAAGTCGTGACTCACGCCTAAAAGTCATCCTCACGCCCGTGGAACTCCTTCCTCACCGCCAGCCTAGGTACAAATCATGTGATACGTATAATGTGTCTCGCCCATCTCACGGACCCAATATAGAAAAGCTGGAATACATTCCTGCTCATCCTACGAACCCAGAGTCGAGTGGAATACATTCCTGATGAACCGTAGTCAAGTGAAATACATTCTGATTAACCTGGCCATCAAGTGAAATACATTCTGATGAACCAAAGAATCAAGTGAAATACATTCCCTGATGAACCTAGAATCGAGTGAAATACATTCCTGACGAACCCAGAGTCGAGTGAAATACATTCCTGGACGAACCGTAATCAAGTGAAATACATTCCTGATGAACCAGAATCAAGTGAAATACATTCCTGATGAACCAGAGTCGAGTAGAACAAGATTTGCACAACAAGGCTATCACACGAATACGGTCAAGTTTCATAACAACAAGCATAAACAAGTTACACACAACTCAAGATACTTTCATTTTATGTCAAAGTCCGGATTTTAACCTTAAAGTACTACGTCCGTTAAATTCCTTTTAAGATCCATTTCTTTTACAAAGGTCACCCGATACCCGTAGTATAAAATTGGAGTGACTAACATTGTTAAGTAAACCAAAATGCTTTCCTTTGTAAAATCAAGTAACAACCTTATTTTCCAAACGCTCAAGTTTGCCTAATTTCAATGTTCAAGTTTCTCATTTTAGAAAAAGGTTTCAGAGTTCATAGTTTTAAATCCTTTAAAACATAATTCTCCTTTAAACGCTTTGAGAAACATATGTCTTATATGTGAGTAGGTTATTCTTGTTTATAATCAATCTTATTAAGCAAACATGATCTAGAAATGTAATATCATTTTGTCTCATCTTAGCTTCTATGCATTTTGAGGTTTCTACCGGTTTTAATAATACTTCATTAGTCAATACATTTTCCTTTTATTAACGCCGCAGTTGGTTTGTCGATACACATTCGATTCAAATCAAGAAACATTCTAAGCCGTTATACCTAACTTCCCATAAAGCTAGTATAACTCTTAAGCTTTCAAAACCAAGTACTACTCATTCTTTCAAAACGATTCATAAATCTTTGAAATACTTCAAGTTCTTTATTAACACATATCAAGCCAGTTATTATTCAAATCAGTTACCTTTTAGAAACCACAAAGTATTTGCTTATCCACATAAAGCTGTTATAACCGACTTCCCATAAAGCCATTATAACACTTTATGTTTTAAACTAATCAAATACATTTAGCACATGACGCTCACCGCATTACATAGTTCACACATATCACGCTAGAAGAGATAGAAGAGGTTCACATACCTCGCGACGATTATCGACTAATAGCAAAACGCCCAAGTACTTCAAACCGCTTGGCCACACTCTCGCCAAGCAGATCACCCCACACGTAGTACTACAACCCATAGGCCACAAAGCGCCTATTAATATCTTTAGATCCCGACGAATATTCTACGTAAAATTCAGCAAAGACTCTCCCGCAACAACAGAAATCTCCTCCTCTATCGAGGCCGCCACTAAGCCAACCAGTGTAGGGGTTAACACGCCTAACCTGACGTACAATTCTACTACACAAGAATGTTACACAAGTTCATCAGAATACACCCATGTAATTACATCAGCTTCTTCTTTAAATTCAGCTTAAGTCGCAAGACATCGCTGTAAGTATTATTCAGCTTAAGTCAAAAGACATTGCCGCACAACTAGGTTCGTTCTATATATAGTATACTTAACTATATACTCCTACAACATGTAATTTCCAATTACAAATGTATGTCAAGAATGTTTACCTCGATAAGCCCAAAATTATCCGAAGTTTATACGTCGATCCCGAACAACGCTTAGCTCCTACTCCGTGCGCTCCAACCCGCCCAAACAACCCTTAGAAGTTCTAACCAACGCCTACTCAATTACTTCAACAATCAATGAAGATTTCTTAGGTTTCGCTTAGGACCGAGGGAAGTATAATGGTATTTTCTCGGCTTGATAATTGTAACCCTGAATACTACAAGGTATTCGGGCCAAGGTATTTCGACATTATAACAATACTAGAGAGTATTTCTATACCACAACAAGTGGGTATTTATACGAGACAACTAGGCTAGTGGGGTACCTCGCCTTAGGGCACCACAAAGGGAGGAAGCTCTCGCCAATGTGGCCTCAAAGTGGGGAGTGTGGTGGACGAGAGGACAAGAGGGAGGAGTGTTTGAGACTTGTAGATTGCTCAAGTGAGGACGAAGAAAGTCTTCAACTTGTATGGCATTTATAGTCAAGCTAAGGCCAACCAATGGCCAAGACGAAGACAAGTGCATAGCAAGTGTAAGGCCAAGATTTAGCCACGTGCTACCTTATCCATTTACACAAAATATCCTACCTAACCCTTGACCAAAAATGCAACACCAAAAACGCAAAGCGGCAAGCTTGTCCCACTCCTTCCACCAGAGGTGACAAGTGTCGCCTCTCGCTGGTCCAAATGTTTCGCCTCTCTAAAAATCCGCAAAATTATAAATGACATAGCCGAATTTTCCCTACGAAAGTCGTGGAAACGCTTTCAAAAAACTACTCTAATCGTGTCAGGTACAAATTTCGAAACTAGCCAACTTTTAAGGCTCAAATTATAATACGCACGCTTCACGCATATACTGGAAATACGGTATAACATTCTCCCTCCTTAGAAACATTCGTCCCAATGTTCCTTCTAAGCCTCAAACAAATACGCGCCAAGATAGTCTTCACTACTATACTTACGAGAACAATCCCCGCCACACCGCCACGTAAATACCGCGCAAATACTTACATCCAAGTCCACGAGGAAACACCTCTAACATCACAAACTTTTGTCACTTTGCCGCGAGGTTCTAGTGTCACTCCGCACTCCAACCAATGGTACCGATCGCATGCGATTCCTGAGGTCTAAAATATACATCCTTCGCACCTTCTCCCTTTATAAGAAATGATCATATCTATGCTCGCAATACATGCTCGCTCTACCCTTACTCGTCAGACTTTTCTCGAACTCTTGAACTCTTCCAAGATACGCACTCACACTTCACCATCGCCTGGGCTTCTCCAAAACTTTGGAGTCACTACCTCCAACTTGGTCATCTTACTAACCGCAATCCTCTTAAGGCCATTCCCGCCTTCATGATCCGCTTCCGTCGAACATAACCACGAACTCATACGACGGTCATCTAAACTGACTAGCACCTCGTGACTTCTACCACCGGCGGACCACCCAGAGCCGACCCACCTCATACCGGCCACGGTTGACACGCAACACGCCCTCAACCCGAGTCACACGCCGACTCTCGCTTCGATCCTAACAACCTTGCAAATCACATCGTGAAAGATACCACTTTCATTTACCCAACCTGCAGACTTATCTCACAATACATTCTAGGCATAAAATGCACTCGACAAGGATCACTGCAAAATATTGTACTCAAGACACTTTACATCTAAGGTCTCAACAGAATATTCTAAGGTTCATCATTTCCTCACCCTGTGCTTACCCTTTTTCCCCAACTGTGTTCCTAAATCACATTTTAGCACAAAGCTAATCCGAACATAACACTTAACACATTAACATAACATCAAACATACAAGCCTCTAGAGGGTTAATGATATACCGGTTACCGCCCACTCTAATCGTAAGTCCTCGCAGGCGATAATCGTAGGCGGCGAACTCCGCCATCGATCCGAGTCGCGCTGCCGCCGCACTTCCTATAAGCACGCTCGTCACATGGCCTCGACGCCGCAGTGAAACAAGCACCGCAAAGACGACATTTCCCGATGATGTTTGCCACATCGCGCACACCGGTGGGACATGAATCTCGCCGCTAGCACTCACGTAAACTCGTGAACTAAGCCTCGAGCTCACCAGCCCCGAATACCGAACGACTCAAGATCGCGAGGACCACTGCATCGGGCGAGGTACATAACTAGATCGCCACGAGGCGGTCCGCCTCGAAGTTACCAGCGACCTCGCCGCTCGCCTCTTCACGATCTGGCCATTCCGCCGACCTCTCCGCGTGCCTCACATCCTAGTGCATGAGCCAGACGCGGCAATGTCCATGCCCTGGCCAAGAGCTACACCCGCATAAGCTCGCTAAGTAATCGCCCACCCGCGACGTAGCCGCGTACTCGCCCTCCATATCCGCATTACAATGAACATACCGAGCACGAGTCGAACTCACATTGTACTTCTAACCGCCCGCCCGCCCCGCCTCAACGCTAAAAATTGTTTACCGAGCCTCTCATCTCGCGAGGCAAGAAATGTGCAAGAAATGCCTCGAGAACTGCCCCAAATCGCTGGAAGTGCATGCTCTTCCCGGGACAAGCTTCACGATCAAACTACCAATCGCAGATCACGCATTGACGCAACTCAATACCACCGACCGCCTCGAGGCTCGATCACTTACGATCCAGGTAGTCGCTTGATAAACTCCCGAGGGTCATCTCGCCTCGATCCATGTAACATCGGCGGGCTACAACTCGTAAAGTCACGTAGCCTCAAACCGCTCGCCGGTGAACTACGGTGCTATCGATCGAATCGCGATTCAACTTATCTCATATCTCGCCACGACTCGCTAGTAATCGCCATCTCCTGTACACTTATCTCATCTCGCTTCCAGCCGGGACCGAGGCTCGTATCAGAAGTTCAGCAGCCACCGCCGCGCTTAAACTCGCGCCGCGGCGCCGCTAAACCCGCCGCTTAAGCACTGCCTCGTGCATCGACGCTCGCGCTGCATTCTCTCAGATCTCACTAATGCTCCTCGATCGCCTTGCCCATCGGGCTCGCGGCTTTACGCGAGGCATAATCGTAAAAGAAAAGGGATACGCTGTAGGGCCCAACTTATCACACAGCCTGTGGCACGATCTCGTAATGAGAAGAATGGAAACTAATCCTAAATGTCCTATAGCCTCCTCGACATAGACGGTGCACAACACACCGATAATCAAGACTTACTAGACACGGTTCAGACACTTTCCGAGGACTAATCGCTCGATACTACTTTTGTCACGACTCCAACCTCGCCCGGATCGTGCCTTACCCGGCACCCTAGTGATACAACATCGTAGAAAATCAATGAAATAAAAACATGAACATGAATTAAGAGAAGAGATAAATAAACAAAGCAACCAAAATACTTGCCTTCGCTATATATACATAAATACCAACAGCTTATCCTTTTTACAAACCCCGCCACAATAAAGCATGCACTTAAGATTTTTACAACAATATGACGGACAGGGCCCCGCCATACCTCCAATGTATAAGAATCTGCACTGTGGTAACATACCAAAGATAAGCCTCAAGGAACGAGCTTCCCAACACGCTGAATGTGATCCTATAAATGGATCGACAACGATGTACCTTTTACTCGCGCATTTAACGCAGCCCCGGAGGTCGATAACAGTACTAAGTATGTGAAATCAGAAATATCAGAAATGAAATCATAATAGTCTATAAAGCAGAGACATGTATGATAACCAAACTACGCTCACAACATAAGAGCAATATGTCAAGTCGTGACTCACGCCTAAAAGTCATCCTCATGCCCGTGGAACTCCTTCCTCACCGCCAGCCTAGGTACAAATCATGTGATACGATAATGTGTCTCGCCCATCTCATGGACCCAATATAGAAAAGTGTGGAATACATTCTGCTCATCCTATGAACCTAGAGTCGAGTGAATACATTCCTGATGAACCTAGAGTCAAGTGAAATACATTCCTGATTAACCTGGTCATCAAGTGAAATACATTCCTGATGAACCAAGAATCAAGTGAAATACATTCTGATGAACCTAGTCGAGTGAAATACATTCCTGATGAACCCAGAGTCGAGTGAATACATTCCCTGATTAACCAGAATCAAGTGAAATACATTCTGGATGAACCTAATCAAGTGAAATACATTCCCGATGAACCGTAGTCGAGTAGAACACAAGATTTGCACAACAAGGCTATCACACGAATATGGTCAAGTTTCATAACAACAAGCATAAACAAGTTACACACAACTCAAGGTACTTTCATTTTATGTCAAAGTCCTGATTTTAACCTTAAAGTACTACGTCCGTTAAATTCCTTTTAAGATCCATTTCTTTTACAAAGGTCACCCGATACCCGTAGTATAAAATTGGAGGACTAACATTGTTAAGTAAACTAAAATGCTTTCCTTTGTAAAATCAAGTAACAACCTTATTTTCCAAACGCTCAAGTTTGCCTAATTTCAATGTTCAAGTTTCTCATTTTAGAAAAAGGTTTCAGAGTTCATAGTTTTAAATCCTTTAAAACATAATTCTCCTTTAAACGCTTTGAGAAACATATGTCTTATATGTGAGTAGGTTATTCTTGTTTATAATCAATCTTATTAAGCAACATGATCTAGGAAATGTAATATCATTTTGTCTCATCTTAGCTTCTATGCAGATTGAGGTTTCTACCGGTTTTAATAATACTTCATTAGTCAATACATTTTCCTTTATTAACGCCGCAGTTGGTTTGTCGATACACATTCCGATTTCAAATCAATAAACATTCTTAAGCCGTTATACCTAACTTCCCATAAAGCTAGTATAACTCTTAAGCTTTCAAAACCTAAGTACTACTCATTCTTTCAAAACGATTCATAAATCTTTGAAATACTTCAAGTTCTTTATTAACACATATCAAGCCGCTTATTATTCAAATCGCCACCTTTTAGAAACCACAAAGTATTTGTTATCCACATAAAGTCGTTATAACCGACTTCCCATAAAGCCGTTATAACACTTTATGTTTTAAACCAATCAAATACATTTAGCACATGACGCTCACCGCACTACATAGTTCACACATATCACGCTAGAAGAGATAGGAAGAGGTTCACATACTCGCGACGATTATCGACTAATAGCAAAACGCCCAAGTACCTCAAACCGCTTGGCTACACTCTCACCAAGCAGATCACCCCACACGAGTACTACAACCTATAAAGCCACAAAGTCACCTATTAATATCTTTAGATCCCGACGAGAATATTCTACGTAATTCGCAAGATTTTCCCGCAACAACAGAAATCTCCTCTCTATCGAGGCCGCCACTAAGCCAACCAGTGTGGGTTAACACGCCTAACCGACGTACAATTCTACTACACAAGAATGTTACACAAGCTCATCAGAATACACCCCATGTAATTACAGTCATTCTTCTTTAAATTCGTGCTTAAGTCGCAAGACATTGCCGTAAGTATTATTCGTGCTTAAGTCAAAAGACATTGCCGCACAACCAGGTTCAGTTCTATATATAGTATACTTAACTATATACTCCTACAACATGTAATTTCCAATTACAAATGTATGTCAAGAATGTTTACCTCGATAAGCCCAAAATTATCCGAGTTTATACGTCGATCCCGAACAACGCTTAGCTCCTACTCCGCGCGCTCCAACCCGCCTCCAAACAACCCTTAGAAGTTCTAACCAACGCCTACTCAATTACTTCAACAATCAATGAAGATTTCAGGGTTTCGCTATTGACCGAGGGAAGTATAATGGTATTTTCTGGCTTGTATAATCAGAACCTCGGGAATACTACAAGGTATTTGGGCCAAGGTATTGACATTATAACAATACTAGAGAGTATTTCTATACCACAACAAGGGTATTTATACGAGACAACTAGGCTAGGGGTATCCTGGCCAGTGGCACCACAAAGTGGGGAGGAAGCTCTACCAATGGCCTCAAAGGGATAAAAGTGGTGGACGAGAGGACAAGAGGAGGGAGTGTTTGAGACTTGTAGATCGCTCAAGTGAGGACGAAGAAAGTCTTCAACTTGTATGGTATTTATAGTCAAGTGAAGGCCAACCAATGGCCAAGATGAAGACAAGTGCATAGCAAGTGTAAGGCCAAGATTTAGCCACGTGCATACCTTATCCATTTACACAAAATATCCTACCTAACCCTTGACCAAAATGCAACACCAAAAACGCAGCAGTGGCAAGATTTGCCGCCCACTCCTTCCACCGTAGGTGACAAGTGTCGCCTCTCGCTGGTCCAAATGTTTCGCCTCTGGAAAATCCGCAAAAATTATAAACGACATAGCCGGAATTTTCCCTACGAAGTCGTGGAAACGCTTCATTTAAAAACTACTCTAATCGGGTGTTGTGTACAAATTTCAAACTAGCCAACTTTTAAGGCTCAAATTATAATACGACGCTACCACGCATATACCGAAATACGGTATAACATTCACATACCTCGCATTTGTGTATCGACTAATAGCAAAACACTCCAAGTACTCCAAACCGTAGGCTACTCCTTAAGCCAAGTAGATCGCGCCACCCGTAGTACTTCAACCTATAAAGGCCACAAGGCGCCTATTAACATCTAGATCTCAACGTAGAATATTCTACGTAAAATTCGCAAAGACTCTCCCCGCAACAGAAATCTCCTCCTCTACCGAGGCCGCCACTGTGCCAACTGGCTTACACGCCTAACCTGACGGTACAATTCTACTCCACAAGAATGCTAGATAAGCCCATCAATACACCCTATGTAATTACGCTCAGCTTTTCCTCTTTATTCTTCAGCTTAAGTCAAAAGACATTGCCGCAAAACTACGCTCGCCTCTTTTCAATATTCATTCTATATATAGTATACTTCAACTATATATTCTAATAATCATGTAATTTCCAATTACAATAGGGACAAGATATTTACCGATAAGCCCAAAATTATCCAAGTTATATGTCGCTCCCGAGCAAGGTTTAGCTCCTACCCGGCGCTCCACTCCGCCTCCAAGAAACCCTTAAGTCCTACGCAACTTCTACTTATAACTTCAACTACTGTGAAGATTTTCCTGTGGTTTCATCTAAAGGCTAAAGGAAAGTATAATCGTATTTTCCGGGTTTTTGTATGAGGGTACTTTGGAAAGTACTACAAGGTATATGGGCTAAGGTATTTTGGGCATTACAACAACACTGAGAGTATTTCTCAACCAAGGAGGGTAGTATTTCACTTAGCACAACAAGGTTAGGGGTTTCTACGAGGGCCTCCAAGAGGAGGGTGTTTCCAGGCTACCACAAAGTGGAGGTGTGGTGGATTAGAGCAACAAGAGGAGAGTGAGGGATTTTGCCTTAGGAATTTTCATGTGAGGATGAAGAAAGTCTTCAACTTAAGGAGTATTTATAGGCTAACCAAAGGCCAACCAAGGCCAAGATGAAGCCAAGTGCATAGCAAGTGTAAGGCCAAGATTCACCCAAGTACACCTTATCCATCTACCACCAAAATATCCTACCTAACCCTCGACCAAGTGGAAAGGCACAAAATCGCCCAAATCAAGCTCCATTTTGTCATCCAACGAGGGTTGTCACCCTCCGCTGGTCCAAAATATTTCATCTCCCTAAAAATCCGCAAAAATAATAAATGACATAGCCGAATTTTCCACGTAAGTCATGGAAACGCTTCGCCTGAAAAACGACTTTTTCGCTAACAGGCACAATTCGCCCAAAGGCCTAACTTTTAAGGCTAACATTTTATACGTACTCCCTGACGTACATACTCTGGAAATACTGGGTATAACACACACAACCTAGCCCAACACCCAACGTGTTACAATAATAACCTAACCCTCTATCTCTCAGGAGGGGTTAGAATCAGAGTCGTGGTCAACTTATCTTCCAATAATCGAAGCTCTTTCATACTTATAAATATTCAAAGATCCTTAATCTCAACTATGGTTATTGTTTCACTTTCTCTCAAGGCAACCAAACTTGGTCACTAACTTAGATTTGCTTCCTTTGCTTGCCTCATGGCTAAGACTCCCGCCAATCGCAATTTAGGAGAGATTTCTCGATCTCGCTAAGAATAATCCTATTATTCTCTCTCGCTCATAGGGCTTATAATCGTGTGTTCAACCTCTATTCGTGGTATTACATAATCTAATGGCTTGTCAAGATTTCTTATCATTCGAAAGTGTCTACCGCCTTTCCTTTATAAGCTATTTTCAAGTTGTCCTAGTGGTCCTCACCCTCCGTATTTTCTACTATCTTTCTCGCCAAGACGGTGTTACCACATTTCTCAAGTGTTCTTACCGCCATCATCTACTAATGGTCTTTACACTAGTCCGGGTAATCATATCTCGCAACTTACATAACCATAGTTGTATTCTCTTTATCATTCGTCATAACCTTACCTTATTCTTATTATTAGCAAAAGTAGTTCTATCTTGATCCATAATCATACAGTTTCATACATGCGTACTACCTGCATTTATATCCTTACGACACTCCCTCGACCATTTCGTAACGTCATTCACAATTACCCCAACACAAAACTGTTCCCACTAAGTATCTAATCAGAATCCCATGGTATGACGACATCAAGCACCTTACCCGCCTCCTATCCTTCGCCTAACAACACGGGTACACGTGAACCCCATAATTCGTGAAACTATCCTTTACGCGCGGGAGACGCACTTATCTCCTCATAAAAGCTTAATCATCAAGCGCCACCTTATAGTCGTATAGATTTTCAAAACCTACCAACGATGTCTTTTGTTTTCCCGTAGGAAGCACTCATACTTATCTTATTCTTACTTGCGCTTATCCTAACTTATCCAAGGTCGTGGCCCTCGACCGCCACACTAAACTAACTCCAAGTACTCTCAAGGGCACTTAAAATAAACTCATTCAAATTCAAGTACTTTACCTTCTCGCCAATTACCTCAAATTAACAAGTCACACATTTATTAAAAACAATGATGTCAAAGCAGTGAAGGATAATTCATCGGTTACCACCACTTCTTCCTTTCCACTGATAATCGTTAATGAAACCGAATCGAACAAATCCTCTCCGCACTAACGTTGGTATAACAGAGGCCAACTAGCCCGCACTCATAATGTCCTCAAAGTCCGCCATAACAACTCGCTAGGTCCGCTAGGTCCAACGATCGTATTGTCACCGGCAATTATTATATACCCGCCGCCTACCACCCAACACTCACTGTGTAGTCACCCTCGAGCGTTCTCATGGATCTGTGCTCTATTTCTTTACACTTGCTGTTTTTTTCCCCGGTCGTGACGCTCCAGATTTCCAAACTTATACTAACATACGACATAACTTCCATCCTAACCGCCTCCAATCTTGGAGTTACTAAATTAGACAATATAAGGCCATTTCCGCTCTCACAACTGGTTCCGGTGGAACGCGCCCACGAATCCAGAAACGATTAACTAGACTGCCTTGCACCGTGACTTCGCCACGAATGACTACTACCAACTGATCTCATTCCATTACAAAGGCTACACCCTTAATAGGTCCTCAACCGACGAGGCGCCGCAC